>CM042263.1:16775245-17342745 GCA_023566225.1 Romanogobio albipinnatus
TATCTGAAATAGTCTAATGGCTGTCATGATACCACAAGAGTTTTAGATCACCCAAAACATTGGGCATCACCACCGAAAACCTCAGCTATCTCTCTGGAAATTGCTTTCCTTCTGTAAGAGTATGACATCTGTTGGTCTTTAGTTTAATTTTTTTTAGCAAAGCTTGGCTTTTTCGGCTCCCAGCTTTGCAATTTGTACTCGTACCACAGGGTTTTAGTGAGCTGAGCTCCATTTGATTACCCTGTGATGAACTGAGGGTTTCACAACTGGTGTCTTGGATGTAAATTGAATCAGCTTTCCTGGGAAGGGTCCACATGCTCTAGTCTGTTTGCTTTTGACTTTACTCCAAGATGGCACTAAGAACTGAAGGCTTGAAAGGTGGTTGAAGTGCCAATGGTTAGACTTCATCCATGCAATGAGAAAGAAAACAAGCAATTTTCTTTCATTTCCAATTAACTTTGAGTTTGAGCAATTTGCTACTCTCATTTAACAAAGCATCCAAATTGTAGGTTCTCAAAAGTAAACAGGCATACTCAATTTTATTATTTATAGTATGAGATACTCTAGTTTCCATTGATCAGGAGAAGGATTTGAAAATTCTTGTTTTCACTCTGTTTTCTTGTCCTTATTCTGAACCACAATGTGGTCAAATTAATTTATTTCCATATTCTGGATGAATATACTTTGAGAAGCGTTCTGCTGTTAGAGTTGGATGTATTACTTGATAGATATTTTACTGCATAACAGACAATGATAACATGTTTTAATTTCAGAGGGACACATTTTAGAATATGCATAATGTTCCCACATACACTGGCTTAATAATCTTTCTGTGTTAATAGAGACGATGAAAGATTAAAGATGGATATGCTCTCCGTTTTTTGAATTAAATTGGCTTTTTTTATTTCCCATTCTTTAACTCTGCGGACCCTGTACAGGGTTGGAATGACATCATCATGTATATACTTTCAATTTTAAGTGTCTGTGGAGGAGCTCTGACCTCATATGTGGTACCATTTGAAAGCTTAGAGTCTCTACTTTCTGGAGACATGCATCACTTTGGCATTTGTTTTACACAAAGTAAGTTATTTACACTAAATTTACACTCTGGTACCATTTCCGCCTGGATTTGGCCTGCCCAAATTGAAAAGCTTCCCATACCGACATACAGTGGTCTAAATTCAGAATGTTGGTGTCATTTTACAGGAAACCCTTTGAAGTTACATAAAACAGTAATACTGTAATACCCCCCCCCCCCCCCCAAAAAAAAAAAGAGACAATATGATTTTATTGGTTATAAATTATTCTTAGAAAGTGTGTAACTCAGGCCCTGTGCGCTCTAGCACCCTGCAGACAGTTGTGGCTGTTTCCACTAGATTACAGAAAATACTTGACAAAAGATTTTTGTCTGAATCATGTATGCAAGATTTGTCCAAATTAATCAAAATGGAGGATTAATCCATTTACTCCATTTACATTTTTGTAAGTGTATATCTCAGGCCCTGTGTGTTCTAGCACCCTGCAGACAGTTTTGGTTCCAGCATCCTATTTCCTGTATAAATCTTGCATACAACATGATACAGACAAAATTATTTTTTCTAGTGGAAACAGCCCAAACTGTCTGCAGGATGCTAGAGCATCATAGTGCCTGAGTTACACACTTTCAAAACTCAATTTATAACCCCAAAAAAATCAAAAAGCTTTACAGCTTAGACAACATATACTTACATGTTTATCACTTTTAGCAGTGGTTTGTGAAACTTCAAAAGGTTTCCTTTAAAATGATACCAAGATTGTGTATTTAGACCACTGTATGTGGGTATGGGAAGCTTTTCAATTTGGGTAGGTAAAATCCAGGCGGAAATCCCAAAAATGGTCCCAGAGCTTAAGAGGTTAAGATGCCAATGTCTTAAAAGCTGAAAGTAGAAACAAACCAATTTGTCTAAAATCGAAGAGGTGTCAAACTCATTCAACCAAAAAATACAAAGATTTTTAATGTTTTTTTAAAGATTTTCTGCTTTGCTGAAAAAGCAGCTTAACCAAGTTGAGGCCGGTAGTGATGTGTTCCACTGTTTTTCATGAGAATTAAATCTTAAGTTAAGAGAACATTAGGAAAATGTGTTAATAGGATCAGGATAATAATAATAATAATAATAATAATAATAATAATAATAATAATAATAATTATAATTATAATAATACTAATAATGCATTTTATTTAGAGGCGCCTTTCGAAACACTCAAGGACATACACATACAAATTGCGGAAGAGAGATCCAGGAATAACAAGGGAAACAGATGAGGAAGATCTAAGTGTGGGAGAATAAATGTGAAGAAAGTCAGAGAAATATGAGGGTGCAAGATTGTGCAGAACTTTAACGGAATCTCGTATTTTACGCAATATTTAATAGGAAACCAGTGTAATTGATAAAGCACAGGAGAGATGTATTCAATGGAAGAAGTTCAAGTAATTATGCGGGAGGCTGAGTTCTGGAACAACTGAAGTTTATGAAGAAGTTTGAGAGGTAACCCAAATAGGACAGAGTTACAATAATCAATGTGTGAAGTAACTAGAGCATGTACAAGAATAGCTTTGGTATTGGGTTTAAGAAATGGGTGAAGATGACTGATGTTCCGTAAATGGAAATATGCGGACCGAATGACATTATTAACGTCTATTTCAAAAGATTAATGTGTATTTCAAACATTTATTTCAAAAGCTACTATCAAGGATGACACCCAAACTCTTAACCTGAGAAGACATGAAATTATCAATAGTAAGTCGAGTTTTGCTAAATTGCATTTAGTGCCAAAAAGAAGAATCTCAGTTTTATCAGTATTTAGCTTGAGAAAACTGCATGAGAACCAGGATTTAATCTCATCTAAACAGTCCAAGAGGGAAGAACAAAGAGTAGAATAAGGTTAGGAGGACAAATAGTGTAGAGTGTCATCCACATAGCAGTGAAAATTAATACCAAATGTCCTAAAAATATGACCAAGAGGCAATAGATAGATAATAAATGGGTTATGTGGCAAATAGATGGAAGGGCTACTTCTGACCTCTTACTGCTGAGTTTGGAGTTGTTGGTGCTATTTTTGACTTACTGCATCCTTGCTAGTTCATTTATTATTGGAAAAGGGAGGAAACTTCACTTCATCACTTTCACTTCCATCATTGCAGGTTCTCCAGCTGCACGCCTTCCTATTCCACCAAAAAAGCCTAATCTTGTGGGCAATCCTGGAGTATTAGGTGGGTACAAAGTTTGCTGAACTTAAAAGTACAACCAAAAAGGAGCAAAAAATGATTTTGTTGTAGACCTTTAGACTACAATTTTTGTTGTTTAAAAATGTGTTTTAACAGGCTTTTCTGCCTATTAACACCTTAATAAGTTGCTCATTGTTAATTGGCAGAACAGCCTATGTTTAAAACATTTAATGTATTTCCTCACTCATTTATGTACACAACAGACAAGAAAACAGGCCTGAATGCGGACAAAGGTATTATCTTGAAACCCAAGCTGCCATCTGTTACAGCAAAACCATCCAAACCAAAGACAACATCTGCTCCTACATTGACAGGTTTGTCTTCAGGGGATATTTTATAATAGTCTTCAATATTCTGCTGAAGGTTAAACATTTTTGAATACATTTTCATGTGGTGTATAAAAATACCCAGGTGGTAACTATCTGTTAACCATTGGTTTGATATTATTGACACTGTTCATATTTTTGGTGTCCTAGCAACCCGTTTTGAGACATGGGAGAACTCTTCAGTATTCAGCTCTGTTCCAGCTTCTAAAGTTGATGCCATGGGCAAAGAACGCTACATTGGTAATGAGACTTTCTTAATCACTGTAGCCGTGCATGCCAGGCACTAAATGTTAATTTGAGTTTCAGAGCCAAAGCAAAGAAAAGTGTCTGAAGTTAAACACAAATGTGTTTTTGTCCAGCTCCACATGTGGTCTATAAGACAGATAAGAAGCCAGATGAGCCCTGCTCCATCACCACCTCTCTGAGTTACTTCCCTGAGGAGGAGGGTGGAGAACAAAACGTCACCAACCCTCCAAGAACAGCCCCATCCAACCTCACCGTTGTAACCGTTGAAGGATGCCCCTCCTTCATTATTCTTGACTGGGAGAAAACGGATAATGAAACAACAGGTAGGAATGAGGGATGGATCATTAAAGGAAGCCCATAGTCTAATATCTTTTGGAATAGACACATTTTTATCTGAGGAATGTAAAATTTGACCTTGTCAAACACTAATCCTCAACATCGATTGGTCAAACACCAATCAACGACTATGATAGGTCAAACACCAATCATCGACTATGATAGGTCAAACGCTAACCCTTGACTATGATAGGTCAAACACCAATCATCGACTATGATAAGTCAAACACTAACCCTCGACTATGATTGATCAAACACTAACCATCGACTATGATAGGTCAAACACTAACCCTCGACTATGATTGGTCAAATACTAACCACTGACTATGATAGGTCAAACACTAACCATTGACTATGATTTGTCAAACACTAATCCTCAACATTGATTGGTCAAACACTAACCCTTGACTATGATTGGTCAAACACTAACCCTCGACTATGATTTGTCAAACACTAACCGTTGACTATGATTTGACGAACACTAACCATCAACTATGATTGATCAAACACATATCCTCAACATTGATTGGTCAAACACCAACCCTTGAATATGATTGGTTAAACACTTATCCTCAACAATGATTGGTCAAACTTTGATGGGTTGACTATGATTGGTTAAACACTAATCCTCAACAATGATTGGTCAATCTTTGATGGGTCAAACACTAAACTTTGGCTTTGATTGTTAAAACACTAAGGGCCAGATTTACTAAACAGGGCAAATTAACGTGTTGGGAGTGGAAAGATATGTGCGTGACCTACTGACGATGTGCAAATTAAGAACACAAAAGCAGCCGGATCATTTGCATAATGACCAATGCAATCTACCAGGAGCAGTGCAAATTAGCGTCTGGTTTAAAACATGCTCTTATTGGGCGGTAATTAATGGCGCAAATGAGTGCTAACCTTATTAAATCACCTTGCATGATTAATTTAAATACTCCCATAAATTTAGCATCTGAAAGGGAAATTCCTACAAATGCATATGCAATAAGTTCAGCACAAAAATAACCGTCCATGCCTTTTCAGCGCTAATTTCACTGCTTGTCTTTAGTAAATATTGACAGTAGATTTTTAATGCCAAAAGAGGGTTTGCGTTGACACAAGCTGTTAGTAAACCTGGCCCTAACTCTCAACTTTGATTGGTAAAAAATTAACCCTCAGCTTCGACTTACCTGTCAACTTTAGCAACCCAAACTGTCAACTTTGATCTGTCAAACACTAACTCTCGACTTTGTTCTAACAATAACCTTCAGCTGTGTCCAGTCAGTCCCTAATCCATTTCCTTGTCAATTGTCTTTTCACAGAATATGAGGTTATCTCAACTACAAAAGGTCCTGATGGTGAACAGGTTTCTATTCTGACCACCAACCAGACTCATACGGCTGTGGAGAACCTGAAACCCGAGAGCAGGTACAGTCTCAATGCAGAACGTCAACCTCTCTATTTAAGGCACTCTACTGAATTTGATAGATGTATTTTAGTTAATGTGGGTGTCAAATACCAGGGGTGTTAGTACTTGCACGCATCCTGGGGTCTGGACAAGGTGTTGGATGTGTGCGCTGTGGTCTGGCTGTAGGGGAGCCGTCACGCTTGCTAGCTTTTTAATGAGGCTGAATATAGGCTCAAGATTTGGTGACACAATATAAACCAGGGCTTCCTATGCACTGCGTCTCGAGGCACGTGGGCCTTGGTTATGTCTCTACATCGCACATGGAAGATCCATTAAAAGGGGGCCACAGGATTTGAGTCCTCAGACTCTGCAGAATAAATATATCAAGTGTCAGGGCTCAGAGGACGGGAAATAAGAACCTCATTTTACTCAGAATTTGACAACAACCCACCAGGTTTCCAATACAGAAGTCCATTTTAATAATTTTGGAATAAGCAAACTGTCAGAACACTGTCAGAGGCATAACATTAGATCTGAAATGAATATACTTAATGGTTTGTGTAATGTGGATCAAAGCAGAAACGTAATGTCACATCACCTGTGTTTTTCTTACCTTACAGTTATGAATTCAAGGTGAAGCCAAAGAATGAGCTTGGTGAAGGGCCACCCAGCGAACCAGTGTCTTTCAGCACAGAGTCTGGTAATGTATTTTCTCTTATTTTGTTCACTTTTTTACTTCTTAGAGAGAAAAAAAAAAAAACATTATAACAAAATATATTCAATATACAAAATGTTTATTTGAAAAACTTAAATTCCATTTGACACTTTTAGGACAAGGCAAAGTTAATTCAGGTTGTAAAACTTTATGTGGAGCAACTTCCTGAAAAACGTAATGACTTTACTGAATTAATCATTCATTATATTTAAAATATATAAATATACTTTTTATTGAGGATGTCCCAATCAAGTTTTTTTTGCCTCCATTCCAATCCAATTCAGAATGCTTTCAGTCAAGGCCGAAGCAAGATGCAACATGTTAAAACAACAATGCCTGAGATAGTCTGGCGTCACTGCATGACAGATCAAAGTAAACAGTAAATAAAAACTTTTGTGTGATTTGTTACAAAAATGCGCATCAAATACTAGAAACGGAAGCCTGAACGTGTGAGTATGTGTGTGATGCACTAAAATAGATTTCATTAGTTCTCGCATATTTGAGTTTCTTCTTTCCTTCCTTTTAAAGGATCGGGCTTACAATAGCCGATATGGATCAAAAATGCTTAATCGGCCCCAATACCGATCCTTGTGATTGGCTTGGACATCTCTACCTTATATATATATATATAAAAAAGTATATTTAAAAACTTAAGATGTGTACATTTACCTATACATTATTTAAGTTGAAAGGATTTTTTCTTCTTCTTTTTTTCTTGGTAACACTGAATTTTGTGGGGTAATTACATTTAAAGGTGCACTATGTAAAAAAAAATCAGTAAAATATCCAAAAACCAGTGTTATATATTTTGTTCAGTTGAGTACTTACAATATCCCAAATGTTTCCAAATATTTGTAAATCGTGAGAAAATTGCTATTTTAACCAAGGAACCGGAACGTGTGAGGGAGTCGCCTGTCGATGGCGTCATATCGCTTTACTCTAACTGAAGTGTGCAACAAGTGTCATAGCAGCCACCGAGCGAACGCACAGAGTAACGTCATAACATAATTTTCAACACACTCAGATATATCTAATATGATAAACAGAGCTGCGCTACCTCATACTCATGACCGGAAAAACGGAAATGGTGCCAGCGACTGTGGCATAATAAAAATCCCACCGGCGATTATGCCATAATAAAAGTTCCGCTGCTTGCGAGGCTTGTGTTGCGCTCTTCTTATTGACAATCGCTCCTGCTTCTGCTTCATACTACAGTAACGTTAATAATCATTTCCATGAACATGATTTCTGCCCGAGTCCTATCCCGATTCTTTTCCACCGGACCACATGTCCCAAGATTCTGCGCTCAAACTTGGTGTCATCAAACTACACATTTGTTTTGAATAGGCAACCTCTAGTGGACGGAAAAGTTACATAGTGCAGCTTTAAACTTTTTTATAAATGGTCTAAAAGTTGTTTTAAAACCATACAAAACCATGAATAGAAAAAGTAAAAAATGTGGGCACGTTTAAAAATAGGGGGAAAAAGATTTTTCCTTTTCTTTATTGTAGACACCGGCACCTTCTAAAATTTATTTCCAAGATAATTTTTATCTTATCTTAAAATATATTACATTTTAATGTGAAAGAGATGCCCTGGAGCTATCTGAATGTTTGTTTGTTTTGGTCATTGTTTAACCATGAGTCATGGTATTTTAACCAAATCCCAGTATTAACAAAAAATATGTTTTTAAAGTCATACATTTGGCATACAATGCAAATATCCCCAGAGAAAATCTGCAAATTGCTTTGCCATGGCTTGTGTAAGTCAGCCAATATTTGTGACCTCTCCATAATCTCTTAAAGATACAGTATATGTAATGAGTTGCTTGTCGTTAACATAACGACTCCAGCATGTCCCTATACTGTCGTAAGGTTTGGCCCCATCGCTGCCTGCTGATGCACCCCTGGAGTGCTGTCACATAGCCAACCTTTCCCTGTCTTACAAGCTCACTAACAACATATCATAAATAAGGAACAAATAAAGACCTATATCATCCACATGTTTTATGGGAGGAGGCTTTAGTTTTAAACCTCGTCTGGCCTGCATAGAGAAAGTCTAGAAACAGAATGGAAAGCAGGGCAAAGGCAACTAGGAAGGAAAGAGAGTCCATATGTGCGATGACGGGAAAGAAATAGAGGAAAACTGAATGATGAGATTTTACCGCCAAAGCCCCTGAGGCTCAGTCTCTCCCCTATAGCTTTGGCCGATCCAGCAGGTTAGTTCATGCCAGCTGATCTCTCTTCATAAGGGAGATTCAAAATCCGCTGGAAAAGCGTAGTATTTTCTGCTTGTTGGAATTTATTGTACTTTTTTGTTTCTTTTTTTTTGTTCAAGGCACTCTGCCCACCCATGGATAGCCAATGCAAAGTTGGCCGATTTGTGTCTGTAACTTTCATGCGGTCTACAGATCATTTTGATTGTCTCTACGACCAGGTGGCTGTAAAACAAAACCATAATTTCTGATTTCTCCTCATTTGAGCCTTGTTTTCTCTTGCAGCGGATCCGCGAGTGAGCGAGAATGTCTCAGGTACGTGTTTCTTCTTTGCACCCCATTTCTCTCAGGTGACAAATTCCTATCTGTTGAATAAATGGATAATGTAATGAGCAGTCCTAGTAGAGGAAAGAAAACGAACGAGTAAAGGAGCTGTGGAGACTTCCTATGAGTTCACTTCTTCCATACCAAGTTCTCAGCCAGATAAAATATTTACCCAAGAGTGGCAAATGGATAACACCATCCTCCTCCATCCCTGTTCTCAAATAAGGGCCTTGGTTGCCTTCTTGCACTCAGTGAGTTGCAAGAACGGGCCAATTTAATATTCATCTCCCTAAATTTCTTCCTGTGTATTGTCTATTCCACACAAAATTGAGTGTAATGAACAATGGATATAGAGAGTGAAGTCAGCCAATAGTAAGACGAGGTTATGACAGGAGCCAATGGAAACACAGACTAATGGAGCAGCCCCTTGGCCCTTAGTGTCCAGCAGGCCTTTTCTAACACGTGTATAAACAAAAATGGGTTCTGTACTCCAGTAATCTTTTCAAAAGACCACTGAAAGAAACATTGTTTTGCTCGATCTGTGCCAGAACATAATATCTGGCCTTGTCAGTTTGTAAAATAACATCTTGGGATATTTCGGCATTCCTTTCAGGTAAAGATGCCATTTGGACCCAGTTCCCTTTCAAAACAGACTCCTACTCCGAGTGCAACGGGAAGCAGTATGTGAAGAGGACATGGTACCGCAAATTTGTTGGAATCCAACTCTGCAACTCCCTACGGTACAAGATCTACCTGAGCGACTCCCTCAACGGTCAGTCTTCTGGAAACTGATCCATACATTGGATTCATTTTATGCTGGAATAGATTATAAATCGGCAGCTCTTTTCGTCCCTGTTCCTTTAGGTAAATTCTTCAATATTGGAGACCAGACGGGTCACGGTGAAGACCACTGTCAGTTTGTGGACTCATTCCTGGATGGAAGAACGGGCACTCAGCTTCCTGCAGACCAGCTACCAAATAGGCCAGGTATTACTGCAAGGAACCACTGATATAATGTCTCTATGGTTTTAGTTAACATATGCAACAAAATTATAATTATTTACTCACCTTTGTGGAGTTCCAAACCCAGAACGAAGCTTTCTTTTGAACCAGTTGATCCAGTTCACAAAACTCTTCTGAATGATTAATTAATATTGAACTCACTGAATACACAATTGATAATATAAACCACTTTTATGAAACTTTATCCTTTGCATACTTCTTGAAATATCCAGTTCTCATGCAGAATTTTGTCATTATGCTTAATTAAGTCATAATTAACACAATTATGAGATGACGGCCTGTTGACGTTCTACTCGTTCATCCTCAGACTCAGAATTATGCGTTTCTATGGCATTAACACTATTAAAAGTCAAAATTGACCTGAGGTGGTCAAGTTGGAACTTGTGTTGTCAAAATTATAGATTTTTCAATACATATCTGAAATGCTTCCAATACTCATTTTCTGCAGAATAGAAACACGATACTAGCTGCGGTTTCTTGCGCTCTCATCTGACGACAGTGAGTTGACACACAAATCCGCCTCCCCGGGTCGTTTCATTTGCTCCAGATGAATATTGTTGGTGTTACAGAGCTTGAATCTCGTCATGGGATTGCACGTATTGCGCATAATTTTACTCATTACCCAAAGTGCGTGCACGTAAAGCCGCCTCTCAGCACTGAATTGAGTTCTTTTACACTGCTTATTGCACTTAAACAGTCAAATACACACAAGACAATGTCAAAATGACGAGTATTCACGTAAACACAGTCAGTTATGTTTTAAGAAAATGTAAACAGTTGAGAAAGAAAACGCATGTGTAACAATAATGGATCCGCGTGTCAGGTCTTACAGCCTACATACAGCCTAATATGTGACCCTGGACCATAAAACCAGTCATAAGGGTCAATTTTTTGCAATTGAGATTTATACATCATCTGAAAGCTGAATAAATAAGCTTTCCATTGATGTATGGTTGTATATTGAGAAAATTGCCTTTTTAGTTGTCCAAATGAAGTCCTTAGCAACGCATATTACTAATAATAATAAATTTTTTATATATTTACTGTAGGGAATTTACAAAATATCTTCATGGAACATGATCTTTACTTAATATCCTAATGATTTTTGGCATAAAAGAAAAATAGATAATTTTGACCAATACAATGTATTGTTGGCTATTGCCACACATATTCCAGTGTGACTTATGATTGGTTTTGTGGTCAAGGGTCACATATATCAAGCTGCCACATTATGGGATAATATTAAAAAAAAACTATATGGCACTTTTCCCCATGGTATAAGGTCAAAATTGTGGTCAAAATGCTGGGTGGCTAGTAACTGGAAAACCATTAGCCAAAGTGGCTGGTGAGCAAAGAAGTTAATGTCCAGCCCTGCTCTCTTGAGTAGGTACTTATCTTGAATAAGTAATTACTTCATGGCCACTCAAAAGTACATTATATACTATGAATGTGTGTAATATGAATGTAACGCACAACATTCACCATGTTGCCCTTATCAAGTGACCTACCAGCGTCAGTTGAGTAGCTTCACTGCCATTCACAAATCCTCTCCCTTGGCCTCATGGCATAGTAAAGAGTCATAGGTCATAAGTCATAGTAATAGGTTATCCGGGTACTTTTTGCCTACTCTTTTATCCTGTGAATTCATACATAATGCTTTTCGCCTACTATATAGTAGGGAAGTATGTGATTTTCGGTGCACCTAATTACTTGGCTCAGAGACTAATGCTTTTCTTAATGATTTTCAGGTTTCTACAGAGCAATGAGACAAGAGCCAGTCCACTTCGGCCAGATAGGTGGAAACTCCCACATCACCTACGTCGCATGGTACGAGTGCGGTACGCCAATTCCAGGGAAATGGTAGGACCGGAGTCCACACGGAACCCTGAAGAGCAACTCTCATTGGATGGGGTCGGTGCCTGCTAATGTCACATGACAGGCTTTTTTTTACTGTTTCCCCCCCACCAATGATGGTGAGTTCGGTCACTCCTCAGCCTACGTCACCAAGTTCGTACCATGTATAATAGTGTACAGGATCAAAGAGTCAGGGAATACTTTTGAGTGCATTTGTGACATGTAATAGCAAAACAATGCCTCATATTATTATTTATCGTACAGTAACTAGAACAAAGGTAAAACAAAAAAACAGTTCATTATGAGAAAAACACTTCGGATACATTGAAGTGATGAACATAAAAAAAGAAAGGTAAAAAAAAAAAACTTGTTTAAATATTGGGAAGCTGGCTCCCTGAAACTATTTTGATATTTTGTGTAATATTATTTATCAAAGTTTGTGGTTTCTTCACTGGCTTTCTTCCAGTGAGAAAAGGCCAGGCTTTTATTAAGCGCTTTAAAGACAGCCTGGGCTTTTGTCTACCACCAGAGGCAGCTGTATTAGTTTAGGTCTCTGTTATGTCAGATGATATGTATAGCTGGGACTCTTCACTATGTTGCTTTTACAAACACATTGTACTGGCTCAACAAGTCAGCTTACCCACACTAGAATATAAAGAATGGACTCAAGACGACATCACGTCTATGTTTACAACGGGCTGGGATGAACATAATCATTTTCTTTACATGCGCACACACACACATCTACACACACAAAACAAATTCTCATTCACTCAGATGCTTTGTACCATGGCTGTAGTCTTCCAATGTATGTCCTGGTATATTTGATGGTTCTAGATCGTAAGGATGACCTTACACTTGCAATTTGCACAGCACAAATGTATTTATATGTATATGGAGAGAGTATTTTTTCAGGAAACCTATGAGAGAATTAAAAATCCTGTCCCCTCAAGCTTGTGAAACACAATACAAGTTACATACAAGTAATTCTCACTTCTTTTTTGAGTGTTAACCCACTGAATACATTCAAGGAGTCTTGAAGATCTTAATACTTCAAGAAGAGCTTGTCTGGGTCCCATATTTTGTACAGTTTTGTCCCTGCCAATCCCTTGGCAGAGTTTCTCTGGCTTATCCGTATTTTCATGGAATATGTTTGTAAGATGAAACTGTTGTTTGTTGTTGTTGTTCTGGATTTGTTTTCTTCTGTATGTATTTTACAATAATAAAAACCAGAAGTTTTGTTTCTTTTTTAATCCGCTGAGTCCGTCTTTTTGTTGCACTATTTCTAGATAATACAATGAATCGCAGTCTCTCAGGTGGGTCTGTTAACACTTGGGTCTCTTTGACCCTTGATATTTTTGAACACCATTAAACTACTCTCAACTTGCCCCATCTCACCAACCCAAATTATAAAAATAAACATCAATACATGCTTTACTGCATTACTATACTTTTCCAGAGCTAGAAAAAGAGAGGAGTTTGCCCTGCCAAACCCAATACAGGGACATTCTCTGAAAACCACAAAGCTAGAGAGAGGGAAAAAAAGACTATAAAATTCAAATGCCTCTCTGTGACTTTATTAGGTTTCCAACCAAAAGAAAAAGGGGGCGCATATAAGTGAGAGATAGAAAGATATAAACGTTAGTTTTGTTTGAAGACAATAAAAAGTCAACAGACTGTGTCAAAATCAGCTAAATTGGCAAAACAATCTGTTTGGTCACCATTTTCCACAACTTTATTTACATAAAAATGTTGCTATTATGCAACCTAATGTTTTTAACCAATTCAATGACGTATCTACGGCTACAGACTGGCCGACCAGTGCTTTGGTTGTGGGGAAATGGGTCTAAAGTCCAGATTGGGATTTTAAGGACATGTAGTTTTACAAGAAGACAATGACGAGGTCATGAACAGCTTTGACTGGTATAAAGCTGCAGATTACGAGAAGTTTTGCCTAAACTCATTGACTGCAGGCCACCCTCACAACTTGACTTGTCTGTTTTTCGACAGTGAGGCGTTCACACAAATCAACAGCTCTCTCTCTCTCTACAAACTTTACAGCTCGCTTTAATGCCTCGCTCTTCTCACAGCTGCTTTCAAAGTAGCCGCTGCGTGGTCTGTGCCTGGCCTGTCAGCAAGAATTAAGCTTCTTGCAACAAGTCCAGTGTCCAATTTAGGTCCCAACACGTGCTGGGAGGATCTCGGGGACATTCACAAATACACATGGGTTTGTTATTAAAGGAGCTCTGGGTTTACTGACGGGACTTTGGTTGCAAGATTGAGCTTTAGTTTATGTGTATACTGTGGATCACTCAATATAAGCCTGAGGGTAGCTAAAGTACTAAGATCTGGCAGGAAAATCAAAGGATTGTTGCCACAATCATTTGGCGGCCATTTGGACATCTTAAAATTGCTGTTTTAGGTAGGCCGCTACATTTGTTTCCCTTCATTCTGGCGGCAAGCAAAATAAAACTATTAAAATATAATTGGGAGTAGTTGCGAAATTAGACATTTCTAAAGGTGTTGTAATGTATTGTAGCATCCCCTGGCTATAATAAGGTTTTACTCAGCAAATATTGCAATCAAAGAGTTAGTTCACCCAAAAATAATTTACTCACCCTCAAGCCATCCAAGGTGTATATGACTTTCTTCTTTCAGCCAAAATCTTGGCTCTTCCTAGCTTTATAATGGGAGTGAATGATTGCATAGATTTTGAAAGTAATCCATACGGCTCCAGGGAGTTAATAAAGGCCTTCTGAAGTGAAGTGATTCCTTTTTGTAAGAAAGTATCCAACTTTATAAACTATAATCACTGACTTCCGGTAACGGCCGTACTCGAGTCTAGTTCCGGTGGAAGAGTGACCTCTGACTCGACGTATGACATAGCATGTAGGAGTAGTGTAAGCTTAGGTGAGAGTAGACGCATCTGGCGTGTCAAGCTCCTCCAACACTTCTTAAAAATTATTGTTTTAGCCTTCTAATTTGTGACCAGTGTTTTGTTTTGCTCTATCCTCAGTGTTTCTGCATTCATCAATATGTCATGTGTCGGGTCAGAGGTTACTCTTCCTTACAAAAACGCATTGCTTCGTTTTAGAAGGTCTTTATTAACCCTCTGGAGCCGTATGGATTACTTTTATGATGATTGATGAGCTTTTTTGTGGTTTCAAAATCTCTATTCACTCCCATTATAAAGCTTGGAAGAGTCAGGATATTTTTTTATATAACTCCAATTGTGATTGACTGAAATAAAAAAGTAATATACACCTAGGATGGCTTGAGTAAATTATGGGATAATTTTCCTTTTTGGGTGAACTATTCCTTTAATTGTGATTAGTTTGAACAATTAGTTGCCCAATGATAGGGAAGAGGAACGAATCTGCTGACTATCAACCCGAACCAAAATAAACCCCACAAAGCAAATGAAAACGTGCTGTGGTAATTTTCATGGCTCACTGGAGTACTGCTGAATTGGTCTCATTTTTTATGTGTGCATGTGAGTGTCCTTATCACTTAATGTCCTCGATCAGTTGTGGTGAAATAGATATATGTGTGGTTTCAACCACAGACACACATGCACATCCACATAATAACCAGCTCAGCATATTTCCAATGGAGTAAGATGTTTGTAGAACCAGATGGTGTAGTTACATATACTTTCAGGACCATGTCCTAACTAGCCAAACTTTGACCCTTTGACACTGACTCCTGGAATTACCAGAAAACCAGCCAATTGGATTGAAGCTTGTGATATATGTAGCATATGGTCTGTGAACAAGAAGGATGAGCACTGAAACGATTCTGCCTGTAACACAGAACTATCCTTCACTAGTTTTGTCATTTATCTCATCCTGTTTTGAAATAAGTTTCTCTGCTTTTTTTGTTCAGTCATGTGGGGTTTTTTTTTCTTTGCAGAGTCAAGTGTCCGTTTGTTTTCTTCTTTTTCGTCCTCGAAGACCAGATGTGCATGTGCATTTTGTTCATGAGATGCATCCAAGATGGAAATATTGTTAGTGAGAGTGTTCTTTATAAACACTTCAAACGCTCAAAAGCACCACAAACATTCTGCTAATCCACCTTGGAATTAAATTCAAGAAAGTCATTTGAGAAATGTTCTAAAGCCAGGGGAAAACTTGCTGTCACACAGCTGTATCGAACATAGTGTTTGATTATACATTTTCTCACTGTTATCCTCTTATTCTGTGATCAAATAATTCCTTTCATTAAATGTAACCATAGTCACACATACACAAACAAAGATGCTTACATCATTCAATAGTGTGAATTTAAAGGGAACTGGCCGCATCTGGGTGGGATATATTAGGCAGCAAGTGAACATTTTGTCCTCAAAGTTGATGTGTTAGAAGCAGGAAAAATGGGCAAGCGTAAGGATTTGAGCGAGTTTGACAAGGGCCAAATTGTGATGGCTAAATGACTGGGTCAGAGCATCTCCAAAACTCCAGCTCTTGCGGGGTGTTCCTAGTCTGCAGTGGTCAGTATCTATCAAAAGCTCTCCTCGGCTATCCTGGTGAACTTCTATCGCTGCGCAATAGAAAGCATCCTGACCAACTGTGTCGCAGTTTGGTATGGGAGCTGCTCTGTTGCGGAGCGCAAGGCACTGCAGTGGGTGGTGAAAACTGCCCAGCGCATCACAGGGACTCCACTACCTGCCATCGAGCACATCCAGAGGAAACGCTGTCTGCATCGAGCTCGCAGCATCCTTAAGGACTCCTCTCACCCAGCCCACAGACTGCTTTCTCTCCTGCCCTCCGGCAGGCGTCTCAGGTGCCTCCGGACCAGGACCAGCAGACTAAAGAGCAGTTTTTTCCCCAGAGCTGTCTCTTTATTGAACTCTAACCCTCGCTGATCCACTCCCCTCATATACTGCCAACTCTCCTCTCCCCCTCACATCTGCCTTCACTTGTTATTTGCACTACTGGAAAAACTGTTTACTTCTGCATCTTGCACTACCATACCTTAACTGGATTATGCTCATTTGCACTGCCGACTGTATTCACAGTACCACTGTTTACATTTGCATTTTGCACCGTACTTCTAACTGTAATATGCAATCACTTCCACTGCACTTTACACTTTTTTTCGGATAGCTTCTGTCCATACTTCATTGCACTACCTTAATCCACTGCTATATTCCTCATCTTAGCCTAACATATTGTATACCTCTATCTGAAAAAATTCTGTTTATAGTAATAGCCATCTGTATATTATATTATACTTATAGTACATATTCACCTGTAAATTATGTTTATAGTAATAGCCATCTGTATATTTATTCATTGTACATATTCACCTGTAAATTATGTTTATAGTAATAACCATCTATATATATATATATATATATATATATATATATATATATATATATATATATATATATATATATATATATATATATATATATATATATATATATATATATATATATAAAAAAGTGGTCCAATGAAGGAACAGTGGAACAGGGTCATGGGCGGCCAAGGCTCATGACATGGGGAGCGAAGGCTGGCCCGTGTGGTCCGATCAGACAGATGAGTTACTGTAGCTCAAATTGTTCAAGAATGTAATGCTGGTTCTGATAGAAAGGTGTCAGAATACACAGTACATCGCAGTTTGTTGTGTATGGGGCTGCATAGCCGCAGACCAGTCAGGGTGCCCATGCTGACCCCTGTCCACCGCAGAAAGCGCCAACAGTGGGCACGTGAGCATCAGAACTGGACACATCAAGTGGATGGCAGGTTGTGTGTGCGTACCGCTTACCTGGGGAACACATGGAACCAGGATGCACTATGGGAAGAAGGCAAGCCGGCGGAGGCAGTGTGATGTTTTGGGCAATGTTCTGCTGGGAAACCTTGGGTCCTGCCATCCATGTGGATGTTACTTTGACACGTACCACCTACCTAAGCATTGTTGCAGACCCATGTGCACCCTTTCATAATGCGCCCTGCCACAAAGCAAAAATGGTTCATGGTTTGAGGAGCACAACAATGAGTTTGAGGTGTTGACTTGACCTCCAAATTCCCCAGATCTCAATCCAATCCGACAAATGTGTGTCACCTCCGAAATGCCAAATGCCCCATAAAGTAAATCATTCTTTTCAGAATCTGGGCCTATTAATGTTAAGTGAACTGAGAGCTGGAAGAGATAAAAACAGGAGAGAGACTGGTAATACCATTTCCATCCTGATGAACACAACTCACGATCACCCAGCCAATCAACACAGAGACAAGGACCATCAATCTTGTTTCTTCTCTGTCTTTCTCTCACACGCTTTCATGGGAGCCAGGTATCTTCTCCAAGCAGGCCATCTCTCCATCAGCTCCCTCACTCAGGGAATCCCGACGCCGAGATTATCAGGGTATTTCCTCCACAATGCTACATGTGATTTGTCAAATCTCAACCCAGTGGGAGAGACATGTCAACCAGAAAGAAAAACACACAGAGTCAGTGTTTCCAAAACAATGTCTTGAGAGTCGCCTCCAGCAGAGAAATGGCACACACACAATACATAAACACAATTATTATTTCGCTTTTCAACACAAAACTTATTTCCGTCGATCCAGTCAGAGCGTGTGATTTGTTGAAGCCAAAGCTCATACTCCTATAGCACATTAATCATATGAAAGAGAAAGAAGAGGGAAACTGCTCTTATTTTCAGCAGCATACCAACTCTGCATTTAGCATCCAAAGGCTTTTCTGGATGATGGACGAAAGATGCTTTGTGCAGCAGACTGTTTAACTGGCATGTCCTGATTTTGCCAAGTTAGACACGTTTCTGGGTCAACATATGTTCGAAAATGTACTCATAATCATAGCCCTACCCCTACCCCTAAATGTAACCCTACCCATACATTCTCCCTAAAATCAATTTTAACCAGAACACGGACCATGTCCATGCATTGCCCATCAATGACATCATACCAACGTTATCCTCTTTTTCCGTAGAAACCATGGAAACACCAAAGACGCTTTAATATATTTTGTGTTTTATTAGACAGGTAAGCAACTGTTTGGATATATTCATCGACAGAAAACTAATCATTGTTATTTAGCTCAACAAAGTTAGTCTTATTGTTTAAATCTTGTTTTCTTGCTTTACCGCGAGTACCATGTTTTACTAGCCTGGCTCCGCCCTCCTACATACTTTGAAACTTGTTTTCAGGCCCCCAAAACAATGTTGTCGTGTAAACAAATGACCAAAACGCATAAAAAGTTTTCAGTTTTTAGTTGAAAACGATGTTGTGTAAACGGCCCCTTAGTTTGTTCACTGTCAGTTTCCTGTTTCCTTTGTCTTAGTTTGTTTAATGTTTAAAGTGTACTATCGAAATAAAGCGTCATCAAAAAAAAATGTATTCAAAATTGTTCAGTGTGCTGGAAATAACACAACAATTATGGAAAAGTCATAGTTTATAAAGATTTAAACTAAATAATTTTCACACAATAAATATTGAAATGGTTCATAATTATTTAATTCTTTGTGTTCTTTCCATTAGTTAAACTAAAACTATTAGAATAAAATAAAATATAAAAATTTGAGGAAAAACTTAATCTTAAAAAAGTAAATTAAAATTATAAGTTTAATATATATAACTTATTTATATAGCGCTTTTAACAATGCAGATTGTTTCAAAGCAGCTTTACAGTGTTAAACAGGAAAATAATGCAACATAATTTTATTCAGCCGTATAGCCATTCTGGAGAAAATGGTGATGTCATCAGTTCATTTCAATTATCATACAGTGACAGTGTGGGTTTTAGATCAGTAATTTAGTTTATATGGTTAATTTAGTTTAATAATTAGATTTATTTGGATATTTAGTTGAAAAATGTAGAAACATTTAGTGTCCCCAACTGAGCACGCCAAGCCAGAGGCAACAGTGGCAAGGAAACCAAAACCCCATCAGTTGACCTAATGGAGAAAAATAAACCTTGGGAGAAACCAGGCTCAGTCGGGGTACCAGTTCTCCTCTGGCCAATTAACAAACAGCGTATGATTATTATTCTGGCAACTTTACAGGTCAGAGGTCATAATAGATCGGAATATTCGAAAGATCGAAGGCAACACGCTTTATTGAGGATGACGTGTCGACGATGCAATTTCAGGAGAGTCTAATTGACATGGTCTCTGCAGACACTTCAGGGTCCTGCGTTGGTCTTCTCTGGGTGCAGGTCCATCATCTGATCTAGATACGGCCTGGATCCTGCTGACTGCAGTAAACCTTGGGATAAAACAGAGAGACTATCATTACCGTAGATGCCATTCTTCTGATGATGTAATGAGCACATCAGGTGTTATGGGAAGTGTTCCCAGTTCCAGCTGACCTAGTTAATGCAGCCTAACAATCAATTAATTGAAAAAGTTTTGTGTATGCCATAGAAAAGAGATGTGTTTTTAGTCTAGATTTAAACTGACAGAGTGTGTCTGCTTCCCGTACAATGTTAGGAAGACTGTTCCAGAATTTAGGTGCTAAATAGGAAAAGGATCGAACGCCTGCAGTTGTTTTGGATATTCTCTGTATTATCAACTGGCCAGAATTTTGAGACCGCAGTAGACGTGATGGAGTATAATATGTTAAGTGCTCTCTCAAGTATTGGGGAGCTAAACCATTTAGTGCTTTGTACGTAATAAGCAAGATTTAAAAATGTATGCGATGTTTAATAGGCAGCCAGTGCAGTGTTGACAGAACTGGGCTAATATGGTCATACTTCCTGGTTCTAGTAAGAACTCGAGCTGCTGGGTTTTGGACCAGCTTTATTTATTAAGCGAGCAGGGCAACCACCCAGTAGAGCATTACAATAATCTAACCTTGAGGTCATGAACGCATGAACTAACTGTTCAGCATTTTGCATTGAGAGCATGTGCCGTAATTTAGATATATTTTTAAGATGGTAGAATGCAATTTTACAGATGCTAAAAACGTGGCTTTCAAATGAAAGATTGGTATCAAAGAGCACACCCAGGTTCCTCACTGATGACGAGGACTTGACAGAGCAGCCATCAAGTGTTAGACAGTATTCTAGGTTACTACTTGTGGAGCTTTTTTGTTTTTTCTGAATTTAGTTGAAGGAAATTACTGGTCATCCAATGTTTTATATCAGCTATGGATTCCGTTAATCTTGTGAATTGGTAAATTTCGTCAGGGCGCGAAGAAATATAGAGCTGAGTATAGTCAACATAACAATGAAAACTAACGCCATGCTTCCTAATGATATCTCCCAGTGGTAGCATGTACAGGGTGAAGAGCAGCAGTCCTAGCACCGAGCCTTGCGGTACTCCATACTGAACTTGTGATCGGTGTGACATCTCTTCATTTATTTATTCATTTAATTCCACTAATGCCTACATAGTTTTCGAGTCTATTCAAAAGAATATTGTGGTCGATAGTATCAAATGCAACGCTAAGATCGAGTAACACTAATAGAGAGATACAGCCACGATCGGATGATAAGAGTAAATCATTTGTAACTTGATGAGAGCAGTCTCAGTGCTATGATACGGTCTAAATCCTGACTGGAAATCCTCACAGATACCATTTCTTTCTAAAAAGGAACATAATTGTGAAGACACTGCCTTTCAAGTATTTTTGACAGAAAGGGTAGATTTGAGATTGGCCTATAATTGACTAATTCTGTAGGATCAAGTTGCGTTTTTTTAATAAGTGGTTTAATAATAGCCAACTTAAAAGTTTTCGGTACACATCCTAATGACAAAGATGAATTAATGATATTAAGAAGAGGATCTATGACCTCTGGTAGCATCTCCTTTAATAGCCTAGTCGGTACAGGGTCAAGCATACATGTTGTTGATTTTTTTTTTTATATATATATATAAATATGTTTTTTTAATAAATATGTTTAATATGAAGTAGAAAAGCACAAAACAAAATTACAAAAACAAACTAAAACTAAAATTAAAACTGAAAAAAATAAAAGGTAATTATACTAATTTATTAGTATATATATATAACTTGCAACAAAATGGACCAAGCTACAGCTTCCAGCCATTCAGAATCGAGTATGAAAACAGATCATAGTAAAAATTATGAGTAACATGATCACTAACTCTTCTTCTACCATTAAAAAAGAACCATTTTTACTTCTGTGAGAATGTATTCGATGAATACAGCAGTGTTTTCTACATGCTGATGTGTTCAGGGAAAACAAACCTTCAAAGCAGTCCTGAATTTAAGGATTCAAAAAAGGCCACACATGCTTCAAAATAATAAAAATACTTATCTTCCAATCAGTTAACAAAGAAACATTGTGTCCAGAAAGATCATTTGGTGACCTGATTTCCGTGCTAAACAAAAATGCTTGTGACTATCTTTCCACCAGACGCTACAAGATGATCTTTAATTAAATTTCTTAAGCTGACATGTAGGCCAAGAGCTGTCTTCATAGTTTTTCCTAACGCAATGTCAATGAAATGACTTCTTCCCCAACCTGAAAGCTTGTCAGTGTCCTGCTGAAAAGATCAGTCTTAAGGACTTGTATTGCTGGTTTCCATGTAAAAAATAATAATCGTTTCCTAAAGTATTTTTGGTTTTCCATTAAAATATAAAACAAATTATTGAATCAAGATAAATGAAATTATGATATTAAATCTAGTTTTCATGGAATATTATATATTATACTTATATATAAAAAAACTTCAGTGCAATAAGCAAAAATACACTTATATTCAAAATACAATCTATGAAAAAAAAATCTCAAGTCCCAATATGTAGCTACTTGTTTTACATAACTTTCATTGCTAATATATACTGAACTGTTATGTGTGTGTGTGTGTGTGTGTGTGTGTGTGTGTGTGTGTGTGTGTGTGTGTGTGTGTGTGTGTGTGTGTGTGTGTGTGTGTGTGTGTGTGTATAATATAGTGAGGAAAATAAGTATTTGAACACCCTGCTATTTTGCAAGTTCTCCCACTTAGAAATCATGGAGGGGTCTGAAATTGTCATCGTAGGTGCATGTCCACTGTGAGAGACATAATACAATTTTTTTTTAAATCCAGAAATCACAATGTATGATTTTTTAACTATTTATTTGTATGATAAAGCTGCAAATAAATATTTGAACACCTGAGAAAATCAATTTTAATATTTGGTACAGTAGCCTTTGTTTGCAATTACAGAGGTCAAACGTTTCCTGTAGTTTTTCACCAGGTTTGCACACACTGAGGGAGGGATTTTGTCCCATGTGCAGAAAAACACCCCCAAAGCATGATGCTACCACCCCCATGCTTCACAGTAGGGATGGTGTTCTTGGGATGGTACTCATCATTCTTCTTCCTCCAAACACGTTTAGTGGAATTATGACTGACCACATGACTTTCTCCCATGACTCCTCTGGATCATCCAAATGGTCATTGGCAAACTTAAGACGGGCCTTGACATGTGCTGGTTTAAGCAGGGGAAACTTACGTGCCATGCATGATTTCAAACCATGACGTCTTAGTGTATTACCAACAGTAACCTTGGAAACGGTGGTCCCAGCTCTTTTCAGGTAATTGACCAGCTCCTCCCGTGTAGTTCTGGGCTGATTTCTCACCTTTCTTAGGATCATTGAGACCCCACGAGGTGAGATCTTGCATGGATCCCCAGTCCGAGGAAGATTGACAGTCATGTTTAGCTTCTTCCATTTTCTAATGATTGCTACAACAGTGGACCTTTTTTCACCAAGCTGCTTGGCAATTTCTCCGTAGCCCTTTCCAGCCTTGTGGAGGTGTACAATTTTGTCTCTAGTGTCTTTGGACAGCTCTTTGGTCTTGGCCATGTTAGTAGTTGGATTCTTACTGATTGTATGGGGTGGACAGGTGTCTTTATGCAGCTAACGACCTCAACCAGGTGCATCTAATTTAGGATAATAAATGGAGTGGAGGTGGACATTTTAAAGGCAGACTAACAGGTCTTTAAGGGTCAGAATTCTAGCTGATAGACAGGTGTTCAAATACTTATTTGCAGCTGTATCATACAAATAAATAGTTAAAAAATCATATATTGTGATTTCTGGATTTTTTTTTTAGATTATGTCTCTCACAGTGGACATGCACCTATGATGACAATTTATATATACAGGTCCTTCTCAATAAATTAGCATATTGTGATAAAGTTCATTATTTTCCATAATGTAATGATAAAAATTAAACTTTCATATATTTTAGATTAATTGCACACCAACTGAAATATTTCAGGTCTTTTATTGTTTTAATACTGATGATTTTGGCATACAGCTCATGAAAACCCAAATTCCTATCTCAATAAATTAGCATATTGTATCCGACCAATAAAAGAAAAGTGTTTTTAATACAAAAAAAGTAAACCTTCAAATAATTGTGTTCAGTTATGCACTCAATACTTGGGAATCCTTTTGCAGAAATGACTGCTTCAATGCGGCGTGGCATGTAGGCAATCAGCCTGTGGCACTGCTGAGGTGTTATGGAGGCCCAGGATGCTTCGATAGCGGCCTTAAGCTCATCCAGAGTGTTGGGTCTTGCGTCTCTCAACTTTCTCTTCACAATATCCCACAGATTCTCTATGGGGTTCAGGTCAGGAGAGTTGGCAGGCCAATTGAGCACAGTAATACCATGGTCAGTAAACCATTTACCAGTGGTTTTGGCACTGTGAGCAGGTGCCAGGTCGTGCTGAAAAATGAAATCTTCATCTCCATAAAGCTTTTCAGCAGATGGAAGCATGAAGTGCTCCAAAATCTCCTGATAGCTAGCTGCATTGACCCTGCCCTTAATAAAACACAGTGGACCAACACCAGCAGCTGACATGGCACCCCAGACCATTACTGACTGTGGGTACTTGACACTGGACTTCAGGCATTTTGGC
Organism: Romanogobio albipinnatus; assembly: GCA_023566225.1. Taxonomy (NCBI): domain Eukaryota; kingdom Metazoa; phylum Chordata; class Actinopteri; order Cypriniformes; family Gobionidae; genus Romanogobio; species Romanogobio albipinnatus. The sequence goes on from CM042263.1 coordinate 16,799,785, forward strand.
ATTTCCTTCTCCCCAGTCTTCCTCCAGACTCTGATACCTTGATTTCCGAATGACATGCAAAATTTGCTTTCATCCGAAAAAAGTACTTTGGACCACTGAGCAACAGTCCAGTGCTGCTTCTCTGTAGCCCAGGTCAGGCGCTTCTGCCGCTGTTTCTGGTTCAAAAGTGGCTTGACCTGGGGAATGCGGCACCTGTAGCTCATTTCCTTCACACGCCTGTGCACGGTGGCTCTGGATGTTTCTACTCCAGACTCAGTCTACTGCTTCCGCAGGTCCCCTCAAGGTCTGGAATCGGTCCATCTCCACAATCTTCCTCAGGGTCCGGTCACCTCTTCTCGTTGTGCAGCGTTTTTTGCCACACTTTTTCCTTCCCACAGACTTCCCACTGAGGTGCCTTGATACAGCACTCTGGGAACAGCCTATTCGTTCAGAAATGTCTTTCTGTGTCTTACCCTCTTGCTTGAGGGTGTCAATGATGGCCTTCTGGACAGCAGTCAGGTCGGCAGTCTTACCCATGATTGCGGTTTTGAGTAATGAACCAGGCTGGGAGTTTTTAAAAGCCTCAGGAATCTTTTGCAGGTGTAATTAGTTGATTCAGATTAGGCTAATAGCTCGTTTAGAGAACCTTTTCATGATATGCTAATTTATTGAGACAGGAATTTTGGGTTTTCATGAGCTGTATGCCAAAATCATCAGTATTAAAATAATAAAAGACCTGAAATATTTCAGTTGGTGTGCAATGAATCTAAAATATATGAAAGTTTAATTTGTATCATTACATTATGGAAAATAATGAACTTTATCACAATATGCTAATTTATTGAGAAGGACCTGTATATATACACACACACTATACTATATTTCCAAAAGCTTTGGGACGTCTGCCTTTACATGCACATGAACTTTAATCCATAGGGTTTAATATGGAGTTGGCCCACCCTGTGCAGCTATAACAGCTTCAACTCTTCTGGGAAGGCTTTCCACAAGGTTTTGGAGTGTGTTTATGGGAATTTTTGACCATTCTTCTAAAAGGTTCTTGTGAGGTTCAGACAATGATGTTGGACGAGAAGGCCTGGCTCGCAGTCTCCACTCTAATTCATCCCAAAGGTGTTCTATCGGGTTGAGGTCAGGACTCTGTGCAGGCCAGTCAAGTTCCTCCACACCAAACTCGCTCATCCAGGTCTTTATGGACCTTTCTTTGTGCACTGGTGCGCAGTCATGGTGGAACAGGAAGGGGCCATCCCCAAACTGTTCCCACAAAGTTGGGAGCATGAAATTGTCAAAATGTCTTGGTATGCTGAGGCATTAAAGGGGTCATGAACTGGCTTTTTTATTTTTTTATGCAGTTGCCTGAGGTCAACTTATGACGTTCACATGGTTTTTACATTTTAAAACGTCATACTGAATATGTACTAGGCTATTTTCTACCCTGGTTTTGAGCCTAGCTCTTGAAATGCTCTGTTATTATGGGTGTGCCGCATTAAAGACTTTAAAGTAAACACCCACTGCTATGACTGGATAACAGTTTTGCATATTATAATGAGCTTCGGCTCCCCAGTCTTTACACGCGAGGAACTGTTTTGAAAACTTCCAATGTGGAGAAACGGCAACCAGAATGATTCGCCCACAGGGCTCGCAAAATGTCTTTATCAAACAAACACAGTGTTGGGTGTAACTAGTTACTAAGTAATTAGTTACTGTAATTTAATTACTTTTCCCTTGAAAAAGGAAAGTAAGGGATTACTCTTATTTCTTCTGTAATTTAATTACAGTTACTTTTGATGTAATTGAACTAAATACTGTGTATAGACTGTAGAACAATTATATATAATACAATAGTGCAATTAACAAAAAAATTTAAGTCTAACTTTAAAATGTGTGTTTCTATTAGGGGTGTAACGGTACACGTATTCGTATTGAACCGTTTCGGTACAGGGCTTTCGGTACGGTGCACGCGTGTACCGAACTGTTATGAATGTAATCTTTAACAGTTAACAGTCGGCTTGTTGTAAGCGTGGAACACACTTCAATCCGAGTTCCCACACGAGCATATTAAGTATTTAGTCCAATTTATCACGAAATTCAAACGATGCCGTTTTAACCCTCTTTAATGTGATGTGACTGATAGACGCGTATCAGTTCAACTTAAACGGCAGCGTGCGGCGCGCGAGTCAATGCGATCATAGACGCGTATCAGTTCAATTTAAAGCGGCAGCGCACGGCGCGCGAGTCAATGCGATCATAGACGCGTATCAGTTCAACTTAAAGCGGCAGCGCGCGGCGCGCGAGTCAATGCGATCATAGACCCGTATCAGTTCAACTTAAAGCGGCAGCGCGCGGCGCGCGAGTCAATGCGCTCATCTCTTCCTAAAGAATAAACATAAATTAATACGTCTTAAGGTATGTTGAGGATACATTACAACTTACTGAAATGTATCATATGTCGTGTAATCGCTCCATCTGCGTTTCAACCGCGGAAAGACAATAAAACTGCTTGTAAACAATGTCATGCAGAATTACGTTTACTCAGAAGTCATTCAGTGTCCGTCCACAGCTGTTAGCTCACTAGAGAAATCAACTCTTACACTGAATACATGCACTATATTAGCCGTTATATTCATTATATTAGCCTATATATATATTCATTATATACTACTTAGCCTGTTAGTGATGTCTTGTTTATTTAATGTATGTTTAAATAAACCTGTCATGAAAATTACAGCCACTATATGATTATATTTCAACAATGAATAAAAATAATTAGATTTAGAAGTTAATGCAAAAACTGCCTCATGAGAATCTTATGAGTGTTGATTATTATATCTAAAAATAAATAGCAACTGAATTTAGGCTAATAGTTTGGGCTCTGTTGTTAATCTTTAATAGCTATATGTAAGTAAGGGCTCCCTATATATTTTACAGCATTATCTTTAAGAAACTTTTAGTTATAATTTAATTCATTTAAGGACAGACACAATTTTTTTCATTAAACCACGGTTGAATAAAAATTAATAAAAAGCAATTTTGTAAAACTGCTGTACCGAATCCATACCGAACCGGGACTTCAAACGTCAGTTTTGTGTACTGTTACACCCCTAGTTTCTATGTATCCTTTTCACATTTCACATTTGTAAAACTTTGGTCAGTTAATAAGAATAATTTATGTAGTTTTATATTATTTATGTGAATGAATTCAAAGAGCCGTTTCATGTCTATCCTTGAATTACTTAACTAGTTGAGGTTGATATTTAGAAAGTAATTTTTGGAGAGAGTAATTTGTACAGTAACACCATTGTACATTGTACACTACTGAAGATGTAATTAGTAACTAGTAATTCATTACTTTTTTAGAGTAACTTACCCAACACACACACAATGATTTATGTCTCATTCACCCGCAATTAATTTGAATGTTATTTTTCATTACTTGGCCGGTCCGATCAGTGGATATAACCGCGAACCGAGCATAACACACACATACACATGCGTGTATTTCATTAGTTAAGATAGTGCAAGTCCTGGCCCATACATGTTCGAGTCTAGTGGTGCAACGGATCACAAAACTCACGGTTCGGATCGAACTACGGATCATGAGTCACGGATCGGATCATTTTTCGGATCAGAATAAAAGGGGGAGGAGACTATTTTTATTTGCTTTCCATTTATTACATGAAAACTTTTGGTGTTAACATAACCTATATGGTTTATAGGTTAACAAGAAACTTTTGGTGTTAACAAAAATAAAATAAATATATAACCATCTGAATAAATCAAATTTGACTAAAAACAACCTGAGACGTGAAAATGGGCCTGAGCTGCTTCTTCTTTTTTTTTTTTTTAAAGAGATTATGATGTCAACATTCTCTGGGGAGAGAGTAGACCTCTCACACTTGTCAGCATTGCAATTCTCTTTGTAGGCCTATACACTATTTTATAGATATCATGTTTAAACGCACTACACTTAAACAACGTTTTATTGAATTCATTACTTTGTATTTATATAGCCTAATACCTACTTTAGATGTATATATCACGTTGCTCATGCAAATTGCAAAACAGACAATAGACTATGTTAAAATAACAAACATTTTAAATTAACTTATGCTTTTCTTTCGTTTTTAAATCTTTTTACAAGAAATCCTGCAGGTCATAAAGAACTTTGTTTTTGCACCTCCAAGAAAGGACAGGTGCTCTCCATTATTTCTCCTTGTTTACTTAAAGGCCGTTTTCCTTGCTTTACTCGAGGCAAAAAGCCATGTGTTGACTTTAAAACCAAGTAGACGTTACATTATGCATCTGTGGTGGAATTACTAGATTTTTGCATCGATACATGTTTGTTTTAAAGCGGATGCGCTGTCACTTTAATTCAGCGCCATCACAATAAAAAATAGACTCTGTGCGGAAACGATCGCAGCACAGCTGTATGGCCACGCGCTCCTGGAGCGCACCTGACGGACCGAAGCCGCGTGCAGTGAAAGCTGTAGCCTATCCGTTAACAAGGGTATGGAAAAAATATGCACCGCATACGCACGGCAAACGGAGTATCTGTGAAACGGGCGTCAGCAGGTGCCATATGCTCGATGTATGCGCCACTTTCATACGGCTTTCTCGTGCCACAGTGCCTACATACTGTTACAGTTTTGTCCACACCCTTCTTCCGTCATCATTATATTTTACGGGGAAGCCAAAATGCTCCCATACATGCGATTTGAATCATGCGGGAGGCTTTTCAAGTTCTCCTACTTCTCCGCTAGCCACTGCAGTGCTGACTGATTAACATGCCCTATTCACGTGAACACATGTGTTTCTCTGAAACTCAGCATCGAGTTTAAAGGAACGAGATCACTTAAAAAGCAATATTGGCAGAAAAACTGTCTTTTAGTCTGCGATCGCTAAACAATTCAGATTAATCCACAAGTTTAAAAAAAAAAGCACAATAAATCCGCGGGTCACTTGCGTGCCGAACCGTGGGTCGTGATCCGTACGGATCACGGATCAACTGCGATCCGTTACACCCCTATTCGAGTCTGATCACGAATCGCAGGACAATGAACCATAAACACCTCAAATACAAAGGATATTCCAGCCTGTGACAGAGTGGAAGTTATGTTTAGTTAGACATATACATAATCAGTAGATATCAAACATAACAATGCAATACTATCACATATAAAAAAACTTTTTTTACTCACATAATTGTGTTGCATCATTCCTGTCAGATCCAGAAGCCACAGCGTCGTTTTTTTTTTATCTCATCCTGTCTGCAAATCCACTCTCCACAGTGTCAACGAATCCACAGTGAAATGAAGCGAACAAATGCAATGTCTTCCCCACGTAAGCTAGGTCTTCATTAAAAAAAGTTCAACTATGCATTTTGGAATCCGAAGGAAGCTTATGGCATATTTATTGCTTGGAAGTTTGATCCGGTTTAGCTCCACGTAGGCTTATGTTATTTATCTGACTTTTACTTAAAAAGCTTTTCAGCTCTGAAACTAACAGGATATTCTTATATTAAGATTACCTTTTATATATATAAAACTTAAGGGAAAGTTGATTTCTCAATTTATGACCCCTTTAAGAGTTCCTTTCACTTGAACTAAGGGGCCAAGCACAACCCCTGAAAAACAACCTCACACTATAATCCCCCCTCCATCAAATTTTACACTTGCCACAATGCGTTCAGGCAAGTGTCGTTCTGGCAACCGCCAAACCCAGTTGAATGTTGGTGACTTCTGCGCTCTGTGCACCTCAGCATGCACTGACCCCGCTCTGTGATTTTACATGACCTATCACTTCGTGGCTAAACCTGTAGCCATGGAAGTGATTGGAACACCTGAATTAAATTATTTGGAGGGGTGTCCAAATACTTTTGGCAATATAGTATATATATATATATCACATTGTATTTATTGTTTATAAATGCATCCTTGCCCACGTTACATCTCTGGCTCGGATGCACACCTGCTTTGTGTGCATTGTTTGGGCGTGGAGCATGCTCGGGCGGCTCTCGAGGGAGCTAGCCCAAACCATAGTGGTATGATTCTCCACTCATTTGAATACTTTGTAATGACATTGGGGCGAGCCTGAGCAAGATTTTTCTGATATTTCCAATCCACTGTACTCTGGGGGAGTCATTTCAGAGTGACTGCATCTGTCATTATCCTTCCCCCCTCTTTATTTGCTTGACCCCATCAACTGGAATGAAGGAACACTCCACAGAATCTCATGTATTTGGACACCTGTGATTTGAAATTACATTTGAGAGAAGGAATAGTTTCCATATTGCACTTCAACAAGAACATACGCTGTCAATTACCATCATGCGTGTTCAAATCGTTTAGCAAGAAGGCCTCCAGTAACAGCAAAGTTCGGTCCTGTAAAAAGGTCAGTGCTGTTTGCAACGCAGCGCTGCTCAGTGTGATAAAAAAAAGGGCATTGAGTTTCTCCGTACTTAAAAAATGAAAATCAAACACATGGCATGGAAAACGCTGGAGAGAAAGAGTGTGAGAGTGAAAGGGAGAGAAATGTAGCAATCGGTTTTAAGACCAGGCTTTGTGTCAAACGTTTTGTTCTGCGTAGGAATTTCCTGAAAGACTTTCTCCATCCTGTGCCCGTGCTGACCCAGCCCTGCCTTCACCTTCAGCACGGCTCTGCACGCCACATGGCTCGTTTTCGAATAAGCAGAGAGCTGAAGTGAAAGAAAAGCTGTTGGAGAGATGGCTTCACCACCTGTTCTCTGGCCTGGTCTGAAGGCCAAAAGTGGACAGCAATTCTTCACAAGACCTCTGGAGCCAGAAAGAAAGAGAGGATGATGGAGAACAGTGATGGCTTACATTACACAAAGCAGTGGGAGTAGGTTCCGAAAGAGTAAAGGAAGTTGGAGTTATATCGTCCAAAAGCAAAATGCAAATACTAAAAACTGGATGTTTTATGGCATGTTTTAAAGTCACCAAGGTTAACAATTCTAGTTTTTTAATTTTTATGGAATGCTGCACTATTATAATTTTTTTTCTTTTCCATTTGACCTCAAACTCTTAAATAAAAATAACTTCCCCTCCTCTTGCAGCGACATCCCTATTCTTCTCTGATGATGCATTTACTGGCATGACGGTGGGACAACCTGTCACTCACATGACATCCACCAATAGCAAACCACAACCATCCAATCAATTTCCCATGGACAAAATCCTTGGTCATTGGTTCTTGAGAAGCTCAAACCTGCTGCGTAACACACGAGAATGAACCTAATTGGTTCTTGACGAAGCTCAAACGTGCTGCGTAACACATGAGAATGAATCTCATTGGTTCTTGACGAAGCTCAAACGTGCTGCGTAACACATGAGAATGAACCTAATTGGTTCTTGACGAAGCTCAAACGTGCTGCGTAACACACGAGAATGAACCTAATTGGTTCTTGACGAAGCTCAAACGTGCTGCATAACACATGAGAATGAACCTCATTGGTTCTTGTGAAAGCTCAAACGTGCTGCATAACACATGAGAATGAACCTCATTGGTTCTTGTGAAAGCTCAAACGTGCTGCGTAACACATGAGAATGAATCTCATTGGTTCTTGACGAAGCTCAAATGTGCTGCGTAACACATGAGAATGAACCTCATTGGTTCTTGACGAAGCTCAAATGTGCTGCGTAACACATGAGAATGAACCTCATTGGTTCTTGTGAAAGCTCAAACGTGCTGCGTAACACATGAGAATGAACCTCATTGGTTCTTGACGAAGCTCAAACGTGCTGCGTAACACATGAGAATGAACCTCATTGGTTCTTGAAGAAGCTCAAATGTGCTGCGTAACATATGAGAATGAACCTCATTAGTTCTTGAAGAAGCTCAAATATGTTACGTAACACACGAGAATTAACCTCATTGGTTATCGAGAAGCTCAAATGTGCTGCGTAACACGAGAATGAACCTCATTTGTTCTTGAGAAGCTCAAATGTGCTGTGTAACACACAAGAAGGAACCTCATTGGTTCTTGCTGAAGCTGGAAACGGGCTCTGTAACACAAGAATGAACCTCATTGGTTTTTGTTAAAGCTCAAACGTGCTGGGTAACACAAGAATGAACCTCATTGGTTCTTACAGAAGCTCAAACGTGCTGCGTAACACACAAGAATGAACCTTATTGGTTCTTGCTGAAGCTCAAACGTGCTGCATAACACATGAGAATGAACCTCCTTGGTTCTTGCTGAAGCTCAAACTGGATGCATAACAAAATAGTGAACCTCATTGATTATCGCACATCAAGGGAACAAACTTGAGCTTCCATTTACCACAACTGATGTATGAGTTAAATCTGTTCATCATAGTGATCGAGTCTCTTCAGAAAATGTTGACTGAATTGCTCAATTCTTATGGATTAGTCTTTACAATCTAACTTTTGAAGTGTCAAATTGGTAGTTGTGTAGCTGTCAATGGAGGGTCAGAAAACTCTCAGATCAAAAAGATCTTCATTTGTGTTCCGAAGATGAACGAAATTCTTAAGGGTTTGGAATGACAGGACAGAATTTTCATTTTTGGGTGAACTATGGGAATTCATTGGAAATCTGTCATCAAATTTGTATGAGTTTCCATCTACCGTGGAACGCAAAAGGTGAAATTTTGAAGACAATCCTGTCTGCTCTTTTGAATATAATAAAAGTGAATAAGGACTGGGGATGTCAAGAAAAAAAATTATGAAAACGCATAAAAAAGTTATATATATTTAAATTATAAAAGTTATATATACACAAGTTAACGCGCCAAATCGTGGGCGGCGCCATTACTCTACACAAATGCATTTAATTTCCGCTGGAAGTGGTTTGCGCAGCGTCTGCCGGTGTAAACACAGCGATCACGATGCTAGCTTGGGAACACAGTTCTACTACTTTGACTGGAGATGGCGTTACTCTCCCCCACCCGAATTCAGTGCAGAACTGGGAGGATAACATGACGACGTGGCCCAAAATAACGTACAGCAAGATTTGCTCCTACTTCGTGCAATCCATGGCAATAGATGGAAAAGCAATAGACAATCTGAAAGCCTCCGAGGCATATCAATATCTGCACAGCAACAAAGTCAGTTGTGTAATGTCATACAAACATGATCGTTTTGTTGATCTGAAAGCAAATGTAGAGCCTAGCCAGTGTTTGAACAATGCGTGGCATAATGCTTGGGTGCTGGTAACTGAAGCTGGATAAGTCAAAACTGTGGGATGTACGTGTGTTGCTGGACCAGGGAGATCTTGTTCCCACTCAGCTGCGATCCTGTGGAAGGTAAAGTTAACTATATTATTTGACCATTGTAGCCTAGGCCTATGTCTTTTTTTATTGTTGGTATCCGTACTACATCATTGGCTACTTTGCTAGAGTGCAAAGTGCGTGTGTGCCATGATAAGGGATGGGAATCGAGCAGAGAGAGAAACCCGGTGAAACTCAGTATGCATGAAACAGCACCCCCAGCACCAAACCATTTCTATATAAGGGATTAATTAACCTTTCCTTTACAGCCTTTCGTTATGCTCAGCAAACATGCCAAGTGTGCCATCCTCAAAACCAGTTCAAACACAATAAACACCTTTTAAGACTGACCCAAATTACAAACATCTTAGCCAGCTGCAGCTACGTACACACATTTGTGTTTCTATGCAGAGGAAACTTTATGCATCTTTTCTTTTACTGTATGTGATATAGTATAAAGATAAAATATCCACAAATAAAAATTGATCTTAACACGTTTTTAAGACCCCCCAGAGTGTGTGATTTTTGTGTGCTTGAGGATTCAGTTATTCCTACATGTTTTCGTAAATTTAGAATACAGTTTATTATGAAAGGTATTGATGAATTATGATTTGATCGTGAAAACATTAACAGATTTGTGTGTCTATGCAGTTAGTGAATGAGACCTAATGTCTTTGTGTGAAGAACAGACCAAAATATTTGCTATTCACAGGCAATCAGTAAAGTAGCAAAGTCTGATCTTTTCAATGAATCTTTCAATTTAGGTTGAATGAATTGTTCATGAATCAGACTGACTTGGTAGTCAAGATTAACTAACCGATCTAATGATCCAGGCGACAATGGAGGGGAAGATTATCAATGAATGAATTAAGTTTTCCTCACAAAATAACAAAAGTTTCGGTAACGCTTTAGATTACGGCCCGGAAAGTACTACGTAAATAAAGCGAATTTACAGCATAACTTTCGGTAATTATAGTGTAACTATAAAGTAAGTACATATACGTATAAGGGAATAATATGTAATATTGGGGGAATAAAGGGGTAACTATCAGGAACATTAACATAACAAAATAAACAATCTCTGCTAATGAAAACTCATTTGGGTTCCTAAAAGTTCAAGCATCAAACAGCACATACAGCAATAACTACAGTAATCCATACGATCCCAATGGATGAATCAATGTCTTCTGAAGTGAAACAATAAGTGTTTGTAAGAAAAATAACAATATTTTACATTTTTTTAAACTGTAGACTATCGCTTCCGACCAGCAGTCATGCGAGGGTTGTTGAAGTGTGACGTGAGCGCACCGAGAAACTCTGGTCATGCGGATGTCGGATGCTGTCGGTTTTTTATTTTTTTTTATGCTCACAACAACAGTATACAAACAATAACATGATATATGATAATAGCAATGAGAAACAAACAAGACTAGAAGACAGAGACGTCAGTTCTCGCGTGTGTTTTCCAAAAAGGGACAAAACGTGCCTCTTTCTGTCAGGACATTATTATTTGAAATGAAAAGTTTATTTAAAAAAATGAATAAGAAGTGTCAAATCTGTTTTGTATTAAATGATATTTCCGAGTGATATCAGATTGTATACGTGTTTTTATTGTACTTACCCTGTAACTACACGAAACAAGAGGGGAACAAGCACCACTTTAATTTTCAGCCCGCAGATTCATACTTTAATTACCCCTTAATTAAAAAATACTTACAGTATAAATAATTTGTTAATGTTCCTGAAAGTTACCCCTTTATTCCCCCAATATTACATATTGTTCCCTTATACCTACACGTACTTACTTTATAGTTACACTATAATTACCAAAAGTTATGCTGTAAATTCGCTTTACTTATGCAGTACTTTCCGGGCTGTAATCTAAAGTGTTACCAAAGTTTCTTATGGGTTTAGAAGATTTGGAATATATTGCAAGAGTCAAAAAGTAGTACTACAAAAAGTAGTTTTGATAGTTTTATGGTGCTTTTGTGCCTTTTTGGAATCTTAAAAGGTCTGGTCATAATTCTTTGTACAGAATTGCAGAGTTGAAGGGAACTACGGTTTTAAAGTAAATTTTGTTTTATTACAGCTCATTCAACTGCATCATTTCAACTTTTCCTTATCTATAATGTATTTTTGTCTTGTTTTTTGTCAGTAAAACACTATTAAAACGTCATCATTTTTTTATTATTTAAAATTGTTCTACAAATTAAACATCCATAATGACACCGTCATACTTTCAAGACATCAACACTTCAAGAAACTTATGTATCTTCATCTTGTTTTTGTTAGATTGTTGGTAAAACCATATTAAAACATCAACCCTACACTCTAAAAAATAATTCAGTGGCTTAGTAAATATCACAATAATAATTAACTTTATTAACTTAATACAATTTCTAAATATCATTTACTTGATGTTTTGAATTGAACATACCAAAATAATTAACTAAAAATCCAACAGTTAATTTTAAGTTTTTTTCACTAAAAGAATTTAGTGTTCGAATAACCAATTATTTATTTCAAATATACTTAATATATTTGTGAAATTTCTAAGAAAGGATAATTAAATCGATCTGTTTGAAGAACCACAAATATTACTTAATTCAAATCAAGATTATTAATATTTAACACGCACTGAAGAAATTTAGTACGTTTACTTGATTAAACCACTGCAACCCTCCCCCGCCCCTTGACGTGATGACGGCTTAGCGGTTGGTTGATTGAGTGCGGGCTGTTTGAATTCTCTTCAGTCTCCAGAGCAGTTCCTTCTTCTCAGCGTCGCAGAATTGGAACATTTCCTCTGTGAAATTCCGGTTTGTGTGTTTTATTTTATCTATAAAATCATTACTGAGCTTAAAATCTTTTTATTTAATGCAAAACAACATACAAGGACACAATGTGAGTAAACGAGTGCTGCATCTGTCTTTGAAGCCCCTGGTGCTACTGCCTTGCTCAAAACACACAACTTTATTCCTTAAGATAATGAATATAATTAATTTGGATGATAAAATGTTCTTAAAACTGTGCACTGTTTGTTTATTGGCAGGTTATGGAGTCAGGCGCGTTGCAGCATCTTTTGGCTACGAGTGAAATGCAGGAGGCGGTCTGAAGTTCAAAATCCACCCGCAGAGCGCGAGTCCATCTCAGGCTTGAGAAACGGCGCTGATAGGGTGGAAATTGGATAACAGACAGGTTGATTACAATTGAATTACTTTTAAATGTTTAATTTTTACTTCTAAAATGTTTGTTACATGAGTTTAAATGTTGTAAATATGTTGTAAAAGTTGTCAAAACTGTAATATATGCTGTATTGCTTTACTCATCGACAATAAAGGCCAATGTCATGTATAACTAAGTGTGGTGTGGAGTATTTCACAAAGGTTTAGAGGAAATTAAAGTTAATATTAAAGTTATACTATAAGAGTTAATATTACTCATAAATAAAAACAGTTAATTTTACTTATAAATATTGTTTTTTAAATGTTTTTCCCCAAATTTTTTCTACTCAATTTTATTTGTAAATGTACCAAATGTAGTTACACAGATTTACTTAATTTTTTTACTTGCATTTGCTCAGCTCATACGGTGTATGTAATTGATTTCACTGCTTTAAACTGCTTTCACTGCTTTTTTTGTGTAAAAATGTTTCACCAAAAAAATTGAGTAAATCATAGTAAACGTTTTTAGAGTGTAGAATCATATTTTTTTCTTAAATTGTTCTATAAATAAACCTAAGAAACAATGGGGCATCATTTGTCCCTTTACAACTGCATCATTTCAACTCTTTCTTATCTATAATGTATCTTTATCTTGTTTTTTGTCTCTAAAACACTATTAAAACGTCAACCCTGTTACCATCATATTTGTATCTTACATTGTTATATAAATAAAAAACTACCATAATGACACCGTCATACTTTCAAGAAGTGAACTCTTCAAGAAAGTTATGTATCTTTATATTGTTTTTTTTTTTAGATTGTCGGTAAGACCATATTAAAACTAGCCTGACGTCGTCATACTCAGATTCTAGTCAGAATATGAGTCTGATCCATTGGGCTGTGATTATGGGGCGTGTTTCAACCGAACCAGGAAAGAAAATGCCTTGCACTCAATTGGATAGACCAATCAGAGCAACTCTGTTTAGTAAACAAATTCAACCCAAATGCTCTTTGGTGACATGGATGATTACGTTACTGTTGATCATCTGTCCAGCCCGCCCTGACAATTTGATTGGTCCGAACAGCTCTGGTTCAAGCATAGTTGCTCCACAACGGATCAAGTCCAGACCGAACTTCCTGATCTCAAATGTTGTGGGCGGGAGTTAGAATCATATTTTTGTTCTATAAATAAAACTCAGGAACAATGGGGCCCCAAAAAGAACGTGCTATCCTGTGTTCGCAAACCGTCCTTATAATGTTGAATGACAATGTTTATGATTCCACAACATCTATGGGATTGCAGACATACATGCATGGTTTTGCATAATTTGCCCCTTTACCACTGCATAATTTAAACTCTTCCTGATCTATAAAAGTTATACATTTTTGGAAGTAGAAGCTGTAAATAATATCTTGCATGATTATTGGACTCGCAATGGACTGGACTGCAACTCTGAAAGTTTCTTAGGTCGCAATAAGAAGGAAAAACACTAAAATATTCTGAAGCATTTGGAAGATCAGCAGGCCGTGATGAGCCCTCCGAGGTTTCCCGGAGAAAATGTGTCACCTCTCTCTTGCTTTCCTTCATCTCCCTTTCACTCCTGCCTACCCCACCATCTGCTCTGGTGGAGATTTTCCTTGGAGCCCAAAACAAAAGAAATAACTAAACCGGCACCGGCTCCAAAAGACATCACTTAATCACGGCTGGAGCGGGATCTTACACAAGAGACCTCGAAGGGGACGCCCGTCCAATTCTCTGTCATGTCCAGGCCTTAATTGTTTAAACAGACAAAAGAAGAGGGAAACAAATCCACTGAATATCTCTCCACCTGATGAGCTCTGCAGTTGCAGGCCATCGTTGTGCCCGCCAACCTGGCTGTCATACAATCAGGCAACGAGTCCTTTGACTGATTGAAATCTCGACTTTTGGCACAAATCATACATTTATGCTCAGAAGTTACCAATTCGGCATTTGTGCATAGGTGCAGAAAGGCCTCTCCACATATGCTTGCGATTTCGAATCACCAGGTTGTTTGTTTCGGTACATTCCCTAATAAAGAAAACAGATTAGCTAAATTGCCCTACTCTGATCCGGTTCAATTGCGCATTAATCGAGAAAAGATACGGTCCGATTACAAACATAAGATGGCTGTCTGCAGATCCAATTAGAGGTCTGTCACTTGGGAAAAGAACAAGACACTGAAATCAAAGAAAGAAGAAAGAAAAGATACACAATGATAGATTCTCTGCCATCTTATGAGAAGCGGTTCAGTTCGTGACTCAGGAACGAGGGGGCGTGAATTCGCTCTGAAACAAGAACAAGCTGTCCTGTGTTCGCAGCCCATCCTTATCTTGTTATTCGTCATCTGTTACCATCATATTTTGTATCTTAAATTGTTCTATATATTTAAAAAACAATGTCATAATGACACTATCATACTTTCAAGAAATGAACACTTCGAAAAAGAGTTTTTTTTGTTTGTCAGTTATACAATATTAAATCGTCAACTCTGTTACCATCGTAACTTATCTTAAATTATTCTATACATTTAAAAAAAAACATGAAAAAAATCTGTCATAATGACGCCATCATACTTTCAAGAAATGAACTCTTCGAGAAAGTAATGTATATTGATCTTGTTTTTTTATTTGTCAGTTATACAAAATTGTCAACCATGTTACCATCACATTTTTATCTTAAATTGTTCTATAAATAAAATAAAAAATAAAATTAAATAAAAATTGTCATAATGTGTCACGATGTGTTTGGGTTTTGTTTCATGTTCATGTTCACTAGCCGCGTTTCCATTACCCTTCAAATTGTACAAATAGAAATTGCGAATTGAAAATACACCCAATGGAAATGCGTCAATTTCGCAAAAACTCCCATATATCGCAAAAAAGTTTTTACGCTTGCATGATGTGGTTTTTCAGGCAATTCTAAAAAAGAAATTTAGTATGTCGTAGTAACGAGATCTTATGTCGTTAAAACGGCATATATTTTCTCCTAATAAGGACAGTGGCGCAACTTTAACCTAGTAATGACGGACCCCGGTGCAGCCACAAATATCATAATAGGCCTACTGTAATTAAGACATATATTCAAAAAATGTATTAAAACCCAAAGACGCAATAGTTTCAGCCTTACTCAAAGGCAGCGGGAACTTGGATCTTGGTTTGCTTCTTATTTATTAAATATACAGCCAAATAGTTGATTAAACATTGATCAAAATTAAAATACAATTTATACAAAACGAAATTCATTTTAAAGAAAGACTTTCTAGAAAACAAAATTCAATGAAGTGCTCAAAGTCCATGTCCCCAGACATATGCGCATCTGATTATGTAGCCTTACTCATGCTGCTCCCTTTTCATAATCAACATATGAAATTAAAAAATTATAATATTTAAACATAGCCTAACTATGAATAGGCTTTTTCTTTAACACTCTGTCCGACGAAGTCGCCGGCACCTTCTGATGGATTTTTTCCTTTTTGACAGCAGAAACAACTCACAATACTCATTTTTCATTTTTAGCCATACAGATCAGTGCAAGCTTTAAAATTATAAACAATAAACTGTCTACTTTTATTTGTGTACACTCACAATAACAGCAAAGGCCATGGACTCAGGCAACAGATTATTTTGCACTCCACTCCAAACGCTGTCTTCATTTCAAAAATATATTTTGTTTATTAAATGCAAAGTTTTTCATTTCAAAAGCATTTCTAAATTCAGTTTATATTTCCACCAAATGAAATTCCAAGGCAAAATAACGAAGTGGTTAAAAACCTTTGAGTTATAACCATGCAAATTCAAACTTTACGCTCGTCTCTTTATGTACCAGCAATGTGTCACAATAACCTGCCGTATGTAAAAGTCGATCATTCTTTACAGATGATGATATGTTTGGACAGAAGACGAGACAGAGTTCTTTATTAAACTCATAAAATCAATAGAATATTAAATGCCACAATTTATCAAGACCTTGAAGCAGATAAGAGAGAGAAACACCCAGAAACCCCTCATATGTGCCGCTTAAGTATAAGGTGTCATCAGTGCTTGGATAACACACACGTCTCTTTCCATTAAAAATAATGGTGTGCATGGCTGGGATATACATAAACCTAACAACATGCATAGCATAATTTTTGGAATGACTTATCACGAGAGGAAAACAATTTTTTTAGTCGCATAACATCAGTTAATAGAAACGCCGTCATTTCGCAATATTTTTTTATCGACTTTTAGAAAATATCGCAAAAGTTTTGTGCAAATCTGAAACGCGGCTACTGTCATGTTTCCTGGTTTTTGTCATGTGTTCCTGTTTGTCATGTGATCCTCCAATGTGCTCCATTGTCATGTGATTCCCTATTCTCTTGTGTCATATTAGGTGTGTACAACATCGGCTGTGGCTGGATGCAACCGATCGGTGAGAGTAGCGCGTGCAGGCGGGGAGGAGCAGCAAATGGAGACCTGAAGTCGGACACTTTCTGCTTCCCGCAGTGATGCTCGCGCTGTGTTTGCATACTTTATCACAGCTGAAGTGAAATAAATGCAATATTTGTCTATACACAGATGTTTTCAACATTATTGTCATGTAATACTTTATGCACTGCTTAATACAGCGTGTGTTTGTACAAGAATAAAGTTCAACATAAGCCTACACTATCAATGATGTGGGGTCTACGTGTTTTATCAGTTTTATTTTGATAAACATGACAGCGACTAAATGAAAGGAGGTTATAAAAAAAAACTGATTTGTGAGCATTAGTGGAACTGAAGGTTTTAGAATAAACGCGAAACACACGAGATCGCTGTCATGCGGTGAATCTGGCCAATCGTGGAACAGCTGTGTTGTCATCAGAGTATGTGCAGTCTGGTGCAGCCGCTCTAGAGAAACTGCACTGGCTGTATTAGCCAACTGCTCTCGAATTGCTCTCGCGGTACTTTGATGCCATACGTCACATGGCATCAGCGCTGCCTCAAGTCGAACAAAATTTCGGATGCACTGGCACACAGCTGGCCGCGGGGCCTACGCAAATATGCGTTCCCCCCAGTGAGCCTACTCGCACAGCTTTTGTGCAAGATCAGGGAGGACATGGAGCAGGTCCTTCTGGTCATCCCGTATTGGCACGGCCGGACCAGTTTCCCCAAACTCAGTGATGAGGAGTAACATCTCCTCATCACTGACTCTCAACACTGGAGCCCCTCAGGGCTGTGTTCTCAGCCCACTCCTGTACTCCTTGTACACACATGACTGTGTGGCAACCCACAGCTCCAACACCATCATCAAGTTTGCTGACGATACGACGGTGGTAGGTCTCACTGACAATGATGAAACGGCCTACAGAGAGGAGGTGCACACTCTGACACGATGGTGTCAGGAGCACAACCTCTCCCTCAACGTCAGCAAGACCAAGGAGCTGGTGGTCGACTTCAGGAGGAATGAGAGAGAACACCGCCCCATCACCATCAATGGAGCACCGGTGGAGAGAGTCAGCAGCTTCAAGTTCCTCGGTGTCCACATCACAGAGGAACTCTCATGGTCCGTCCACTCTGAGGCCGTTGTGAAGAAGGCTCATCAGCGCCTTTTCTTCCTGCGACGGCTGAGGAGGTTTGGAATGAACCGCCACATCCTCACACGCTTCTACACCAGCACCATAGAGAGCCTGCTGACTGGCTGCATCACCACCTGGTACGGCAACAGTACCGCCCGCAGCCGCAAAGCCCTGCAAAGGGTAGTGCGCACGGCCAGCTGCATCATCGGAGGTGAGCTTCCCTCCCTCCAGGACATTTACGCCAGGCGGTGTGTGAAGAGAGCTCAGAGGATCATCAGAGACTCTAGCCACCCGAACCATGGGCTGCTCTCACTGCTGCCATCAGGCAGACGGTCCCGCAGCATCAGAACACGCACCAGCCGACTCCAGAACAGCTTCTTCCCACAAGCAATTAGACAACTTAACTCTTGATCCATCAGGATCATAACACACACTGGACAGAATATCACTCAGCACAAACCACTGGAGATACACACACATTATATACACATTTATTTATCATATAGCATCTATTGTACATCGGATTTCTATTTGTGAACATATTGTATACTGTACATTGTATATTATTACTATAGCTTAATGTATACTGTTATTGTTTAGTGTATGTTTAGTGTATATTGTTTAAAGTATATGTATATTGTAAGTATGTGTATATTGTTTAAAGCTGTGAGAACTACACTCACATTGTGTAAATTATTTATTGTTTATTGTGGTGTATACTGTGCTGTGAGTAATTGTGTGCGCATCAGATGTGTAATCTGTTGTTGCTTAAATGTTGTACATGTCATGTCATGACTACTATGTTTGCTCGGACTGCACCTAAGAATTTCACCTACTGTTGCACTTGTGCATATGGTAGAGTGACAATAAAGTGATTTGATTTGATTTGATTTGAAACTCGTACTCCTTGCGACAGCCCCTCCCTGGCCTATTCCTCTGAGACCGGACCTCCTTACACAGAGACGAGGCACACTATGGCACCCGCGTCCCGATCTGTGGAACCTCCACGTGTGGCTCCTGGATGGGACGCGGCAGGGTTGAGTACCCTACCACCTGCGGTGGTCGCTACCATCACTTCCGCTAGGGCAGAGTCCACTAGGCATGCCTATGCGTTGAAGTGGAACCTCTTCGTCACCTGGTGCTCTTCTCGCCAAGAAGACTGGAAATGTGGAAATTGGAAATACCAAAGAGGCATGAAATCACTCTCACGGACCTTTTCCTGGACCGCCCCCCACCTGGTGGAATGACCTGCCTATCTCAATTCGAGCAGCCGACTCTGTAGCCATTTTCAAAAAACAGCTAAAGACACATCTTTTCCAGCAGCACCTGACCAATCAAGAATAGCACTTAACATTCTATTCATTTTCTGTCTGTCTAATTTATTTAAAAAAATAAAAAAATAAAAAATAAATAAAATAAAAAATAGTTCTGTGTTAGATTAACTGAGACTTGTTACAGCACTTGCATAATGTAGCCTTTGACTGTTCTAGTTGCTTCTATTGCTCTCATTTGTAAGTCGCTTTGGATAAAAGCGTCTGCTATATGACTAAATATAAATGTAAATGTAAATGTAAATGCCCGATCGGGTCTGTGCTCTCGTTCCTCCAAGAAGGGTTGGAGCGAAGGCTGTCTCCCTCCACCCTTAAAGTTTATGTGGCCGCAATATCTGCCCACCACGATCTCTTGGAGAACAAAAAGGTAAGTCAGCACGACCTGATCATCAGGTTCCTGAGGGGGGCGAGGAGACTGAATCCTCCTCGCTCTCCTCTCGTACCCTCTTGGGACCTCTCAGTAGTTTTAGATGCTCTGCAGAGGCCTCTCTTTGAGCCTTTGCAGTCAGTGGATCTTAAATATTTGTCAATGAAGACAGCGATCCTGACTGCATTGGCCTCCGTCAAGAGGGTTGGGACCTGCAGGCATTTTCAGTTGACGAAGCGTGCCTGGAATTCGGGCCGGCCTACTCTCACGTGATCCTGAGACCCCGGCCTGGATATGTGCCCAAGGTTCCCACCACTCCGTTCAAGGACCAGGTGGTGAACTTGCAAGCGCTGCCCATGGAGGGGGCAGACCCAGCCTTGGCATTGCTCTGTCCAGTACGCGCCCTCCGTGCTTACGTAGACAGGACGCAATGTTTCAGTACCTCAGACCAGCTCTTTGTCTGTTATGGTGGAGAGCGGAAGGGAAGAGCTCTCTCAAAGCAAAGGCTGTCTCACTGGATAGTGGACACCATTGTTTTGGCTTACCAGCAGCAAGGTCAACCATGTCCCCTTGGGGTTCGGGCCCACTCCACTCGGAGTGTCGCCTCCTCTTGGACTTTAGCGCATGGCGCCTCGCTAACAGACATCTGCAGAGCTGCAGGCTGGGCGACACCGAACACATTCGCCAGATTCTATAATCTCCGAGAGGAGCCAGTGTCCGACTATGTACTCGCTCCCCCGAGGGGCCGGTAATGGACCAGGCTCAGGTGTCTTAGCTTGCTCGCCATTCCACTCCACGGACTGGATACGTGCATTATTTTCCTCAGGTGAGCTCCCTGAGAGCCCTGAGTCCCTCCAGCACTGCTTACGCCGATACCTGTGTGTCTGCCCTCTAACCAGCCCAGACCCTCGTGTCCGGCCAGGTGCCCTGTGTGCATGGTTCCCCTCCGGCGACCCCCACACGTGTATTTCCACCGTAAGCCTCCGCTGTGAGCAGGTGTCTTTCCCTTGGCAAGTCCCTGCCACCAAGGGTTAAAAATCCACCTTCGGCTGGTACCCTAGAGTTTTCCCATATGCAGCCCTTAGCGGGTCATATGTGTTCTCTCCAAGTCCTCTCTACGCGTAGGCATCTTTGCATACCTCCACTGGAATATGCTTCCCAGTGTACCTTGGTATTCATGTGATAAGTGGGAGTCCTTCGTCCGTACTAGTCTTACGACAGGGAACTCGCACTTACGCAGGGCACTGGAAGACAGCCGAGTGGCGTGATTATATTGGGACCCCCATTCGTTAGTCACTAACGTTACTTCGTAGTGACTGAACGAAAGGGAATGTCTCGGTTACGGATGTAACCCTCTTTCCCTGAGGAGGGAACGGAGACGTAACGTCCTTTTGCCACATCCGCTGTGCTGCTGGAACGGCCGGGAGTTCAGTCTTGGCTCCTCAGCAGGTAACATAATGCGATATTGCCACATACTTCCTTTTATACTCACGCGGTGAGGCGGAGTTACGTATGCAAATTCCGCATGCCCATGGCATTGGCACGCCATTGGGCGTTTTCTAAAATCTCGAAGATGATTTGCTTCTAAGCGAAACCCCCATTCGTTAGTCACTAACGTTACGTCTCCATTCCCTTCTCAGGGAACGAGGGTTACATCCGTAACCGAGACGTTACCATCATAACTTAGCCAGCAGCCATATCACCCTGTAGCCAGAGACTGGTTTCCCACTGAAGCTAAGCAGGGCTGAGCCTGGTTAGTACCTGGATGGGAGACCAAATTGGGAAAACTAGGTAGCTGCTGGTAGAGGTGTTAGTGAGGCCAACAGGGGGTGCTCACCCTGTGGTCTGTGTGGGTCCTAACGCCCCAGTATAGTGATGGGGACACGATACTGTAACAAGCACCGTCCTTCGGATGAGACGTTAAACCGGGGTCCTGACTCTCTGTGGTCATTAAAAATCCCAGGATGTCCTTCGATAAAGAGTAGGGGTGTAACCCCGGCATCCTGGCCAAAAAAATGTGCCCATTGGCCGCTGTCCATCATGGCCTCCTAATCATCCCCATATATATATATACGATTGGTATCATCCCTCAGTCTCCTCTCCACCAATCAGCTGGTGTGTGGTGGGCGTACTGGCGCAATATGGCTGCCGTCGCATCATCCAGGTGGATGCTGCACATTGGTGGTGGTTGAGGAGATTCCCCCCTTCTATGTAAAAGCGCTTTGAGTGAGTGCCTAGAAAAGCGCTATATAAATGTAATTAATTATTATTATATTATTATTATTATAACTTATCTTAAATTGTTCAATACTTTAAAAAAAGAAACATGGAAAAAATCTATCACAATGACACCATCATACTTTCAAGAAATGAACTCCTCAAGAAAGTTATATCTTCATCTTGTTTTTTTTTTAAATTGTCTTTAAGACAATATTACAACCAAACCTGTTAGAATCATATTTTTAATCTTAATTTGTTCTATAAATAAAACTCCAGAACAATGGGGAATGAATTTGCACCTCATCAAGAACATGTCCTAAATGTAATGTTGAATGACAATGTTTATGATTCTACAACATCTACGGAATTACAGACATACATGCATGGTTCTCATTTAGGCATAGAGAGAGGGGGGAACTATTTATGGTTACATAAGCAAGAGGGTCTTGTGGCTTGCATGCTTGTGATGTAATGTAATTACTGCTGATGAATGGACTGCATGCACTGCCTCGCCATCCTTAGATCAGTCATCTTTTAAGTGATTTGAATGTTTGGTTCTTTTGATAGCCCTGTGGTTGATTAAAGCAGGATACATGGAATCTGGCAATGTTAGCCAGAAACACTTGATTATATGTAAGGCATAATGTACTGTGAGGTGGTCATTATCACAAAAAAACCTAAAAGGGCAAAGTAGAGGCTACTTACTAAACAAGTACACAGTCATGCTTAAATGTTCTTCTGCGAAGAAAAATAGTCCATTTCAATCAACTTTGTAATAAGAAGGTATAGCTTCTTTGTTTTTTAATTTTGCACTCTGCAACATGTAACTTTGTCATTGACGAGTAATGTGATATGTGCGTACTGAATTGGAGAGGAGATGTGAACCTTGTCACCACCCTCTAGCAAAGAAAAACTTATGAAGTTTGCTTCAAAGACCACCAGGGTAAGTGAGAGCGCGAGGGGAATAGACCATCAAGCAATGTTTGGCAGCCTGCATGAACTCTCAAACTGTTCAATGAAGGTTCTTATTTCAGACATTTCATAGTCATATTGACTACTGGCAAGCAAAAAGCCATGTGTGCGAGAATTCAAAGTCTCAATTTATGAGGCCAGCAGCACTGAGGTGTGAAGGGAAAATGGTTTGTTGATGTTACTGGCCAATCTGATTCATTTAACCCTCCATCAGTACTTCATCCAAATGTACAGCAAGCGAATCATTGAATTGAAAGTGAAGGGTAAAGTCCCTCAACATTAAAGCTCCTTTGTTTCAGTGTTCACTATGAACGTCATCTTTTATTTCGAATGATCCTGGTACTTCATTGACGTCGGTCTCTTTCAGGAAGAGCTGACACATTTGGCTAACTCGACTGTCTTCATGCCAGCATCAGGAGGAATCATTGGAACAAATTATCATTGACTATTAAAACGCATGTCGCTTACCGCAAGGATTTACATGTAGTTCCAGACAAAGGGTCAAGGTTTAGCTGGCTAGCATGCTAGCATGTTTTTCCATTGACAGCTGTTCAAAAGTAGCCATGTGTATTCTTTTCTCTGCTTAAATCTTTTGATCTATAAGTCATCCTAAAGCACACCAAAGTTGGTGCGCAACTACGCATATGCATTTGCAAAGGGATATGTTTTTTACCCACCCTGACCATCTCAAGAGGGAGTGTCATAATGAACAGACCAGATACTATCACGAGACATCAAAACTTCAACAGGACACGTCTCTGAGGAACGGCAAGGACTGAGATGGAGACAGGACTGCCGACAACATATTTACTACAAGACTACAAGGTAAATCTTTCCAACAGAAACCTTCATGTTGCTCCTGCAGGTACATATATCCAGAAATAAGCATCAGTTGTTCCTGTGGAAACATAATGGAGTTCTGTTAAGGCCCTCTTGACTTACACAGAATGGGTGCCATTTATGTCCCCCGTAAATTTGTGTTAAAATTACTATTTTAGTTGGTGTCTCTAAATATACAATTCTTTCTTGTTTTTATTTTAAAGGGGTCATATAATGCCATTTTTGTACAAGTTAATATGATTCTTTAGTGTCTAAATTAAAAGTTTGTAATATACTTTAATTAAAAATTCTCATTTGTATTGTAAGAAAACACTAATTTTACCTAGTCAAAAACAGCTCTGTTTTAAGCATTTCAGTGCATGTGCCCTTAAATGAGCTTTGCTCACCCGCCCCTCTGTTCTGTGGGGCGTTTTGACACAACACACGTGGAGTGTTGCCTGGACAACAGTTGAGGGTATATTTTGGAGAAAGAATAGCAACGGGAGTCTTTGAGGACACATCTGTGCAACCGTATCAATTTGAACCGGAGTCGGACCCGGAACAAAATGATGGCCCCAACGAAGTTCGACAGGATGTTTCGGAATGGTTGGTTAACTTTATGGGCCCTATCTTGCACCCAGCGCAATTGACTTTGTACACCGACGCATGTGTCATTCCTATTTTGCACCCGCGCAAAGCGCGCTTTTCCCTCCACAGAAGCACGTCGCTAAACTAGTGAATGAACTTGCGCTCCCTGGGCGGTTCAGCGCAAAAAAGGAGGCGTGTTCCGGCGCAAACAATCCCTGGTGCTATTTTGCTGTTCCATTAAGCAATTGCGCCACTGACCAGAAAAAACCTAGTCTAAAGTCAGTGGCGCGTTGCGCGTTGTTCATTATGCTATTTTAAGGGTGCATGCTTGACCATAGTGCACAACGCGCATACACTTTGCTCATGTAATCTACACAGATGCAACAGTTATTTTTGCAAATCATAAATTGTTACACTAAAAAAATATTAACACATGAGATGACGGGAATCATTGTGGTGTGCCACGAAGATGTGAAAAAATAGGCATAAATCTAGCTTACAAATTATTCAGGCTAATTATTTATTTAACCGACGCTATTTTGGGTGGGTTTCTCCCATCCCCATACAACACAACTTCTCTGTCTTTCACTGCTCTTACAAGAACATCAGTCTCCTCGGCTGTGAACCGCTCCTGGCGTGCGCCTGGTAAATACACCATAATAATAGCAATCCATAATGGAACTTGCGCACCTGCTTTTAAAGGGAATGTTGGATGACGCTCTGATTGGTTTATTCACGTTACGCCCAAACCACACCTATGAATAATGAAGCTACTTCAGACCAACCCATTTTAGATTTGCGCCGGGCGCAAGAGCCATTTATCCCGCCGGGAAAATAGCAACAGCGCCGAGACCCGCCCACAAAGTTACTTGCGCTTTGCGCTTTGACACTTGCGTTTCAGATCGTTAAAATAGGGCCCAATGTCACTTTGATCTATCTTTGTATACTGGCAGGGTAGCATAGTATACGAATGCTATGTGTTTACTGATGTATACGTTAGTTCATAGTTACCACATTAACTTTATCACCAGCGTACAAAGTTTGTAATAACACAATAACCATAACGCGTTGTTCATTATAAACGTGGGATTATGAATTATATTGAAAACGTCATCATACATAGAAAGCATGCCGTAATGTAACTTACCCTGTAAACTTTAGCCGCATTCATCGTGAAGTGTGCAAGCGATTTGCAAAGATTAATATAAAGGTTAATAAAACGTTACACTCACTTCTTCTGGAGGTGCAGCAGGAACACGAATAGTTGGTAGCGATCCTTTTTTTTTTTAGGAGCAGCTTCTTAGCAAAACCTGCTTTATACTGACCGTCGTTTATAAAGCAGTCTGCTGAGAAATGATTCTAAAACAAAACTCAGCCACTGCGTCTTCAGCGGTTTGGATTTAGGAACATCAAAATGACTGCTGTGTTCGTTATTACACCCAAGAACAGAACACCACAATCGCTTAGACGCCATTCTGCTCAACAATGGCGGACTGATGACAGCTCGCTCAGGGCGGGTCTGTGTTGAACATCAGAAGCCATGGGTGAGCAGATGAGAATCCTGAAAAAATGATCATGTGACACTAAAGACTGGAGTAATGACGCTGAAAATGTAGCTTTGATCACAGGACTAAATTAGTTTACAATACAGTATATTCACATAGAAAACTGTTAAATTCTAATAATATTTTTGACAATATTTTTGATCAAATAAATGCAGCCTTGGTGAGCATAAGAGATTTCTTAGATGTCTAAGAGAAAATCGTAGTGACTTTTAAACATGAGTGTAATGAATAGCCACTTTGGTTCAATATACTCCCATTTTCATTCATCTATCTACAATATATATACACACAAACAAGCGATTGGACAGAGGCACAGAAAATTAACAGATACAATTGAGAGTTTGAGGATTTAACCTTCTGACCTCTTTTTTTTCTTAGTGTGAAAGAGACTCAAAATACTCTGTCAATTTTGGTCATTCAGGTAAGTGTTATACATCATTATAATCTGTTGAGTTTCTACTTTTATTTGTGTACACTCAATAAAGAAAACAAACATGATGCGCGATCTGCAGCCTCTATCTCAATGAAGTCCAATCTGATCTTCTTCAGAAAATGAATTGTAATTTAGTGAATACTTGTCACACAAACATGATACATACAGTGAGGAAAATAAGTATTTGAACACCCTGCTATTTTGCAAGTTCTCCCACTTGGAAATCATGGAGGGGTCTGAAATTGTCATCGTAGGTGCATGTCCACTGTGAGAGACATAATCTAAAAAAAAAATCCAGAAATCACAATATATGATTTTTTAACTATTTATTTGTATTATACAGCTGCAAATAAGTATTTGAACACCTGTCTATCAGCTAGAATTCTGATCCTCAAAGACCTGTTAGTCTGCCTTTAAAATGTCCACCTCCACTCCATTTATTATCCTAAATTAGATGTACCTGTTTGAGGTCGTTAGCTGCATAAAGACACCTGTCCACCTCATACAATCAGTAAGAATCCAACTACTAACATGGCCAAGACCAAAGAGCTGTCCAAAGACACTAGAGACAAAATTGTACACCTCCACAAGGCTGGAAAGGGCTACGGGGAAATTGCCAAGCAGCTTGGTGAAAAAAGGTCCACTGTTGGAGCAATCATTAGAAAATGGAAGAAGCTAAACATGACTGTCAATCTCCCTCGGACTGGGGCTCCATGTAAGATCTCACCTCGTGGGGTCTCAATGATCCTAAGTAAGGTGAGAAATCAGCCCTGAACTACACGGGAGGAGCTGGTCAATGACCTGAAAAGAGCTGGGACCACCGTTTCCAAGGTTACTGTTGGTAATACACTAAGACGTCATGGTTTGAAATCATGCATGGCACGGAAGGTTCCCCTGCTTTAACCAGCACATGTCAAGGCCCGTCTTAAGTTTGCCAATGACCATTTGGATGATCCAGAGGAGTCATGGGAAAAAGTCATGTGGTCAGATGAGACCAAAATATAACTTTTTGATCATAATTCCACTAAACGTGTTTGGAGGAAGAAGAATGATGAGTACCATCCCAAGAACACCATCCCTACTGTGAAGCATGGGGGTGATAGCATCATGCTTTGGGGGTGTTTTTCTGCACATGGGACTGGGCGACTGCACTGTATTAAGGAGAGGATGACCGGGGTCATGTATTGCAAGATTTTGGGGAACAACCTCCTTCCCTCAGTTAGAGCATTGAAGATGGGTCGAGGCTGGGTCTTCCAACATGACAATGACCCGAAGCACACAGCCAGGATAACCAAGGAGTGGCTCTGTAAGAAGCATATCAAGGTTCTGGCGTGGCCTAGCCAGTCTCCAGACCTAA
Organism: Romanogobio albipinnatus; assembly: GCA_023566225.1. Lineage (NCBI taxonomy): Eukaryota > Metazoa > Chordata > Actinopteri > Cypriniformes > Gobionidae > Romanogobio > Romanogobio albipinnatus. Next base: position 16,827,395 of record CM042263.1, read on the forward strand.
ACCCAATAGAGAATCTTTGGAGGGAGCTCAAACTCCGTGTTTCTCAGCGACAGGCCAGAAACCTGACTGATCTAGAGAAGATCTGTGTGGAGGAGTGGGCCAAAATCCCTCCCTCAGTGTGTGCAAACCTGGTGAAAAACTACAGGAAACGTTTGACCTCTGTAAAATCAAAAACAAATATTCTCTGTTTATGTAATCTGTTTAAAAAGAGAGAGATGGCAGTCGTTCGCGAGTGTCTCATTATCCACTAATGCGGCCACGCCTACGGAGCGTGCATTCTTTTAAAAGTAAAATACTGAGGCGATCCATGAGAGTATGCCCACATCCGAATAACAACTCGAATAAACACAGAGTTTAGAGAATGCCTTACAAAACAGCATCTACACCTTCTCCACCGGCTGAAAAGAGCAAGTCTCCCTCCACCCATCCTCACCACATTCTATAGGGGAACCATTGAAAGCTTCCTGACCAGCTGAAGGCATGAGCGTTTGATACAGCCAGGCCTGCAAACATGATCAGATTTGCCTTCAAATAACTCGTAAATCATTAAATTTCCTCGCTACGAATGCAATTTATCTTTGCGAACTGACGCTTGTACAAACAACCTCCTCAAAGCCCTGATCTACAGCTCCAATGAGGACAACTTATCCAACATACAAAAACACCTGAAGTGACTCAAGGGTGAAAATACCTACCTGCGGGATAAACTGGATGATGCTGAAAGCCTAAGTAGGGCCTACAATCCAGGGCTCTGAACCGGTTCAAGGAACGAAAACGAAAACCGGAAACGAACGAAATTTTAAGAGGAACAAAAACGGAAACGAAATCAAAATCAATTTGAATCGTTCTGAACAGAAACGTTAATTTGAAATGACCATTAACCGGTTAATAACGTTATTTTCTCGTTCTCTTTAATATTTTAATTTGGCAGTGACCAATCATGAAATGAGTAGTACAGCATGTGACGTTGACGGATCAAGCGTGAGTGTAATGCCCGCGCACCATCAGCTATGAATCTTCCGGTAACGCAAGTCAGTGTGAGCGCGCATTTTCATGCCTCAAGTACATTTCTTTCCCCGCTGAGGTCTACAATGAATGTGCAGGTATTGGAGGACATTCTTTTCGAACGTTTAAATAAGCAGTACGGACTTTAAGCTCAAATAGACTGATTTAGGATAGTTTATGGATTCCGTTTAAGGCTATCCAAGTAGGCTATAGCATCTATCAAACATTTTTCCTATAGTCTTTCAGATTGCCAATACAGGACAGGTCAATGTTTTCTATATAGACGGTTGATGCTTCGTATTAAATGGTATGTTATATTGCATTAAATGCAAGCTTTATTAGCTGACTGAATTTGATTATGTGATGCAAGGACGGGTTGCGCAGTGTTTGCTTTGAAATTAGCAGTTGACGGTGCATTAAAAGAGCAATGGTTATCCAGTTTATTTATTCTTTATTCATGCATTTTTTAAAACAAGTCGTGTTGAAAAAAAGTTATGTACAAAGAATGTTATCACTCTTCTGAAAATAATTCGGCATTAGAGGCCACTTTCGATTGTCTAACGCTCCATTAAAACAGGTCCGCTGTTTATGCCTTGTAATTAATGCATGTATTTCTGGTTTTAAAAATGTTATTAAATAAATATTCAAGTTTAATTACCATGTGTTATATTATTATTGAGTGAAAATAAGTCTATTTATACATATTTGTTTAAAATTTATACATATTTGTTTAAAGTATAGGCTTAATTAAAATAACGTTATTAACCGGTATTTTTTCATATCAAACCGTTTTCGGAACAGTAATGTTTATTGAGGAACGCAAAAACCGAAACGCTATAATATCGATTCTGCTCGGAGTGAACCGATTGATATTTTTTTCCGTTTTTAAGCCCTGCTACAATCTTCGCTTTATTCGTGTTCCTGAAAAAGCAGAGGGTAAAAACATCTATGGATTCATCGGAGGCCTAACTCAGCAGCTTCTGGGTGAGGAGAACTTCCCAGTGCCTCCAGTTCTAGAGCGGGTCCACCACTCCCCTATGCAACAGTTTCAGAACCGGAAGAATTTTGCTCCAAGGCCTATCCTGGTTAAACTTCTTCTTCAGGATAAGTTTAAAATCCTACGACTTGCCCGTGAAAAAGATGAACAAGTACAACGACAAACGTGTTCATATCTTCCCCCGATTTCAGTACCAGTCTTCTCCAAAAGAACTCTTCAAGAAAGTTAAGTATCTTATCTTGTTTTTTTTAGTTGGTCTGTAAGACAATACAAAAAAAAATTCAACCCTGTTACTGTCATACTTTTATCTTAAATTGGTCTATAATTTAAAACAAATATGGGGAAAAAATGTCATTACTATAATGAAACCATCTTATTTTAAAGAAGTGAACTCTTCAAGAATGTCTATTATCTTTATCTTGTTTTTTTTGTCTGTTTTGTCAGTAAGACCGTACTAAAAAGTCAACCCTGTTACTGTCATACTTGTATCTTAAATTGGTCTATAGTTTAAAACAAAGATGCGTTAAAACAACGTTCCATTACCATAATGAAACAATCATAGTTTTAAGTAACTATTTTTACCTTGTTGTTTTAATTTCTCAAAAAGACAATATTAAAACATCAATCCCGTTACCGTGATGTAAATTAAACAACTGAAAATAGGAAGGTGAATATTTAAAATACAATAAATAATCAAATTAAATGCATTATGGCTTGCCACATTCTTCTCACAGAATGGTTAAAATCATACAAAATGTACTTTAAAAGTCACCTTCTCAAACTGGAAAAGGCACCCGCTTCATCACCCAACATATGTTTCTTTAGATTCATTCTTTCCGAGGTACTGCAAGGAAAAAACAGTCTTCCTGTTCGTCCTTCATCCTTTTGTGAGCTGCCAAAGAAAAGACAGGAGGACAGAGACAGAACTCAGCATAAAGTGAGCTTCTTAAAATAATTCATTATGCATATGCTAAGCCAGCAAGTCCTTAATAAAACTGAAAAATAGATACATTTGTTGCTCTGCCCTCTCGACCAGCTATTTTTTTTTTTTACTAGGTCATTTAATCTGACACATGTGGAATAAATTAGCATGAAACTAAAATGCATTGACCACAACGTAGAAGTTTGTCTGGATATGCAGCTCTACCAACATGAATCAACATGAATCAGTAACATGAATCAGCATTTCCACTCACAGTACTGATTCATTTCATTTCTTTGTCATTCCAATTCTGTTCATAGTGACCACAGACTGTCGTGCTGAAAAGAAAACACGCTGCACTGGTCAAGCCCATATTTTATATGTGAACTCTCAAACAAACCAAGCCATGTTGAAAGTGCTACAGATTCACCATGTTTGGAGAAATCAGCCACCAAATGGACCTACTTAGTTGTCTCTGTACAAGTATTTTATGGTAGAAAAAATACACACATAAAGTTGACTTTTTTTCTCTGAGTGAACATGTTCGGAATTAAAATACTGGAAAGACCCTAAGATGTACTCCTTACAGATTCATTGTAACATGGGACCTACAGAAGATGGAAAATAAACTGAATGGGGGGGGAAAAAAACTGCATTTAGCAAGAAAAATGATGCCTGACAAGGAAAGTATCATTTTAAAACCCAGAATGTATTTCATTGTTAGCTATTTTAGTCATTTAGTAGACACTTTTATATCAAAACACTGGAATTGGGATATGTAATTCCCAGATATATCAGTTCTGCATCTGCCATTGTTACAATCATATTCAGTTTAGTTTGTCTTTCATTTTCAAGGACTTTTAGTTCACTTATCTTTGTTTCCTATGTTCCTATGTTCCTTTTTGTCAGTAGTTACTATGGTTATTCATCTTTTGACTAATAAGTTGTCACCTGTCTGTATTTGAGTTCATCACCATGTGTATTTAAGTTCCTCATTTCCTTTTATTCACTATTGTCTGTGCATAGCATGCTGCTTTGTGGATTATCTGAATTTACTTTATTTAATAAGTATGTTACAAGTTTGATCTTTTGAATCTTCCTCATCATTATTGGACTTAATGAATTTGGTTCTACTCGACCCGCTCTGAGCAGGATTCAAACCGGGATCTCCGGCTTGGGCAGCAGGTGCTCTAACAAAGATGATAAAGACCACAGCCTCTAGCGTCAGTCGCTAGTGCACCTCTTGGTGCCAGGGGATTGAGGTTTTTACGCACAGCTCTTACTGGCCTATATCCGTTACACTCAACCCCCTAATCCTCGCTCCCATCCGGGTCACGGAACCAAATGTAACCAAATGGTCCTACTCCCCCCACTCCAATAGGTCTTCCCCGTGGGACGTGCCCGGAACACCTCCCTGGGAAGGCGTCCAGGAGGCATCCGAAATAGATGCCCGAGCCACCTCAGCTGGCTCCTCTCGATGTGGAGGAGCAACGGCTACTCTGAGCTCCTCCCGAGTGACCAAGCTTTTCACCCTATCGCTAAGGGAGCGCCCAGCCACCCTGCGGAGAAGGCTCATTTCGGCCGCCTGTATCCGGGATCTTGTCCTTTTGGTCATGACCCACAGCTCATGACCATAGGTGAGAGTAGGAACATAGATCGACCGGTAAATCCAGAGCTTCGCCTTAAAGCTCAGCCCCTTCTTCACCACGACAGATTGGTACATCGACCGCATTACTGCAGCTGCTGCACCGATCCGTCTGTCAATCTCTCATTCCACCCTTCCCTCACTTGTGAACAAGACCCCAAGATACCTGAACTCCTCCACTTGAGGCAGGAACTCTCCACCAACCTGAAGTGGGTAAGCCACCCTTTCCGACTGAGAACCATGGCCTCGGACTTGGAGGTGCTGATTCTCATCCCAGCCACTTCACACTCGGCTGCAAATCGTCCCAGCGCACGCTGAAGGTCCTGGTCTGAGGAGGCCAACACAACAACATCATCCGCAAAAAGCAGCGACGAAATCACATGGTCCCCAAAGCGGACACTCTCCGGCCCTTGGCTGCGCCTAGAAATTCTGTCCATAAAAATTATGAACAGAACTGGTGACAAAGGGCAGCCCTGCCGGAGTCCAACATGCACCGGGAACAAGTCTGACTTACTGCCGGCAATGTGGACCAAGCTCCTGCTCCAGTCGTACAGGGACCGAACAACACTAAGCAGGGGGCCCCGGACCCCATACTCCCAGAGCACCCTCCACAGGACGCCACAAGGAACACAGTGGAATGCCATCTCCAAATCCACAAAACACATGTGGATTGGTTGGGCAAACTTTGGGCAAACCTTGGTGAGTATTAGAGACTTCTTTCAAAAACATTTAAAAAAGACACTACCAACCCCAAACTTTTGAACGGTAGTGTAAAATGACAATTTTAGTCAACAATGACAAAAATATCAAACTGTAACAGACCAAACTTCAACAAATGTTTGTAAATGTAAATCAAAATCCAAATAAAACACATTTTAGGCATTTTAAAATAAACAATAATTTCTTTAAGATTTCCACTGACAATGGAGCCCAAAACAAGTGTTTATTAATTACACTTAGATCACAGCAGCAAATATAAGACTTATGGGACTCCTGCAACCTCTTTCAACCTGGCTGAGCTGACAGGACCGTGAAGAATTGAAAACAGTCACGGTACAAGATGAAAGCAATTATAATCAGGATGGAATGAACCTCACAGTCATGGCAGGCAACGGCTGGAGAGAGAAGGCCAAAGCCCCACCACAATTTCACCATATGGACTGTACCAGAATTATTAAAAACCCTGAACTTTGACAAGCCTGTCCAGAAATCAGACATTAGACACATTAGAACAGGTACTGCAGCTATGTGGCGTTATTTTGTTCCAAAAGAGCTTTTTCAGTTCATTTTGATAGCATACACGACCTCTTAGCACTAGCACGCTTGCTTTACCCCCCTTTTTTTCTGGTTCAACTTCATATGTTTATACCTGTCAGAGTACGTCTGCCGCAGAAACCACACTGGCTTCAGTCCTGCCATCTGACTTTCTCCATACCGAGACTCCAGCTCATCAGAGCGCTTAGACAGAATTGAAACGAAAAAGAAAACTGGAAGACGAGAACCACAGTGTCATTGCTGAAACATCCAAAAACTTTTTTTTTAAAGGGTTTCCATTTGCATGCCAGGTACCAATCTTTCCAATTAATAGTTTTAAATGACTATACTTTTAATCAGAGTCTTGATGTTGTGGGTTTGGTCTTGAGATCTCTCGAGACCACATTAATGTGACCGTTGTGTGGGTCGCATTACTCAGTGTCTTGGTCTGGATCTGGGTCTCGGCTTATGGTCTCGGACAAGACCGCAGTCTAATTCCAGCGTATTAAAGGTGAAAATTACCTCAACCGCAAGTCAGCAGGGTATCTTCATCATTCAGCAGGATTCACTGATGGTGTCTGGCCTTCTATTGTGAAACCTAAAATCCTCTTGATTTAAATCAGTGGTTCTCGATCTTTTTTACTCGGTGACCCAGTTTTTAGGCTCCAAAATTCTTAACCCCCACTTCAAGCTGTACACTGTAGGATCTCACAGGAGGCAAATTACGCTCTCAAGAATAACAAAACATTTGACTAATTTACTGTTCCGTTAACTAATTAGATTTAGTAGGTCGTGATGTATGGGGAAAAGGAAGCATTGAAAAGGTGAAACTTGATTGTTGGGTATAGGGTTGCCCCCCTAATAGTAAAAAAAACCCAAAAAACATTATAGTCGACTAGAAGAGGCTTAGTTGACCAAAATTGTCCTCAAATAAGACCTTAAATATGGCTTATCATTTGAAACATGTTAGCAGCAACTTTACATGGCCGCTCACTCTAACATTAACCTAGATATATGTGTGCTATTATTATGCACATATCCAAGTGTTTGTGCGGCCTGTGGAAGCTGAAGTATTAGCACACTTACTGCATGACATGGAGGCGCCGGCGCGATCACTTGCCTTTTTTTTCTTGACAACAGCAGAAACAACTTAAAATACTAAAAATTATTTTTGTTCAAACAGATAAGAGCATCATTCGAAACTGTAAATGTGTAACTGTAAACTACTTTTATTTGTAAAATAAAGAAAACAAACAGGATACTTTCTGCCGTCTCAGTCTCTGTGAACTGGAGCGCACAAAAATAAAATGAAACTCAGCGTATAGACTACTTGCCTCACAGACATGAGAAATACATCTACAAATATATATACAGAAAGCTTAAAATGTCTAATTTTAAATTAACCAATTCAAATTGAAAACAAATACTCTCTAAAGGCACGTCCACTATATACTGCAGAGATGGTGAGTCAGCATCACCAACTTCATCTTTGCAGCCGTTGCTGCAATATTTACTCTTTCCCCAACAGCGTTTTTTTTTTTTAAATTGCCAGCCACCGCCAGTGTTTTGATCATTTTTACAAAAATATCATGGCCCCCAGAATATTTGAAGCGTTCAGATGCAAAAGGCTCTGTCAAAAATGAGATGAAATTGCTCTCCGCATATGTTCAGAAAATACTTTCGATTCAAATCTGCTAAATCCCAGTGTCAGCCCATTCAGAAATACCGGTTCGTTGGCAGAAACCAATCAGAAGACATGAATCATATGATTTCAAGATGAATGACGGTGTGCATATATTTTGCAACTTACTATGTCTTGTTGTCCAAAGAGGTGGACTTAGAGGTTTTTGAAAAAAAAAAAAAAAAAAAAAAAGGTTTTGCATTGAATTGTCTTACGTTTCATTTTTTTAAAATAAGACATCTCCATAACTAACTAATGACCTTTTCATTGCCATTAAAGTTAAATTACTGAACCTAAACATAGGAGCCTGATTATAAAAAGCAAGACCTGACCCTTTGCTTTTAAACAAAAGCAACATTTTGAGCAAAAATCTGAGAAAATCATGTTTTTGTCAAAGACTCTATCCAAATCAGATTCGGAACGATGACTAAAACACAGATTGAGTAGATCGAGTCCATCAACACTCCTAATGCTCACACAGTCCTATACCTCATCCTGGGTCAACATTTAATTCAGTAACATTGCATAGTTTTGTTTGATATGTTGTTTAATGTTGGTGATCATGTTATTTTACATATGCATATGATTACATATGATATCGCTTGTTTCTGCTTCTTCACATGTCTTTCTGATCAGGAGAATCAGTACTCTTTCAGAAAATGTGTAATAGAAGTTATTGAATTTTTAATAGAATTTTTCCTCTACATATTCAAAATCATTACTATTGCCAGTGCTTTGCTGCAAGCTTTATGTGCGCGGTTGAGCGTGAATATGCTTCTGCACCAGTAGCCTATATATTTAAGCAATTAATAATGTGTGATTAGTCTATGGATAATGGCTTAAATGGACAATTACTAGTCTTTTGTCAGGGACAGCCCTAGTTGGGTATGTGTAATGAATGCTGCATTTTCTTTATTACAGTTCTACAAAACTGACAGGTCTTGGTTTGGATCTGGGCCTTGAGTGTTTTAGTTTTGGGCCTCGAGGGGTCTAATATTGGTCTGAGTCTTGGAGGCTCTGGCTCCAACTTTGCTTTTTAACATACAAATGTCTCAAAAACGACCCTCAACATACAAACCGATGTTATCACGCTTTACTCTGCACAAGCACTTGAGATATCAAAATACACTGCTGTGTTGGGGTTTGAGGTAAGTTTATGATGAAGGTGGATTACAGTGGTTGGGTTGGCACCGTGTTTCTTCTCAAATATGCGGTCTACCTCTGAGAGCTTTCAGATGTATCGAATGAAAATCTCAGCAGGGCCTCCTTAAAGATGACAAACACACCTTGGGGGAAGAATATAAAGCAAAGGAGGACATCGTTTGAAGAGTGAAAAACCACCTTTTCCTGTTTGCCAAGATAAATGGCCTGTCAGCAGACGACACTCTGGGGAAAACTTTGTGCTTTGCTTACAGCATCCGCAAAAACAAACCTCTTATTCGACCCTCATAAATAGTGTCCTCAGATTCAGCTTTATTAGAGGTGGGCAACACAAGCAAACCCCTCCAAATATCTGTCATTTTTTGTAAAGGTAACAAGCACGCGCCTATAAAAGAAGGAGCCCATTGAAGTAGAGAACGCAGACCTCTCCCATAAATTAACTAGGCAGATCTCAGAAGTCACATCAAATATGTCCCAAACAGCAGTGACAAGCACCATAAACAAGTTTATACACTGAATATTCCTTAAGCCAAACAATACAGGCAGCGTTTGCCATACCAGCCAAACTTCAGCCTCTTCTAATGAGGCATGCTGAATCAGCTTTATATTGCCAGGACATTGGAAAGAAAACCTGGATGAAATATCGTGTCCTTTTACCACAGCAATAGGCCTCAGAGACCCACGTAGGCCAAGGTAATGGAGAAAAACGTGGGCCTGAGGCTGTCCTGACCCTCCTGGTTTATAAGTACATTACTACCTTGGCCTCAGACCTCATTCAAAACTCCTATAAATGAACAAACTGCTGCTATAACTCCATACGACTCTAACAACGCTTCGCTTCAAAATACAAACCCCAAATGTTGTTTTTGTAATCAACATCTGATACACTGCCGAAGAGTTTAGTTAATAATCATTGACATAAATGGACAATTCTTCAATTGTCAATCAGAACTTTTCTGTCCCTCTACGACAGGGGTGTCCAGTCCTGCTCCTGGAGGGCCACTGTCCTGCAGAGTTTAGCTCCAACCACAATTAAACACACCTGATCCAGCTAATCAAGGTCTTACTAGGCATACTAGAAACTTCCAGCAGGTGTGTTGTGGCAAGCTGGAGCTAAACCAGTTTTGTTTTTGGATACATTATAACCTATAATTTTAAATGATGAAATATTACATGTTTTATTTACATCCATTTCTACTTGGCAATTTTCCTATATATTGGCCGTCATTTTGAGTCACAATTTACTACCCGTCATTTTAATTTTCATATGTTAATGATAATTACATTTAATAGGCTCTGTTGTTGTTCACATTTTCATTTTTATTCACTAACTTACAGGACAAGCACATAGGTTAGATTATGCATTTATTTATTTATAAAGGGAAAGTTGAACAGAGACTGGGTCACTTTTTCAGGTTTCATTAATGGTTGTCCAATAAATCACATAAAAGCCTCTTTGTTACTTTTGATATGGAAAGCTTTCACATTATGTCCATTTTATCACAAATTTCAAACAATCAATACTGTTTTGGCGAGATCATAACGCCTCAGCGGTGAGCATGGGCACCCTGGTCTGCGGCTATGCAGCCCCATACGCAACAAACTGTGATGCACCGTGTATTCTGACACCTTTCTATCAGAACCAGCATTAACTTCTTGAGCAATTTGAACTACAGTAACTCGTCTGTTTGATCGGACCACACGGGCCAGCCTTCGCTCCCCACGTGCATCAATGAGCCATGGCCGCCCATGACCCTGTCGCCGGTTCGCCACTGTTCCTTCCTTGGACCACTTTTGATAGACACTGACCACTGCAGACCAGGAACACCCCACAAGAGCTGCAGTTTTGGAGATGCTCTGACCCAGTCGTCTAGCCATCACGATTTGGCCCTTGTCGAACTTGCTCAAATCCTTACGCTTGCCCATTTTTCCTGCTTCTAACACATCAACTTTGACAAAATGTTCACTTGCTGCCTAATATAGCCTACCCACTAACAGGTGTCGTGATGAAGAGATAATCACACTGGTCATAATGTTATGCCTGATTGGTGTATTCTATTAACACATTTAACACAGACCTACATAGCTTACCTCACAGTTCATACAGTTGGTTGATGACGAACATTAAGCAGGGCAACAACTCACTGCATGATCCTATAGAATGTAGTTAGAATGACCCTAAAGTTAAAGATATCAGGGCAAAAATCATTTGATATAGTTAAACAATATCAAGTAACATGCACAATTTTGCATGAGTGCTGCCTGTTTTTGTCTCGAATAACACGAATGCAAATGTGATATTGATTTTGTACAACAGAAACAACAATAAATACGTTAAAATTGTGTTAAATTTTAGACACAATATTGTCTGCTTTTGCTTAATTTTGCCAATGAAAATATTACCAATAAAGCCAGAGCAGAACTGTTGTGCATCTCCAAACAACACACAGTGGTGTTTCGTTTCTGAATTAATCTGTATTTTGAGTGAATCACTCGGGTGAACCAATGATTGGCCCATTCATAAAAAGCTACGTCCCAATTCAGAGACTGCATTCTTCGAAGACCGATTTCGTCACAGCAGTGCGACAAAGGATGTCCCGATTCGTAGGCTCCTCTAAATGCGTCCTTCGTGTTCTGTGCAATGAAGGATGCAACAGTTGGATCCTTCGCAACCTTGCCTACCCCGGAATCAATTGCGTGCCATTGACGACATAACTTTTTTGAGAGAAATTGCTGATTTACATATTATTATATTACATAATATAATTGTATATAAAAACACATACAGAAACCACAATAAATTTGACAATTTTTTTCCCAGGGTCTAAGCTTGACAGAGGGAGGATTGTGGTGAGGACCAGGAAATTAAACACCATTGCTTGTCAGGTGGTTTTAGCCAAGGGAATCTCTCCACTTTGGAAACCTTCTCATCTCACTCTGTTGATGAATACTCACTGAAACACTGGCTGACAAGATGCTAAACCAAACCAGAACAAAAACAAAGCTCTAATTCACCAGCTCCACCTGTAAATATCAGCGAGAACGAAAAGGAAACATAGCAAATGAAGTTAGAGCTCTGTGATCCATTACTTTTCAGGAGCAGGAAATGAAATTAATTAAACCTAGCTGTTACAGAGCAAAATGTCACTGCACGTGATATAATCCATTGTTTCCCAACATTTTTTTCACTTATGTACCCCCACAGCCCCTTAAGTAATGTTTGAAAACACACACATTTGAAATATATATATATATATATATATATATATATATATATATATATATATATATATATATATATATATATATATACACACATAGTATTTGTAATGGAAATTGTATGCATTTCACAAGTTTTAAAGGCTTATATTGGTAAAAACATTCAATATATGACTTATTCAATAATTGGAGATACATTTTGCATTTCAAAAAGCTAAGGAAAAAAAGTCTTCACTTTCAGAAATTATTTCCAGTATCTTATTGAAAACATTCAATTGTAATAATTCAGTGCTGGCCAAAGTTACTGTATTTTTTTTATTTTAATGGAACAAATATATATATATAAATTTATAGTATTGTTTGTCAACTCTGTTACTGTCCATTCTGTTACATACTGTCAACATCGTTACGCTACCTTGTTAACAGAGTTTGACAGTAACAGAATTTACAATTTTAAACTTTTTAGCCAAAAACTCAACTTGCTAGCATAAAGGCTAAGAGCACATGGCACTAATGAAATCATGATTGAAAGACTTGTAAACAACCCACTGTGAGATAAATTCTGTTTTAGTGTGGTAACTTTGACATCTCTTTGACAACTCTTGGTGTACGAACTTGTTAGATAAAGTATTTTCTCAGAGAGAGCTCACATACCTTTCAGTGCTTCAGATCTTATCAGTGAGGGAAAGTGACATCATTTCCTGTATCTTACATAGTTATGGAAGATAATTCCACCAATTTAAGGCAAAGTATGATATAGTAACAGAATTGACGCAAGATTTATGGACACATTTTTATAAGATAAAAGTTATTTTTAAACAATTTAATGTTGTAGAATTAGGAAATGTACTATTTGTGGCTTTTATAAATGAAATAAATAAAATATTACCTAAATAAAAGTAAAATAAAATATTTTGATTACACAATGATACATGTTGGAAAACAAAAACTAATTCGGTAATAACTAGAAATAATGATTTTCAGCTACGTATATAAGACACTTTTTACAGAAAATATTATATTGTTATGCTTGTAACATCTTGGGATCCATGACAATGAATAACAAATTATTAAAATAATGAAAATATAACCATTTAAAAAAAATAATGACTTTGGACACAAAATGTACCTGCAATTATAGAATCACCCATATGCAAATCGCCGATATTTACAGTGTTGACCCTTCTTCATAACTGAATTTGTGCTGGATATCAGCTTAGCTGGGCCAAATCCTGACTAATGGCAATCCTTTCTTGCTTTATAAGTGCTCTGAGTTCTCCTACTTGTGCATTTGCCTTTTGAGGATTGACCACAGGTTCTCTATGGGATTAAGATCTGGAGAGGTGCCTGGCCACGGATCCCAAATTTCACTGTAATGATCTCCGAGCCACTTCATTATCACCTTTTCCTTGTGACATGGTGCTCCATCATGCTGGAAAATCACCAAATTGCTCCTGGAACATTGGGAGAAGTTGCTCTTGCAGGACATTTTTAATACCATTCTGTATTCATGGCAGTTATTTTGCCCACTTCCTTCGATGAAAAGCAACCACACACATGGATGGCCTTTGGATGCTTCTATGTTGGCATGACATAGAGGACTCTTTACTTCTCGGGACAATCAAATTTTTCAGATGTCTCAAACTGTCGGAAGAAAATAACTTCTTCTGATGTCCAATCCTTATACTTTCACTTTGAATTTCAGTCTGTCCTTGATGTTTTTCCTTGAAGTCTTCTCCTCACTGGGTGGGCAGATGCATCGCCAACCGCTGCCAATATTAAGCAGTTCTGCACTGGTGCTGCAGGCACGATTCAATACCTGACTCCTCAGGAGGAGACAGTCCTGGCGCTTGCTGGACACTCTGGGACGTCCTGAAGCCTTCTTCACTGCATTTGAACCTCACTCCTTGATGTTCTTGATGATCTGGTAAATGTGTCCAGGTGCAATATTCTTTGCAGCAATTTCCATGCATGTGAGGCCGTTTAGATGCAAATCGATGATGGCTGCACATCTTTCTTTGGCGGTAACCATTGCTAACACAAGAATACAATGATTGTAAGCACTACTTCCCTCCTTTTATATCAATCAGAATGATTATGGTACTCGTTCATACTTTCCAATCTGCTGATGATATAATCAGTGAAATGATGTTAGCTGGTCATTTTGTGCGGGGATCAAAATGTTCCATTTGCAATCATGTAAAATGCATCTGCTCACTCTGGATACTAATCTAGAAGCAGTGTGAATCAACACCACCACAACCGAGTGTATTACCTGCATTCAGATTTAGCATATTCCTTAAGGTCAGTCCATGTCCGCAGAGATATCGTTCCCATGTCCTGACAGTGACAGCGATCATTTGTCAGTTGCATCGTGTTCCTGTGCGTGTTCATGCAAGTTTTAGCCCTATCAATATAAAAGTCTTCGATGCTGAGTGACTCGCTCATTAAGACAGTCTTTGTTTCGGATTTATGTCTATAATAGTCTATATAAATTATCAGTTGGCGTCCAAAAGTTGCGTTTGCTGGTCAGTTTGTGTGTAAATGTACGGTTTTTACCAACAGTTTCCACTTCTGATGTAATTATGTGGTACTAATGTAACTAATGTAGTAATTAAATATTTGTTTGGTTCTCACCAAAGCTCTCTCTATTTTGCTGTAGATCATTAACCGTGTATACAATACAGACAATACAAATTTAATATTTGTATTGTGTGGTAACCGTTTTTATAAAAGCAATAAGCCCAGTGAAGCCGTGGTTTACAGTGAATGTGTGTGGGTGAGGAATCCCCAAACGTGATGAATGTGACTGAACACAGATCGAATCAGCCCGTAGCTAACACTGATGCTCAAGGTTGATTTTCTCCTTGACTCTTTTAACTCAAAAGTTAAGAGTGTAATTGATGATATTGCTCCTGTGAAAGTCAGAAAAAAGAGTGGCAAACAAAAAGCACCTTGGAGAAACTCAACAGCAGTGCAATTAATGAAAAGACAATGCAGGAAAGATGAGCGCATGTGGCGAAAGACAAAACTTGTAGTCCATTACAACATCTATAAAGACAGTCTTTGTGCTTTCAATGTGTAACTAGGCAAAGCCAGACAGACCTTCTTTTCAAATATTATAAACAGAAACATAAACAACACGCGCACTCTTTTTGCTACTGTAGAGAGACTAACAAACCCTCCGAGTCACATTCCCAATGAAATGCTCTTAGACAGCAAATGTAGTGAGTTTGCTTTCTTCTTCTCCGAGAAAATCAATAATATCAGAAATGCGATCAGCACATCCTTGAGTTGCTCTGGGGTGAGTCAGATCAGACCACAACCTCAGAAAGTTACTATGACTGATTTTGAAGCAATTGATGGTAAAATTTTAGAAGAAACGGTACAGCACCTAAAAACATCAACCTGCGCCCTTGACACACTTCCCACTTCTTTTTTCAAAAGTGTGTTTAACTGTTTATAAGCAGATCTCCTAGAAGTGGTAAACGCCTCACTTCTTTCTGGGACTTTTCCAAACTCCCTTAAAACTGCAGTAGTTAAGCCTCTCCTGAAAAAGAGAAATCTGGATAACTCCATAGTGAGCAACTACAGACCAATCTCAAATCTCCCCTTCATAGGCAAGATCATTGAAAAAGTTGTTTTCTGTCAGCTGAACAAATTCTTGAACTCAAACGGATACTTTGACAATTTTCAATCTGGTTTCCGACCGCATCACAGCACAGAGACAGCGCTCATAAAGATAATAAATGATATTCGCCTCAATACAGATACAGGCAAAACATCAATTCTGGTACTACTCGACCTCAGTGCTGCATTCGACACTGTTGACCACAACATACTTCTTGACAGGCTAGAAAATTGGGTTGGGCTTTCCGGAATGGTCCTCAAATGGTTCAGGTCATACTTAGAAGGGAGAGGTTATTATGTAAGTATAGGTGACTATAAGTCTGAGTGGACATCCATGACATGCGGAGTCCCACAAGGGTCAATTCTTGCACCACTCCTATTCAACCTGTACATGCTCCCACTGAGCCAAATAATGAAAAATAACAAAATGGCTTACCACAGCTATGCTGACGACACCCAGATCTACTTAGCCCTATCACCTAATGACTACAGCCCCATTGACTCTCTGTTCAAATGCATTGAAGAAGTTAACAGTTGGATGTGCCAAAACTTTCTTCAGTTAAACAAAGACAAAACTGAAATCACTACATTTGGAAACAAAGATGAAATTCTCAAGGTGAACGCATATCTTGAGGCTAAAGGTCTAAAATCAAAAAATCAAGTCAGGAATCTTGGTGTGATTTTGGAGTCAGACCTGAGTTTCAGTTGTCATGTCAAAGCAATAACTACATCAGCTTATCACCTCAAAAATATTGCAAGAATTAGATGCTTTGTTTCCAGACAAGACTCAGAGAAACTCGTTCATGCTTTTATCACCAGCAGGGTGGACTATTGTGATGGTCTTCTCACCGGCCTTCCCAAAAAGACCATTAGACAGCTGCAGCTCATACAGAACGCTGCTGCCAGGATCCTGAGCAGAACCAGAAAATATGACCATATCACACCAGTTCTCAGGTCTTTACACTGGCTTCCAGTTACATTTAGGATTTTAATGTACTATTACTTGTATATAAGTCACTCAATGACCTAGGACCTCAATACATTGCAGACATGCTGATTAAATACAAACCCAACAGATCACTCAGATCATCAGGATCAAGTCAATTAGAAATACCAAGGGTTCACTCAAAGCAAGGAGAGTCTGCTTTTAGCTATTATGCCAGCCGCAGCAGGAATCAGCTTCCTGAACAGATCAGATGTGCTCCAACAGTAGCCACTTTCAAATCCAGACTCAAAACACATCTGTTTAGCTGTGCATTTACTGAATGAGCACTGTGCTACTGTACATCCGACTGATTGCACCTTATCTTATGCTTTTACTGAATGAGCTCTGTGCTCTGTCCGAACTGCTTGCACTTTAATTATGTTTCAATTTAACCAGGTTTTTATTTTTAGTGTTAATTATACTTTTTATTTATATATATATTTTTTCTTTATTTTTTTTCCTTTTAATTCCTATTATAACTGTTATACTATATATATTTGTATTTTTATTTTATTCACTTATGAATATTTTAACTTTATTTCTGTGTAAAGCACTTTGAATTGCCACTGTGTATGAAATGTGCTATACAAATAAACTTGCCTTGCCTTGCCTTGAATTTATAACAGCTAAGGGGGCTCCGCGTTGTACCCAACAACGGCCTTTAGCTGTTTTAAATTTCACTGTAAACTATGGCTTCACTGGGCTTATTGTTTTATCATGCACTACTGTTCAAAGGTTTGGGGTCGGTTTTTGAATTCTCTCACCATGTTGCACTATTTAATAAAAAATATGTAATATTAAGAAATACATTAAAAAAATAATTATTTTTAATATTCTTTAAAATGTAATTTATTCCTGTGATCAAAGCTGAATTTTCAGCATCATTACTCCAGTCTTCAGTGCCACATGATCCTTCAGAAATCATTCTAATATTATATCAAGAAACATTTCTTATTATTATCAATGTTGAAATATTTTGCTGTTATTGTCACTTTTGATCACTTCTTAATAAAAATAATAAATTAATTAATGTTGCAGACCCCAAACATTTAAACCGTAGTGTGTGTGTGTGTGTGTGTGTGTGTGTGTGTGTGTGTGTGTGTGTGTGTGTGTGCGTGTGTGTGTGTGTGTGTGTGTGTGTGTGTGTGTGTGTGTGTGTGTGTGTGTGTGTGTGTGTGTGTCTGTGTCTGTGGTCCAGGTAAACCCTACGTTATGAGGACAAAATGTCTTCATAAAAATGCAAATATCCGAAATCCTTGTCTGTATGGGGACATTTTGTTGGCACCCATGCCGAAAACAGCTTACACGTCAGACTAAAGGATGTTGTTTTAAAATGTAAAACTGCAGAAAGTTTTGTGTGATTAGGGGTAGGGTTAGTGTAAACTATTCAGTTTGTACAGTACAACAATCATTATGTCTATGGAAAGTCCCCATAAAACATGAAAAGCAAATGCTGTAGGCTAGAAAATTTCCTTGAGGAAAGACTTAATTAAATAGCCTAAAGAAATCATTTTCCTGTGACAAGCACTGAGTAGAACTTGATGTTATTGCTTAATTTACACTGCCACTGAGGAGGTGATCACTGATGATTGATGGTGTTTCCCTGCGCTTAAACACCACAACAACAGTCCTGCGAGGAACAGCTGTGCGCAATTATCCCCAAATTGCGCTGTATCTACAGACTGATTCCTAGAACACCTCAAACATCATTCAAGGTCGCAGGCACTACAAGAAAACAAAATACATTTTAATCTTTGACTTTCCCATCACCATTGCTTTATGAACAAATCAAAGCGAAATCTTGCATCCAGTACAAGAAAACAGAGAAAGAGTGTACTGGTTTCCAAAAGGGAAAAACTGAGAGGGAGGTTTATCATTAAGCTGAGCTAAAGAAACCTTCAGAGAGAAGAAGTATTGCTGCACTCAGTTGATGGAGGAAGCAGAAAAGCTGGCAGTGGGACAGTGTTGTGTGGTCTCGACTTTGGAGAAAGGGGTTCAGAGCGAAGGGTGGTGTAGCATTACATCACATCCACAGGGACCTCATTCGCATAACATCATGAAGTGCTGACTGTGTTTTGAAATTAGGAAGATGAGCTGTTATGACGCCACAGTCGCCTGTTTTTGTCCATACAATGAAAGTCAATGGGGTCCAAAACTATATATTTTTTCAAAATATCTTCTTTTATGTTCTACAGAAGAAAGTCAGTCAAATAGGTTTGGAACAAGATGAGGGTTAGTGAAGTATTGTATACAATTTTGTTCTCAAGTAAATGTATTTAGACACTGCACAGGCAAAAATAAAAAAAATAAATCATTTGAAAGCAATGCTCTTTGAGAAAACATGTGTTCTGCAAACCCAGGTTTTGTGATAACATTTCATTTCATTTCAACCAGATGAAAGAGCTGGCAAAACGTAGCCCTGCCAACAGATAAACAGGGGACAACCTGCAAATAATGCTACATTTATCACATGAACACAAACAGGTGGCTAATAAAACATGGTAATTTGATTTTACAACATGAATGAACAGACAGAACAATCCCACCTGTTGTCCATCTGGCAGAACATGGATGAAACATTAAACAAGGCCATTTTGGTTCTGTCTAAATTGTATATAGAACTGCATGGCTTCCAAAATATGATTGTTTTGAGGTTATTATAGTTGTTTTTCATGAAATTATATTGGATAGACATATGTAATCTGCTGTTGGGTCTTTGTGCAATGACAACCGCCAAGAACGATGCCAAATGTCTACATAAAACAACAACAAATGCTAGCATACTTGCAATGCTAGCATTGTCCATATTGATTTCAAATACTTAATAGGTTACACCATATGTTTGTAGCACGTCTGTTAATGTGTCTCTCAAATTTTACTTCGAAAATTCATCTGACTCATCCTTACTGCTCGCCAAACTAGTCTTTAGAGGCTTTCTGAACGCAATCTGCAGAAAACAACCAGAGGTCTTATCAAGTGCACACTCCGAGAGCAGCTTACCTCACATGTAGCGACAACGTGCCCTTCGTGTTTTTGTTTTTCCTCTCGCATTGGCGTTAAAATACACACAACTGAAACAGAAGAAACAGACATTAGGTAGTTGATGCTAGTGTTTACTTTAAAGGCAAATAGCTCTTCTGAGACGTTAAATG
The DNA here is from genome assembly GCA_023566225.1 of Romanogobio albipinnatus. NCBI lineage: Eukaryota > Metazoa > Chordata > Actinopteri > Cypriniformes > Gobionidae > Romanogobio > Romanogobio albipinnatus. The sequence continues at coordinate 16,847,046 of CM042263.1, forward strand.
ACATATATGCCATCTTGATTCATATACAGAACATGAGGAGGACAACCACAGTATTAGCTGCAAAAACAGAAACTCTGAGGTAATTCAGCTGAATAACAGAACATTTGTTCTACCAAAAAGTTCTTTAATACCTGAATAAAGCTATCCGTTAACATTACCATTCATCTCTGTCGCATTTGAACGGCTATTAATCAGCCATTTTTGCTCATAGGACAACTTTTTGAGCCAATCAACTGAGCTGTAAATGCCATGTGACTAATAACGCTTGAGCTGAAGAAAAATGATGACTACTTGATAATAGACGCCCGCTTTTATTTTTGACACACTGTGCACTATTCATTTTCACGTTTTCCCTATCTGACGCTTATTTTTATTTTTTTAAATATGTTTGAATTGATAAGATGATATGACATTCAAGCCGTGTCAGAATTACCATCATTATGAGATTCCGAAGTGTCCACGTCCTCGAAGAACTTGTTATTACAACTTTTAAACTCTGAATTTTCGGAGAGTTCTGACTTGTACCATGTGACCACTGCAGATTAATTTAGGTGTTAATAGTGTTGCCATAGAAACGCATTATTCCCGAGTCCGAGGACAAGAACAGCTCTGATTGTATGGAGAAGGGCTCGTTTCAAAAAGAGCTTTGTACCATCTGCAATTTCAATTCTTAACAGGCTATCTATCTATCTATCTATCTATCTATCTATCTATCTATCTATCTATCTATCTATCTATCTATCTATCTATCTATCTATCTATCTATCTATCTATCTATCTATCTATCTATCTATCTATCTATCTATTCATGCTCAACAGTCCATGCTAAGGAAATGTTAATGCCAGTGGACTATTTAGGATGTATTATGATTTGTAGACAGTAGTTTTGTTGCCAACTTGGAATAATTAAATAATTATTCCCAAAATGCACATTCATGCAAGTCATATTAGCTTCTGAAACAATTTTGGTTATGATTGTCTGGATCTTTGATGGAAAAGGGGATACAAACTCAACCTCTTGGAGCTCATGATTGAATACTCCTGCATTATGGGATGCTCAACATAAAATAAACCTTGGAGATACTTTGCTCACCTAAAAATTACTGGCGAGCTACAAGGACAAATTCTTCTACTTGCTCTATATTTCCTATATTTATCTGCAGCTCTCCCCTAGTGAAGGATATGAACACATAAATATTGCACAAACATCTGCTTTTTTTAGTCTCTGACTTCGACATAACCAGCTAATGCTGGAAAATCTGTGTAGTCCTTAGGTTGACAGGGAAAGACATCTGTGTTACATCAAGGTTAGTAGTTTAATCCTGCCCTTCATCATTTAACTAGGGCAAAATTGAATGGAAAACCAATTTCTGTTCAACTGATGCAAAACAAATCTGTTCATTTAAAGATAAGGTTATAAGCACTATGGATATATTTGTAGACGACTGGAACATTTATAGACTCTCTCAGATTGAGACGTTTGTCAGTCTAAGTATTAATGTTAACAGATAGCAATGTAATGGACCCACTTTATATTAGGTGGCCTTAACTACTATGTACTAACATTTTAATGAATAATTTGATACATTGCACTTATTGTGTACATGTTTTTACATTGTACTTACATTTTGAAAAATACCTGCATGTAATTACCGGTACATCTGTAATTAATTTCTGTAATTACATCTGTAATTAATTTCTGTAGTTACATTTGTAATTACACAGTTGACACTTCCCTTACACCAAACCCTACCCTTTAACTTACCCATACCACCACACCTGTCCCTAACCCTACCCGTATCCCACCTCAATATCAGCAAAGGTGTTTTGCAATACAATTTGAACACAGTAAGTACATTGTACTTTATTTTTTGATGTAAGTACATAGTAGTTAAGGCCACCTAATATAAAGTGGGGCCAATGTGGGACCATAAACATCATTGAATCGTTTGAATGAATCAATTTACAACAGGGAATCAGACTTTCCAGCGCGACATGAGAAAAAGCTGACAATTTATGTTTCATTTAACCGTGTTGAAAACATGACCATCAACATTTGACTAAGGTGCCCCAATATTATCTTTTTTGGATATCACCTTTCATGTAGTGTGCTTTATAGCTGTTTGTGAATGTAAAAGGTCTGCAAAGTTTACCTCAACTTGAAAAATGCATGCACAAAACAATGTGTATTAAAAACAGCGATGAAGCTACACTATGGAAGCTTGTTTCCACTATAGAATAAAACAATTTAAAAAAGGTTATTGCGACTTTTTATCTCCCAATTCTGACTTTTTATCTCACAATTGTGAGTTTATATCTTGAAATTCTGACTTTATTTCTTGCATTTCTAAGTTTAAATCTTGGAATTCTGATTTTTTTTTTTTATCACAATTGCGAGTTTATATCTTGCAATTCTGACTTTATTTATCACAATTCCGAGTTTAGATATAAAGTCACGTTTAGTGAGTATAGACAAAGAATATATGCAATTGTGGGAAGTAAAGTAAGAACAACAAGAAATAAACTCACAATTGCAAGAAAAAAAGTCTGAATCAGACTTGCAATTATGAGTAATTAAATCCTACACAAATCGTAAGAAAAAAAGTCGCAATTACATTTTTAATTTTTTTTATTCCATGACAGAAACAAGCTTCCATCCTACAATGCTACTTGTTGAAAAACGTTGTTTGTTACAGGAAATGAAGATGAAGTACCGTCAAACATGCACTACTAGAATATGGAAACACAAAGTTAAGTGTTTAATTTAATTAAAGAGTTTACCTAAGGGGTCCACAACGGTACTGCAGGGGGTCCGCCAATTAATATTTGATCACAAATAATGTTTTGATAAAAATTATAATATAGGGGAAAACAAATTCACAAAGTCAAAATCAAATATAAGCACCCTGAAACGAAAGCAGTGTACCCTCCGCTGATTCTGTAATAGTATAATATTATTGGGAAAACATTGCATTTGAGTTTGCGCTCTGCGTTTAAGTTAGAATCCACTCACCGCTCAAAACGCCAGAGTGTTTATTCAGTACTGAGTTCTGCTCGATCTCGTGAATTCTCTCTTTAACAAAGTAAGTAAGAGACTCATTATTCAGTGTAGACAACTTTACTGATTTTGATGGAACGCTGTGAGATCGCGAACTGAGATGAGTGACAGCTTAATTGTGATTGTAAAGTGAGCACTCTTTCAAGGCTATATAGCTATAATCCATTGAATAAAAGTATTGTTTTTCGTCTACTTATAGATGAAAATTCACAATTCGTAATTATATGTGATTCACTCACTCTCGAAATTGCAATTGTCAGTGATAACAAACATGCTGTTTATTATGATGCATCAATCTCAATTTTAACAATTCAAATTTAAATACAGTCATGCGTGCAACAACAATAGTGTGCATAGTTCTGATCTACTGTCTTAACATAATATAACTTATTCTTAATCATAATATAATTAGTTTTTATTGATATTGAAGGCTATATGCTTAATATGTAGCTTTATTTGACACATTTTGTATCGGGGGTCCCTGCTCCATGTCTCTATCGCCTAAGGGGTCCTTGCCCCGAAAAACGTTGAAGACCCCTGCTGTAGTGTAGTGCGCTGGAGCTTATTTGCTACATTTTTTAATGTAACAATAGTGGTGTGAAGGTGGTTATTAAGAGTAGATGATGTCCTGCAAGTCTTGGATGAGACAATCAACCATCCATCATCTGAGAGACTGTCTGCCTCGGATCTCCAGATGCCAAAAAAGACAGTAAAATGAAGGGTTCCTCATCTGTTTAGTGAACACAATAAGACTCTGTGCCAATTCATTGAAGCTTTCAACAGTATCAAGACAATGAGGAAATGAGAATGAGGGGAAGAAAGGCCATGTGAGAAAGAAAAGACAAGAGAAATAAACAATACCTGCCAAGAATACTTTAACTCTTAGGAATCTTCTCCTTTAACCACAGAGAATGGAGAGGACAGATTAATGGCTTTATTTATGACCTAAAATTAACAAGCACACTTTTTCTTCTCATTGCCAAGAGCACAGTACATCATTATTTGTTGCTCTGTAGATGACGTCACACAGAACCTGAATATATTTCCCTCCACGACACCTGGACAATCTGAGGATGTTGACAATATGCATTAGCATGATTTTAGTTAGAAAGAACTCAGGGTGAGCTCTGGCCGGTCAGAGGGGTCAAAAATCACTGCAATGGAGCTCTGGAGGTGGGAAGCTCCAGGAAATGACAGGCTGCTTTTGTGAAAAGGCTTCCCAGGGAGGAAGCACAATTCTGGGGAAATAATAAAGGGAAATTCCTCCTGAAAAATAAACAAGTCCAAAAAAGCCTAACATGGCTAGAGCTCAATGCTCTCAGACATCCCTAGCCAGGCCAGGGAGGGTGCCTCAAGCCTGTGCACAGTCAGATCCGTGGTTGCGAGGGCAGAGAAGTTGGATTGGTCCCTGTAAAAGCCTGGAGGTCCTCCAGAGCTCCAGGGAGTTTGTGGCAGTCACCCAAGCTGACCAGAGGGCACTCTGGTCAGTCAGAGAAGTTGGATCGGTCCCTCTAAAAGCCTGGAAGTCCTCCATTAAAAAAGACAAAGTCCAAAAAGCCAAACATGGCCTAGAGCTCCATGCTTCTCGGCCCTCCCTGAGCGGCACTGGGGAGGTCATGCCGGTATCTTTTCGACACTTGACTCAACACTTCCTGTATAAAGTTATAGTCAATTTAGCTCTGTTACCATGACAATGCCCTAAAACACTTTCAAAATCACCTTTACAACTCAAATAGGAGGTGGTGGTCCAGTGGGTTAAACCACTTAACTGATATGCAGAAGGTTGCTGGTTTGATCCCAGTGGTCACCACCAGTGTGTCCTTAAGCAAGGCACTTTACTCCACGTTGCTCCAGGGGGATTGTCCCTGTAATAAGTGCACTGTAAGTCGCTTTGGATAAAAGCGTCTGCCAAATCCATAAATGTAAATGTAAATGTAATACGCAAATTGCGTGAGTGCTTTTATAAAAATTCACTTCCACTGTAAATGCCTTACCATAACCAAGATTTTCACTTTAAAGAAATCAAGGGCCAAAAATGATGTCAACTGAGCTTAACATGTACTGAACCCAGAATATTCCTTTAAGAAATCCATCATCTGCACATTTTAATTTATATCAGGACAGCAGCCTCAGATATAGGTCTTGTGTGGCAATATTTTGACTGGATACAGATGTTCTTTCACCTCTGCCACTTTGGCACAACTCAGACTCCGAATATACAGTCCCAATACCCCTTCAGCCTAAGGAGGAGACCACCGTGTGGAGGAAAGCAAAGATTATAGAGAATTTTGTTCCATCAGATCCACAAGTTCTGCTTCCCTTCAGCTTTCAATTTATCTCTGGTAGTCTTGAGATAACAAAGGCAGGAAAGATCTATATATCCTGTGGAACTGTGCTCAGCTCTTACCACAGTGGCACTGTCAGAAGAAGAAAAAAAAAACCTACATTTTATCCAGCATATGGGCTTTATGAGTCACACATACTAAGAAAGGTGACTCATTTTTAATCTACATCAAAACACGTAGAGAAACACATCAAAACACAAAGGAACATTCCCCCAAATGTCCATTTTCCTAACAAAATTGTCTGAACAGTTTCATATTGAGAGATGATTTGTTAAGGTTTTATGTTTTCTCAACATGCACTGCAGTTAAATTATGTGGTTGTTTTGTTGTTTTCTGACTTCATATTCAGCTATGTAGTTTATGTTTTTGACCTCACTGTTAGTTATTTGTTGTGGTCATATTAAGAGCTCATCTTTTTATTTAATACAGTTTATGAGTAAAGTCTTGACTTTTATGTGCGTCTACCTAAAATTATTGAATGTAATAGCTTTGCTTTCTTCAAAGACAAATATTGCAAAGGTAATTTCATAATAACTATGTAATTTCTTGCGTTTTTAGTTAATAATTGATCGTTTGGACATGAAGTCTTTGGTTGGCCGGACAAAAATTAATTGGATGCAAAAAAAATTTATCAAATTAGCTAAATAAAGAAATTACTGAGGATAGTTGTTAGGATTGTTGTTGAAATAACAAAAAAAAAATGTAAAAGGATCATGCTGATTTTGCACATTTTTCTCAGTAATTCCTTTTGCAACAGAGAGTCACTGTGGTTTGCACTGGAAAGAAAAATCACAAATTAAATCTGTTTCATATTATATTGTCTCAATTACATCACAGCAATACAATTACACTGTAAAAAGGAATTGAGAATAGTTTTTGAAAAAAAATCAAGGCAACATAATACAATAAACTGTCAAATTATCAATATAAGAATTGTCACCATTTTATTTTTAAATATGAAAGCAAAGACATTGGCCCTCATTTATCAAAAGTGCGTACACCAAATTTCCAGCGTACACCTGGCGTACACCCAAAACCACGTTGACTTTGAGATTTATCAATATGGACGTTAGCGTACCGCACGCTCAAATCCTACGCCAGCTCAGGAGGTGGTGTACGCACGTTTTGAGTTAGTGCAAACATGCGCAGAAAAACAATTCCTATGCAATTCCTATGCCCCCCATCGATATTATTTTGATTGTTTTATAGTAATAAAAATTATTTTGTTCAGTTAGAGAACAGACACAATTAAAAACTGAACAATAATAACAGTATACGACGGAAGATTCAGTTTCAAAGCTAAATGTAAAAGTGCCCATTTAAGCGAGTTGTCATTGTACTGTTCTGTTTTTGTGTTTTTCATTAAGAATAATATTAAACACACCATTCAAGCAATTTGCTCCCAAATTGGTGCTCATTCTAAAGTGAAAGTATAATCCGCCCGGCCGCACGGGAATTCATAACGGTGCGCATTATAAGCAGCCTAGCGCCATTCTTTGTGAAAGATAAAGATAGAAATGCGCACAGGACACAAAAACCTTGCAAAAATGATATACGATCCGCCTAATCCCGGCCAAAACACAGAGATGTCGATTCGCACGGGACTAATGTTATCACAGGACCTCAGTGTTTGGTGAAATATGGTAGGTCATTTGCGGGGGAATTTTTACTTCACATATCACAGACATTCTCTGCAATTATTACAAATCACCTGAGGTCCCCACATAGGCTAATCCCGTGCGAATAGGGATATAGTAATTATAAACTTCAGTGTTTATTTTTGTGCAACATGGACTTCAAGGTTTAATTTGTGTGACTTTACCAAAGCATTTGATTTGTAGGCATATGTATCCCTCCAGTTGCGAGCCTGTGCTCTTTACCTGACGTTTCAGGAACTGGGACTGAAAATAATTCAAACTGAAAAAATAATAAAAATGACATTCTTCTTCTTTTAAATAATAATAAAATAAATAATAATAACGACATTCTTCTTCTAAATAACAATAAGCGTCATTAATAATACAAATCTTAATAATAATAATAATCTTACAAATTGTCATGCAATTATATTAATGTGAATGAATGGTACTCCACATCACATCATCATGACTATTGTACACCCCAATACATGTGATGTGATACGAAATTAAATGCTAATTATTTCAAAACACGTGCTGTAAAATAATGAATTGTGATAGGTAATTTCTCATCCAAACAGCTATTTAAACTGGATTTCCACCGTACATCTTTTTGTGGGCGCCTTTAATCCCACTCTTTAAACTCCCAAATAAAACAATTTAGTTTTTTTTTCCACTTCCCTGGTGATGGTCTCGATCTCCACGTCAGAGAAGTTTCGCTTCTATGCCGTCTTCCGAGTGTCCATGGCGTAAAATGAGGGCGTGGGGAGGAATATATAGGGGCGTGTTATTCTAATGACGATCGTTTTCAGCCGCCGCATTTATCAAGGGCAGGTTTTGCGTACGCCTGGATTTCAGAGGTGCGCACACTTTCATAAATCAGGCGGTGAGAGGAGTGTAAGCATAATCTTACGCCAATATATACGCCCGTTTCTACGCAAGATTGATAAATGAGGGCCATTATGTGCAACATTTATATAGATGGTCTAATAACACTGTTCAAATTAATTCACTTTATACCAGTTAATTTCTCTCAGTTGTGTCTATTTTATATATTCAAAAAGATGTAAGGAGAAACATCTGAGTCTCAAATTAAGTTTCCTGAGCAAAGAAAGAGCAGTAAAATGTTCCTCTGGGCAACTCTTTTTGCAACTACATCCTACTCTTCATTGAATCTTTCCCTGGCAGTGTTTTCTAAAAAAAAGTTGTCATCCACCGGCAGCATCTTTTTAATTATTTTTACAAAAATCTCATGGCCCCCAGAATATTTTGTTGCATGAATATCTGAACATGCAATATATCAAAAGAAAGAACAGAGCCTCATTTTATTCTAGCTTCATACATTCTTTTTCTATCAACAATTGAATGTGGGTAAGTTTCATTAAAGTGTCCCTATTATGGTTTTTCGAATATTCCCTTTCATGCAGTGTGTAATATTGCTGTTTGTGAATGTAAACGTTTCGCAAAATTGTAAAGTTGAAAATGCACAATAAATAAAGTATTTATTTATATTATTTATATATATATTTATTTATAACTTATATTTATTTATAAATATATATATATATATATATATATATATACTATGTCTGGATCAGATTCAGAACGATGACCAAAAATAGATGGAGTAGATAGAATCCATAAACACCCCCAAAACTTCACAGTTTATCACCACTTCCTGGGTCGACATTTCATTCAGAATGTTATGTTTTTAAGCTGTTTAATGTTTGATGATCTGCTTACATATGCTATTTATTGCTGGTTTCTGCCTCTTTTTCGCCTGTGTTTTGATCAGGAGATTCTGTACTCTTTCAGAAGATGTGTAATAGCGCTCTCTACCATATAACAGTGAAAACACAGAAAGTCAGACATTTCTGTCAATGTCCAGGAAGCGTTGTCTCATAAATGGCGGAAAATTATGTCAATGGTGGGGAAAGAGTTAAATACATTTGTAGCAAGGTACGCTATATTGCCAAAAATATTGGGACACCCCTCCAAATCATTGAATTCAGGTGTTCTAATCACTTCCAAAAGGGGTCGCTCTCAGGAGCTCAGTGAATGCAAGCATGGTAGCGTGATAGGTTGCCACCTGTGCAATGAGTCCATTCGTGAAATTTCCTCACTACTAAATAATCCACAGTCAACTGTTAGTGGTATTATAACAAAGTGGAAGCAATTGGGAACAACAGCAACTCAGCCACGAAGTGGTAGGCCACGTAAAATCACAGAGCAAGGTCAGCGCATGCTGAGGCACACAGTGTGCAGAAGTCGCCAACTTTCTGCAGAATCAATAGCTACAGACCTCCAAACTTTGTGTGGCCTTCAGATTAGCTCAAGAACAGTGTGTAGAGAGCTTCATGGAATGGGCTTCCATGGCCGAGCAGCTGCATCCAAGCCTTACATCATGAAGTGCAATGCAAAGTGTCAGATGCAGTGATGTACGCACGGCGCCACTGGACTCTAGAGCAGTGGAGACGTGTTCTCTGGAGTAACCAATCACGCTTCTCTGTCTGGCAATCCAATGGACGAGTCTGGGTTTGGCGGTTGCCAGGAGAACTGGACTGCATTGTGCCAAGTGTAAAGTTTGGTGGAAGGGACATTATGGTGTGGGGTTGTTTTTCAGGGGTTGGGCTTGACCCCTTAGTTCCAGTGAAATTAACTGTTAATGCTTCAGCATACCAAGACATTTTGGACAATTTCATGCTCTCAACATTGTGGTACACAAAGAAAGGTCCATAAAGACATGGATGAGCGAGTTTGGTGTGGTGGAACTTGACTGGCCGGCACAGAGTCCTGACCTCAACCTGATAGATCACCTTTGCAATTAATTAGAGTGGAGACTGCGAGCCAGGCTTTCTCGTCCAACATCAGTGCCTGACCTCACAAATGCGCTTCTAGATGAATGGTCAAAAATTCCCATAAACACACTCCTAAACCTTGAAAGTTGAAACTGTTATAGTTGCAAAGGGTGGGCCAACTCCATATTAAACCCTACAGATTAAGAATGGGATGTCATTAATGTTCATGTGCATGTAAATGCAGGAGTCCCAAAAAATTTGGCAATATAGCTGTTATATATGTTGTTCAGGGAAGGAGGAGGCGGGAACTGGCGAACGGTTAGCAAACTTTAATCATATAAAATAAACAAACACAAAACAAAAGTAAAAGCGGCACCCCCTCACGGACAACTTCCGCACACATATGATAACACATAACCAAAACATAACGTATAGGTTTAGGCACGACTTCCTCATTAGCAATTGTTCCGCCGGCCTCATCCTGCTTGCCACAACATTATACACTTCACCACCAACCATAAATACACACTATAACTATCAATCACATTTCGTCACGACTCTAGCATCCAACACAACACCAAGAACAAGAGGCCATTAATCCACATCACAGTAATGAAACTCCCATCATCCAACCCTTTCTTTGTCAAGTACCCAACATAGTGACCAGCCAAGCATTCATTCACCTCATACCATATACCATATAATACATTCATGTTTAAAATAGCTTAACCAAACATATAAAAATAAACCTAAGCTTTAACCACTAAAGATGAGCTCAAGCAGGTGCAACAGAGTATCTGTGGCAACACATATATCTCTTCGCATAAACTAGCTTCTCGAATGTCTACGAGGCATTGAATAATGGAATATATTTTAAGAGACGTAGCATTTTTAGTAAGCCAGAGCTTGTCTTTCACTGCGCTGCACAATCCCAGAGGCTTTAACGTCAAATCAAGGGATGGAAATAAAGCGAGGGATGATCTATCATCTCAACGTTACACAATGAAAGGGCTTAGAGTAGGCTAATGTATGAAAATGGGCAGCAGGCCTCGTCAGAAATACAACTGTCACACATCCACTTCTTTGGACTTATTAGGTACCATAAACCATGAGATTATCCTTTTCTTAAACCGACCTTGATGAAGCTCACTGATCCTCAAAGCAGGATTGGAGGCGAGTCGCTCCTTCTACAGCCAAAGAGGGAGATTTCTCTGTTTGTGGAAATTAATCAAAGGCCAAAGGTGGAAAATCAGCAGCTCTGGATCCTGAGAAATAACATCTCTGCCCTGATAATGCAAATCAGTTGAGCAGTCAGCCATCTCTCTTCAAGAAAGGGTGCCCACATAAAAAAAACAAGGAAAGGCTTTGCTTGAATTCTTCTCATTCATGCTTGAACTTGTATCTTTTATTAGCTATGTTTCCATCCAAAGTTGCAAATTTAACTTATGCATAACATTGAAATGTTGCATAAAACATTTGCGAATAAAGCAGCGTTTCCATCCCATGTGTTCAAGAGAACAAAATCGTCACTTCTTGGGAAATTGGCACAAATATCTGTTATAATAAAAATGGAAGCTTCTGCAATCGGGGAAGCCACTGTGGCTCTTTTATCCTCCATCATAAATGACTTGTCTCTCCGAGCGTGCAGGCAAAATACAATAAACTCTGTCATGTTATCTTGCTTTCGTTTGCCTTGGAACGCAATCGTGTGAGAAGATTTTTGGGAGGTCATAATACCAAATCATTCTGATGACCTGCAAACGCACAAGAGGTGAAAAAGGTTACATGTTTATTAATTAAATCCATGAAATAGGCCTGCACTACATTGGGAAAATTATGATATTTAGTTTTTCTGCAATATATATTGCGATATAAAAACAATTTCACCAGAGAATTTGAATAGCTCTATTTGAAAAGAATGAATCCTGCTAGAATAATTGGGGTGATTTTGTAGGTGAGTGCATCTACAAATTACAAGCATATAAATACAATAGAAGAAAGATACAGTTGAAATAAGCAGTGCTTTATGTTTTTCGGGTAAATCTAACAGTATTCAAGTGCAGAAATTGAATAATCAAATGTAAACAGTATTTGCTGTATAAATGAAATATAACTAATATAATTAATTATTTAATAAAATGTATCTTAGTTAAAGCTACAAAAGCATTTTCTCTTTTGTTGTTTTATCACCATTGGTGACACAAACAGCTGCGGACGCTGTCCCTTTAAGATGAATGCACGAACCTAATATAAATGACACAAATCCGTTTTCTTTCCTAATTGTTTACAACACATAACCACCTATGTTTTCTAGAATACTCACGGAGATGGGTATTTTGACTTCATTTTGCTTGCACGTGTCTGTTTAAGCTCAAAAGAAAGAGAAAGAAACCTTGAAGAAACAGCTTGCGAGTCATTTTGCGCTTGATGACTGACTCGACTTAAAACGCATGCAAATGATAAACTTTTACTCTATGATGCTTCACCAATCACATGTGTTCTGAACTGGGGAGCAGCTGGCCCATATGTATTATTACCATAAATATTATCTCATAATTTGGCAGCAGGTTTATTAAGCTGATGTCACTTTAAGAACTGATGCATGGATCCATTATACTGGTACACATGCGTTTTCTTTCTCAACTGTTTACGTTCAGTTTTAAATCAAATTTTGACATTATTTTGTGTGACCGTTTAAACGTAATAAGCAGTGAAAAATAACTCAATTTAGTACTGAGCGGCGGCTTTATGTGCACGCACGTTCGGTGTGAGCAAAGAATCTGCGGATACGAGTAAAATTATGCACAATAAGCTCAATCGGACAGCAGAATTCAAGCCCTGTAACAGCAACAATATTCATCCAGAGCAAATGAAACGAGTGAGTGAGTGGAGGCGGGTTTGTGTGTCAACTTACTGTCAGAGAGATGAGAGAGCGAGAAAGCACAACTGGTATCGTGTATCTATTCTATGGAAAATTAGTATTGGAAGCATTTCAGATATTTCAGTATTGACAAGTATTGAAAAATCTATATTTTTGACAACACTACAATGCACTTTCAGATGCCTTTTTAAAGACTATAATTGAAAAATGTATGTATTACATATAAAAGTCAACCCGCCAAAGTGGTTAGTAGAAGGGGCCTATCAAGTACAGTACATGGCAAATTTCCTCAAAGAAAAGAATATCTTTCAACTAATTCTGTAAACTATACAAGAGTTGGTACATCATTAAAATATTAAAGGTTAAAATTAACTGATTTGCAGGCTACTTATATTTAAATTACACATAAGGAAGTTTTATAATAGCATTACAATAATACATTTTTAATGACAATTATGTTTCTACTTGTTTTGTTTTTCAATATAAACATTTAAATGGTGGCTGTCATAAAACAAATTTATTCATACAATGAATATGCAATATAGTGCATATATTTAGCAAAATGCTAAAAGTACTAAGAAGTTAATTTTTCTAGCCAACTAACAAGTTTTTGGACATTGAATGGCTGTTTTATTGATGTCTTTCCATGGTTGAAACGCTGATTGAGCAATCACATGTGACATGATACAGCTTTCCGTACTGTAAATTGTACTGTATCTTATGCACTGTTCACATGCAACATAGACGTATAAGGGTAATGCGATAAAACGCTCCTGGGAGGTCAGTGAATTTTCAGAACCAACTTTCGGAGGAAGCTCTCATTGTCATGTTTCGTGGAACTCAACAAGAAGACCCAATTATCATGGCTTTCGGGGAATTATTATAAGTATTCAGACTCTAAGACTCCAGAATCACATGGTTAATATCACTCCTCACCAGGCTAGGAATACTCTGAGAGATCTGAGCAGTTTCTGTCTCTATCTTTCACTTTCTCCGTTCCCCAAAGTTTATCCATGACATGCCATTCGTCAGCCCATGCTCCAAGTGGAGGTCTGTTGGGACAGAAGCTCAAAACAAACCAAATGTATCACTATCTGGAAGGAAGCAGGAGGACGTGTCAATCAGACCGTGGCCAATTGGGAATCAGCATGTCCTCGGCAACAGCATCCAATAATAACAAATCTAACACTTCATCATCTCTATTATTTTTAACATTTTATGTTTATGTACAGAACAGCTGGAGTAAGCCCGGGTGGTCTAATTTCAATGCATGCAAAAAGGAGAGCAGCAAACCCTGTGTATTTTGAATGCATGTGATGCTAATGTTTTGCCGTATCCAACTGATCTGGCGAAACGAACAAGTTCTCCCTCAGTCAATCGGCTTTAGCAGAAAGGCACCAAACCAGCACTAACCATATCAGTATGAGAAATTCATACTGGTCAAAGAAAGGAGGTCCATAATACCTGGAAAAATCTGTTAGCATTAGCATTGCCATTCATCTCAATGGCAGTTGGAGCACAGTCCAAATCAAACTTTCTTGACTATCTTATCAGTTCAAATCTTTCCCTCTTCCTGTGTCCTGACAGAATTCTGGTGGTCTCTCTCAGGCACACGTTTTGTCTCCATGAACACACGTACGTTAGGTCAATCCCTCCATGTGCCGTCAACCGTTAGAAAAGCTGTGTGCTTCAGAGTGCTAAACTTCTGGGTCGAACCAAATTCCTTGGTAAATGAAGGAAATGTTTTCTTTTTTCCTCCTTTGCTATTTTACCACACTTAATCTTATTTTAGCCTAGAGGTTAGAAGTATGTTAAGAGTAAAGAAAAGTATTGACAGATCAGGAAGTGGGAAGCAGTTGGGCTGACAGCCTGAGGTAGGCCACTTTTACAGCCGGGTAAACACACTTTGCCAGCCCAAATTACTCTAATATCAACTGTTACCCCCAATGCTGACCTTTACTTAGATTTCACTTGTACATTACAACTGTGAGGTAGAACCAATCTGGGTGCAGATAGAAACTATGTTTCCATCCAAACCCATGCAAAGGATGAAGAGAACAAAATCCTCACTTACTGATAAACTGTCACTAAGAAAAGTTTAATTTACTGCAGTAGGAGGAGCCCCTGTGGGTCTTATTACAGTCCGTTACCCTCGAGACGGGAGCTATGGACGGGGCCTACGCTAAAGAAACTCTAAATATAATACTTGCTGGTCTGTTAATGCATTTGTTGCTTCATTGTACTCATCTGGCCTCCCAAGTCTTTCAGGTAGAACTGTCTGATATAATGATGAAAAAAAATATTTAAAAGAAACCTTATGCCAGGTTCAGACTACACAATATCAGCTCAATTTTGGCATAATCCATTTGATGTAGGGTGTGGTGGTGATTTATAAATGACAATGGGCAATAGTTTCATCTCGTATAGTGATTTATAGTGGACAAAAACCGGGCCCGCATCTGCATCGCTGAACGGTGTCATAACAGAAAGACTAGCATGTTTAATTTTTTTCCGGTCCCATCTGTGGTGTTGACCAATAGGAGCACAGCCCTTCCATACACAGCTTTCAAATAGCGAAACGAAAGAGAGACAATGGTATTGGTGCTGCTAGGTGGAATTATGTGTGTGTGTGTGAAGGACAATGCTGGTAAACTTTTGTTGAAAATAGTGTAAAAGCATTTAAACAAATATGATTTTAAAGATGTTTTTTCTTTTTTTTTTCTTTTGGATGCTCTTTTTTTGTCCTGATAGGTTACTGCAGTCGAGTAGGAACATTTAAGAGTCTCTCTAAAACGATGAAGAACATTGAGGAGATGTGGTCTGCTTCATATAAGTCTATATAGGCTGATGTCAAACAGCATTTGGCCTTTGCTGGCCTGTCATGAATTGTGGCATGGGAAAAAATGCACTGAATTATGGATTGTCAAACTTGTGGTTAACATACATTGCTTATTGCATAACAGATGGGAAATGAGAAGAACAGCTAGGAAGAGAAAGATAACAAAGGTGGAGAAGCGGAATAAATAGCAACATAAAAACACAGCAGGAGAGGTCCTTCTCATACCTTCCCACTGATTCACAAGCTCAGAGGGCCACAAATCTCAGCAATGAAGTACTGGAACAACATGCTGAACTACAGCCAAAAACAAAAACACATACATGCAAACAAACTTATAGATCCGGACATTCCTGTAAACCCTAATTCTTGGGTATCTGGTTGTAGGCCCAAAACTTGGGTCCCCTACTGTGCAACCAAAACAAACACTGGGATATTTGGCAAAGATGACTGAAAGACTCCGTTATGAAGCGGCCCTGCATTATCAAAACTTGTTTATGCTTGACGCCTGAACCACGGCTGGAAAGAAACTTGACATTACCTATCCAGATAAAGTTGGTCATGTACATGAGGTTGCCAAAACAACAGAGACACCCTATACCATCTCAGGCACTAAACTGTAGCACTTCAAGTAGTGGTTGATTACTTACACTATATTGCCAAAAGTATTGGGACACCCCTCCAAATTATTGAATTCAGGTGTTCCAATCCCTTTCATGGCCACAGTTGTTTAAAACAAGCACCTAGGCATGCAGACTGCTTCTTCAAACATTTGTGAAAGAATGGGTCGCTCTCAGGAGCTCAGTGAATTCAAGCATGGGACTGTGATAGGTTGCCACCTGTGCAAGTCCATTCGTGAAATTTCCTCAATACTAAATATTCCACAGTCAACTGTTGATGGTATTATAACACAGTGGAAACAATTGGGAACAACAGCAACTCAGCCACAATGTGGTAGGCCACGTAAAATCACAGAGCAGGGACAGCGCATGCTGAGGAGCACAGTGTGCAGAGGTCACCAACTCAGCTACAAACCTCCAAACTTCATGTGGCCATCAGATTATCTCAAGAACAGTGCGTAGAGAGCTTCATGGAATGGGTTTCCATGGCAGAGCAGCTGCATCCAAGACTTACATTTACATTTATGCATTTGGCATCCGCTTTTATCCAAAGCGACTTACAGTGCCCTTATTACAGGGACAATCCCCCTGGAGCAACATGGAGTTTAACCCACTGGACCACCATCTTACATCACCAAGTGCAATGCAAAGCGTTGAATGCAGTGGTGTAAAGCATGCCGCCACTGGACTCTAGAGCAGTGGAGACGTGTTCTCTGGAGTTACCAATCACGTGGATGCTTTGTCTGGCAATCCGATGGACGAGTCTGGGTTTGGCAGTTACCAGGAGAACGGTACTTGCCTTACTGCATTGTGCCAAGTGTAAAGTTTGGAGGGGGGTTATGGTGTGGTGTTGTTTTTCAAGGGTCGGGCTTGGCTCCTTAGTTCCAGTGAAAGGAACGGTTAATGCTTCAGCATACCAAGACATTTTGGACAATTTCATGCTCCCAACTTTGTGGGAACAGTTTGGGGATGGCCCCTTTCTGTTTCAACATGATTGCACACCAGTGCACAAAGCAAGGTCCATAAAGACATGGATGAGTGAGTTTGTTGTGGATGAACTTAACTGGCCTGCACAGAGTCCTGACCTCAACCCGATAGAACACCTTTGGGAGGAATTAGAGCGGAGACTGCGATCCAGGCCTTCTCGTCCAACTTCAGTGCCTGACCTCACAAATATCTATCTTCTATAAGAATGGTCAAGATTCACAGAAACACACTCCTAAACCTTGTGGAAAGCCTTCCCAAAAGAGTTGAAGCTGTTATAGCTGCAAAGAGTGGCCAACTCTACATTTAAAGTGGCAGACGACAAAACTGCAGTGCGTGCTTAGAATAAACAGAATGATGTCATTGGTGTGGATGCTAATATCGTTATAATTATCTTTATAGTTGTCGTTCTTGGTGTGAACAGACCTTTAGGCTTTTGTTGTAGGTGAGACTTTTATTAAATCCACTCATTCATTAAGCATATGAATGAGCTGATTTTGATTTTGACAGCACCCAACGCTAGCCTAGCTTAGCACAAAGACTGGAGGTAAATGGCTCCAGCTAGCCTACTGCTCAATAAGTGAAAAAAATAACGCCAACATTTTCCTATATACATGTTGTGATGTGTAGTTACACTGTGTACTAAGACCGACGGAAAATGAAAAATTTTGATTTTCTAGGCCGATATGGCTAGGAACTATACTCTCATTCCTGCGTAATGATCAAGGAACTTTGCTGCCGTACCATGGGTGCAGCGGCGCAATGATATTACGCAGCGCCTGAAAATAGGCTAACTTCCGTCGACATAACCACCGTGACAACCTGCTTGCACATAGAGTGTGCTGGGGACTATTTTCAGGCGCTGCGTAATATCATCGGTCTAGAAAATGGCAACTTTTCTTTTTCCTTCAGTCTTAGTACACAAAGTAACTATACACATCACAACATATGAAAATGTTGCCGTTATTTTGTCACTTGTTGAGCAGTAGGCTAGATGGAGCTGTTTACCTCCAGTCTTTGTGCTAAGCTAGGCTAGCGGTGGGTGCGTCAGACAGAGTTATGGCACGCATGGAGATGAGAATGGTACGTATGGACTTATCTAACTCTGGGCGATACGGTGAATAAGCTAAAGTCCCAAAAAGTTGCTGTGTTCCTTTAAGAAATAAGGATATGTAAACTTTTGAAAGGGGTAATTTTTTATAAATTCAACAATTTTTTTTGTCTAGAGGACTGCAAGTAAACATCTTTAATGCAAAATATATTATTCAGGACAGTACTAAATAAAAAATAACATGGATTTTGTATGACCCTTCTTATTTTGATAAAATTTTCACAGATTCTGCAATGGGTATAAACCCCAGTGAATCATATGACTAGTCAAAAATCAATCGTATGACCCTTGTACAGAAAAAAAATCCTTGAACAAAGTCATAGTCATTAAAAAGGCAATCAAAAGAACCACCACACTGACAGGAAATCCTTTGCCCTCTCATAAGCCGTCAAAATGTGTGCCAACACAAATCCCTCACGCTGACAGAGGCCAGTATATTTTGTACGAGCAAACGTTTGACTGTTGAGCGTGACGGTACTTACCGTCATGAATTGAGATCACAGAGACACATGATAGCCAGGAATTCCCAGAACACGGTGCTCGCTCAGAAAGACACGCAAGTTCAGGAACCTGGTAGCTTACAGAAGGAAATCGAATTATCTTTGTAATAAATCGTGAGGTGTGAACAAAACAGGCCAAAAGTATGTTGTCAGCTGTTTTCTAAAACCTTGTGGCCACTACCTAAAGGCTTCCCAAGCGTGGTAAAACCAGCAGACCATAAAGGAGAACCTGGTGCTTTGTACTCTCATCCAGACAACCTGAGCACCTTTTTATGTTAACAACACATAATTGGCGTTCTTAGCCAGTTGGCTCTTCAAAATCAATTCTGAAAACTACAGGATTCAAATTCAGAGGGGCAGAAAAGGCCTGTTATTAGCAGATGTAATTTAACCAACATACCTTCATGTTTGTTCCACAACAGCACATCAGCGACAAATGTTTTTATGTTCATTGAAATCAATATTTCTTTAGATGTTGACTGGGACAGAATATGTGCACCCTCTTATGGCAGACGAGGGAATTGCATCACAGGGAGAGAGACATTCTGACCAGGGTCAATTTTCTATTCACATTTTAGCATTTACACACATGACAGAACAGGTCAGAACCGCTCTGACGACGGCCATGAGGTCATTGTCTACAAAGGAAGAGAAAACGCCTCGTCTGTGTGGACTACTATAAATAGGGAATTATGAGTTATACAGAAGAGTTTTATTTAAATGCTAAACTGTAGGACAGAGTAATATTCAACTTCTCTGTGAGGACAGAAAATAACAAAAAACAACCAGAGTGGTCTGGCCACTTGCTCCAAAACCTTGCCACTTGCTAATACCAAGAACTGTGAATAACCTCACCATGTTTTTTTGTTGTTGTTTTTTCTCTCTCTCTTTTTTGTCTGTCTGTCTGTATGTCTGTCTGTCTGTCTGTCTGTCTGTCTGTCTGTCTGTCTGTCTGTCTGTCTGTCTGTCTGTCTGTCTGTCTATCTATCTATCTATCTATCTATCTATCTATCTGTCTGTCTGTCTGTCTGTCTGTCTTCCGCATGTTTGTCTATCTATCTATCTATCTATCTATCTATCTATCTATCTATCTATCTATCTATCTATCTATCTATCATCTATCATCTATCTATCTATCTATCTATCTATCTATCTATCTATCTATCTATCTATCTATCTATCTATCTATCTATCTATCTGTCTGTCTGTCTGTCTGTCTGTCTGTCTGTCTGTATATCTATCTATCTATCTATCTATCTATCTATCTATCTATCTATCTATCTATCTATCTATCTATCTATCTATCTATCTATCTATCTATCTATCTATCTATCTGTCTATCTATCTATCTATCTATCTATCTATCTATCTATCTATCTATCTATCTATCTATCTCTCTCTCTCTCTCTCTCTCTCTCTCTCTCTCTCTCTCTCTCTCTCTCTCTCTCTCTCTATCTATCTATCTATCTATCTATCTATCTATCTATAAGGAGGAACAAAAAATAAAATAAATAGCCACTGCGTGTGCTTAAACAATGCAAACTAGTATAAATCACAGTTTATGTATCTTCTGGGCATCACAAATGTATGTTCTTGTAAATGACTCCCCCTGGTGGAAACACTCTCCTGACATGGCTTTAGGGGTCTGGGGCCATATTACAGAATCTTCCAACGCTACTATGATCCCAATTAAAATCGCCATGGTTACTAAAATAAACTCATACATATGATCTCATTAAGATCATGAAAAAATACATTCGGATCCAAGAGTCTGTGTCATTCCATCAATGTTTAATATATGTCAACAGTCAATTAGTAAAAATGAAACAATGGGCCAAACTTGGTGTGTTTACAGTACATTAATATTATTTTACAATAGAGCACATAAATCAGACATATAGCAAAACTACAGAGCTGGCAGCTGACAATACACTTGCAATACCAAACCTTAGTCGTCAAGCGTTGTTCAGACAGACAGCAAAATCTGATTTTGGCATATTCATCTCAAAAACTTAGTTTCTTTAGTCTATTAACAGCAAATAAAGCAAATGGAATCAGGTGTTAACAAAGCTATATCTATTGTTGTTGTTGTTATTTGTTATTTGCGATGTAGCACTTTTGTAATTTGCAGGTGAGATTTCATAAACTGACAAATGTGTTTACGGTCAGTCCTACAGATTGAAATTTCAAACCAAATCAGATTTATGTACAGTGTTAACAAAGCCCAAAAAGCTCCTAATGACATGTAAACATTGATACAAAACATGTATACTTAATCAGGAAAATAGACAACATATATGACTCAAGATGATATTCTTCCTTGTCCTCATTCATTGCAAGAAAAAGTCTCAAAATAATCTTTTGGTTATTACCTTTGATAGCCCATCAGGGCAATTCAGAATCAGTGGATTTGTAGTTTTCGTTGTTTTCTGGTATCTTATTTTTCCATAAATAGAAAGTTTTCCTGTGAAAGCCTATGTTTATTGCACGCAGATTGGCCAGAATAGCTGGATTTGAGATGAATAAAGGCCTCAGAGTGAATAAAATTAATATTTGAACACCCTTTGGAAATGGAAAGAAAAACAGAAACATAGCTGATTTAATTTATAAAGCATTATAACATTTTGTATGTTTTTTGTGCAATGTACATTAACACACCTGTGTTGTGTTGAAGAGACAGAAAACCACACTCAGAATAAGTTTGAGATTTTTTTCATTCGTGATGAGCAAAATGTAGCCAATGACCCAGGACAGGCCGAGCATCACTGCCAGAGATAAACTACTCAACATCTTCTTCCTTAGAGGAGTTTTCAGAGAACTAAACAGCAACGGTGTTATTGGTAAAATATATTCTCATAAATCTATTTTGGTTGATAACTGATAGTGCTTTTCTGGTTGCAAAGTAAACTTACCTGTTCAAGTTAGGGTTGGTCTTGCAGATGTTGTTAGAGAAGTGCAGCAGTATTGCTGTGTTTGAGAGCAGCATGAGCATTAATGGGAGCAAGAATCCCCAAAACATGGGTTTCCCCATACTGAACTTCTGTTTGTGGTCCAGTGCAGCCAGCCAGCAACTGCAGCAAAGAAGTGACAACTGAACTACCAAAATCCCGGAGAACATGGTAATAATACCAAATAAAGTACATATTATTAAAGACATGTAAATGGTTAGTTCACCCAAAAATGAAACTTACGTAATTTACTCAACCTCATATAGTTCCGAACCCCTAAGACTTTCGATCCTACGAAACACAAATGAAGATCTTTTTGATGAAATCTGAGCGCTTTCTGTCCCTTCATTGACAGCTATACAACTACCACTTTGACGATTCAAAAAGTTTATAAATAGATCATAAAACGAATCCATAAGAATTGAGTGGTTTAGTCCAAATTCTCTGAAAAGACTCAATCACTTTATATGATGAACAGATTGAATTTAGGCTTTTATTCTCATATAAACATTCATCAAAGCACACATCAGTTGTGGTAAAGGAAGCTCAAGCATGTACGCTTGATTCATTCTCGTGTTACGCATCACGTTTGAGCTTCTACACAAACCAGTGAGGTTCATTGTCTTGTTATACAGCACGTTTCAGCTTCCACAAGTACCAATGAGGTTCATTCTCGTGTGTTACGCAGCAGGTTTGAGCTTCTGCAAGTACCAATGAGGTTAATTTGCGTGTGTTACGCAGCACGTTTGAGCTTCTGCAAGTACCAATGAGGTTCATTCTCGTGTTACGCATCACATCTGAGCTTCTGCAAGTACCAATGAGGTTCATTCTCTTGTTACGCATCACATCTGAGCTTCTGCAAGTACCAATGAGGTTCATTCTCGTGTTACGCATCACATCTGAGCTTCTGCAAGCACCAATGAGGTTCGTTCTCGTGTTACACATCACATCTGAGCTTCTGCAAGTACCAATGAGGTTCATTCTCGTGTTACGCAGCGCGTTTGAGCTTCTACATGAACCAATGAGGTTCATTCTTGTGTTATGCATCATGTCTGAGCTTCTACACAAAACAATGAGGTTCATTCTCGTGTGTTACGCAGCACATTTGAGCTTCCACAAGAACCAGTAAGGTTCATTCTCGTGTTACGCATCACGTTTGAGCTTCTACACAAACCAGTGAGGTTCCCTCTTGTGTGTTACGCAGCGCGTTTGAGCTTCAGCAAAAACCAATGAGGTTAATTCTCGTGTTACACATCACGTCTGAGATTCTACTCAAAACAATGAGGTTCATTCTAATGTGTTACGCATCACGTTTGAGCTTCTTCAAGTACCAATGAGGTTCATTCGCGTGTGTTATGCAGCAGGTTTGAGCTTCTGCAAGTACCAATGAGGTTCATTCTCGTGTGTTACGCAGCACGTTTGAGCTTCTGCAAGTACCAATGAGGTTAATTCTCGTGTGTTACGCAGCAGGTTTGAGCTTCTGCAAGTACCAATGAGGTTAATTTGCGTGTGTTACGCAGCACATTTGAGCTTCTACACAAACCAATGAGGTTCATTCTCTTGTGTTACGCAGCAAGTTTGAGCTTCTGCAAGTACCAATGAGGTTCATTCTCGTGTTACGCATCACATCTGAGCTTCTGCAAGTACCAATGAGGTTCATTCTCGTGTTACGTAGCACGTTTGAGCTTCTACATGAACCAATGAGGTTCATTCTCGTGTTATGCATCATGTCTGAGCTTCTACACAAAACAATGAGGTTCATTCTCGTGTGTTACGCAGCACATTTGAGCTTCCACAAGAACCAGTAAGGTTCATTCTCATGTTATGCATCACGTTTGAGCTTCTACACAAACCAGTGAGGTTCCCTCTTGTGTGTTACGCGGCGCGTTTGAGCTTCAGCAAGAACCAATGAGGTTAATTCTCGTGTTACACATCACGTCTGAGCTTCTACTCAAAACAATGAGGTTCATTTTCAGGTTACGCATCACGTTTGAGCTTCTTCAAGAACAAATGAGGTTCATTCTCGTGTGTTACGCAGCAGGTTTGAGCTTTTGCAAGTACCAATGAAGTTCATTCTGGTGTTACGCATCATGTTTGAGCTTCCGCAAGTACCAATGAGGTTCATTCTCGTGTGTTACGCAGCAGGTTTGAGCTTCTACTCAAACCAATGAGGTTCATTCTCGTGTTACGCATCACGTTTGAGCTTCTACACAAACCAATGAGGTTCATTCTCGTGTGTTACGCATCATGTTTGAGCTTACGCAAGTACCAATGAGGTTCATTCTCGTGTTACGCAGCACATTTGAGCTTCTACACGAACCAATGAGGTTAATTCTCGTGTTACACATCACGTCTGAGCTTCTACACTAAACAATGAGGTTCATTCTCGTGTTACGCAGCACGTTTGAGCTTCTACACGAACCAATGAGGTTAATTCTCGTGTTACACATCACGTCTGAGCTTCTACTCAAACCAATGAGGTTCATTCTCGTGTTACGCATCACGTTTGAGCTTCTACACAAACCAATGAGGTTCATTCTCGTGTGTTACGCAGCAGGTTTGATCTTCTGCAAGTACCAATGAGGTTCATTCTGGTGTTACGCATCATGTTTGAGCTTCTACTCAAACCAATGAGGTTCATTCTCGTGTTACGCATCACATCTGAGCTTCTACTCAAACCAATGAGGTTCATTCTCGTGTGTTACGCATCACGTTTGAGCTTCCGCAAGTACCAATGAGGTTCATTCTCGTGTGTTACGCAGCACATTTGAGTTTCCACAAGAACCAGTGAGGTTCATTCTCGTGTTATGCATCACGTTTGAGCTTCTACACAAACCAGTGAGGTTCACTCTCGTGTGTTACGCAGCATGTTTGAGCTTCAGCAAGAACCAATGAGCTTCATTCTTGTGTTACGCATCATGTTTGAGCTTCTACTCAAACCAATGAGGTTCATTCTCGTGTTACACATCACGTCTGAGCTTCTACTCAAACCAATGAGGTTCATTCTCGTGTTACACATCACGTTTGAGCTTCCGCAAGTACCAATGAGGTTCATTCTCGTGTGTTACGCATCACATTTGAGTTTCCACAAGAACCAGTGAGGTTCATTCTCGTGTTATGCATCACGTTTGAGCTTCTACACAAACCAGTGAGGTTCACTCTCGTGTGTTACGTAGCAAGTTTGAGCTTCTACACAAATCGATGAGGTTCATTCTCGTATTACGCATCACGTTTGAGCTTCCTCGTGAACCAGTGAAGTTCATTCTTGTATTACGCAGCACGTTTGAGCTTCCTCGTGAACCAGTGAGGTTCATTCTCGTTTGTTACGCAGCACGTTTGAGCTTCCACGCGAACCAATGAGGTTCATTCTCGTGTGTTACGCAGCACGTTTGAGCTTCTACGGGAAACAATAAGGTTCATTCTTGTGTGTTAAGCTGCACATTTGAGCTTACGCAAGAACCAATGAGGTTCATTCTCGTGTTATGCAGCACATTTGAGCTTCCACAAGAACCAATGAGGTTAATTCTCGTGTTACGCATGACGTTTGAGCTTCCATAAGAACCAATGAGGTTCATTCTCTTGTTGCACAGCACGTTTGAGTTCCCTTTCGAGGGAACTCTCACTGCGTCGGAACGACACTTTGGGGGATACTCCCTAAGCACTAGCGAATCTGAAGTCCGTATAGAAACTAGCCCAATCTGATTGGCGTGCGTGATGACGTCATCGTGACGGCGTACCCGGAAGTATAAAGCGGGAGCCGGCGCATAGAAACGGCAGTTATTGCTCTTCAGCATGGCGCTCTCTGTTGAAATTGTCTGTCTATTTACTGTTGTTTGTCACAGTTGCAAAAGTGTGTGAATGATGGAGAAGAATGTGAGAGAGTTTAAGCAGTGTGTGCATCGGTGTCCCCGCTTTATTTCGGGCTCAGATGCACACCTGCTTTGTGTGCAGTGTCTGGGTGTTGAGCATGCTCGGGCAGTTCTCGAGGGAACTGCCTGTCAGCATTGTGAGCTGCTCACACTCAGACTGCTCCGCTCTCGGCTGGCCGTGTTCGATGAGGCCGGCCAGCTTTGTGAGCCCCAGGGTTCTGGACCCGCGATCGCTGAGGCGTCTCGGTGTCACAGACCATGGGGTTCACAGAAGGACTTGTCAGCGGGATCTGGGACTGCTGCGGCACTTTCCCAATCCTTGTCTGACAGTTCTAAAGATCTTCCTCCCCGTGTGGAAGCCCGTGCTGCGGCTTCTTCCCCCGGGGTTGAGGATCTGATGCTTATTCTCTCCGGTTCCGAGGAGCCGGATGAGTGTTGCATCAGGGCAGGTGGAGAAGCAGGAAGTGTTTCATCGCTTCATCCACTCGCCCAAGAGGAGCTAATTGAGGTTTTGACTCGTGCGGTGGCCAAATTGAAGATCAATTGGCCACAGGAAGTACCGGAAATTCAGCCAACTAGTAGGCTGGACGACCGGTTTCTTTCTTGCCAGGTCCAAATACCTCGCCGTGGGTTTACCTTTCTTCCCAGACCTACACACCGAGGTGTGTAGGTCGT
The DNA here is from genome assembly GCA_023566225.1 of Romanogobio albipinnatus. Taxonomy (NCBI): domain Eukaryota; kingdom Metazoa; phylum Chordata; class Actinopteri; order Cypriniformes; family Gobionidae; genus Romanogobio; species Romanogobio albipinnatus. The sequence goes on from CM042263.1 coordinate 16,873,308, forward strand.
GGAGGAAGCCCTATTCCTCGCGTATGCCTCCAGTATTGGATTATTCCAATGTTCTGGGGGCGCGCGAGGCGGGCTATGGGACGATGCCTCGGGTGGAAGAGGCTCTCACGAGTTATCTTTTCCCCGATTCTGTGTCGTCCCTTAAAACCCCGGAGCTGCCCACCAAACCCTGTCGGGACACCTCATCGTTGGTGGGCGAGGCTTATATGGCGGCTGGGCGGGCTGGTAGTTCCCTGCACACATTATCTGGCTTGCAGGCCTACCAGGCTGACCTCCTGAAAGAGCTGGCCCGTGCTATCGCGAGAGGCAGCGGTCTTTCGCTCCTGGAGGCAATCTGAGGAACGTACTCCAGGGCGGAAGGCTGCTGGGAAGAAGCTTCGACTGGACTTCCAAGAGCGCCCCCCCCCCCCCCCCCCCCCCCGCAGAGGAGCGCTCTGCGGCGCTCCGGGGAAATCGAGGTAATCCCGCCGTCTATGACGCTTCGGGCCCCATCGATTTCCAGAGAACGCATGCTGCTCCAGCCGCCTCCGGAGGGACTTGCGGCTGGGCAGCTAACGCGTCCGCACATAGAGAATTGTTCCCAACCACTTCCTGCCGGTCATCCGCTTCAGGGGGTTGGGGACGAGGCTCGTGTAACACCCGAAGCCAGCCTCGAGAGCCTTCCTTGCTGGCGAAGGAAGCCTTAGGGTGCGTTCCTCCGCCAGAGAGGGAGTCCGGGTTCTTCAGCTGGTACTTTATAGTTCCCGAAAAGGGATGGAGAGTTGCGTCCGGTAGACCTGAGGTATTTGAATCGGTCTGTGAGGAGGCTCGGTTTCAAAATGCTCATGGTCTCCATCATCGTGAGTTAGATCCAGTTCGAGGACTGGTTCGTCACGATAGATCTGAGGGACGCATACTTCCATATCTTCATCCTTCCATGTCACAGGAAGTTGTCCACTGTCCACTGTGGTGTTCCCTCACGCATCCAGCCCCGCTGGGGTTGGATGCCATGGTTCAGACGTGGCCGAGGCTGTGTCTGTACACTTTCCCCCGATTGCTCTGCTCCCGGGAGACCTGGAGAGAGTCCGCCAACAGGGGGTCAGCCTACTTTAAGTAGCACCTCGTTGGCCGACGCGAGTTTGATTCTCGGATATCATAGCTTTGCTGGCAGGTCCTCCATGGCAGATTCCTCTGAGGAGGGATCTCCTATCTCAGGCAGGGGGCACTATATTTCACCCCCGGCTGGAGGTTTGGAACCTTTGGGTCTGGCCCTTGAGGGGGTCAGGTACCTAGAGACTGGCCTGTCGGCAGAGGTGATAGAGACCTTACTCAGTTCCAGGGCTCCATCTTCGAGGAGACTGTACAGCCCCAAGTGGTGAGCCACTTGGTGCAGGGAGCGTGAGGTGGACCCAGTTAACTGGCCGGTGGCTTCAGTGCTGGAGTTCCTCCAAGATCGCTTCTCTGCGGGTCTAACCCCGTCCACACTCAGGGTGTCCGTGGCTGCCATAAGGCTTTCCACACTCCTTTGGGTGATGGGTTTGGGTAGACACCATCTGTTGTACAGTTCCCCTGTGGGGCTCGGAGGATGCGGCCTGTGGCTCGTTCCAAAACTCCCAACCTGGGATCTGGCAGTGGTTCTCGAAGGCTGGCTGAGGCCCCTTCGGACCATTGGAGTCGGATGAACCAGGGAACTTAGATTGGTCATTTCCTTGGTTCTTCAGGCATTACATCCCCCGCCTCACGTGACGGCGGAGTAAGAGACCTTCACTGTGAAGCACTTTTGAGTGCTGGGGCTCAGTGCAGCAGCGTCCAAGGTGAGACCTTTTGACCTGCTGCACGTGAGACCTTGACAGTGGTGGTTGGAAACCAAGGGGTTTCCCCCAGAGGGAATATTTTTCGTATGATCAGGGTAACGCGCAGATGCCTTCGTTCCCTAGTTATATGGAAGAAACCTTGGTTTCTGTCCCAGGGGTCAGTGTTGGGAGCGTCCTGTTGCCGGGAAACCACTTCAACAGACGTCTCCCTCATTGGCTGGGGCGCGGAAGGCGCTAGGGTACTCCAGTCCTAGTTGTGCCCGGTCTCCGGCTTCACACTAGGGCAGGCACTACCCTCGGTAAAGGTCCCAAGGGCCAGTGTTGGGAGCGTCCTGTTGCCGGGAAACCGTTTCAACAGACGCCTCCCTTCATCGGCTGGGGCGCGGAAGGTAAAGGAGTGGAGAAGTATCTCCCTACGGTGCTGGCGCTAGGGTACTCAAGTCCTAGTTGTGCCCGGTCTCCGGTTTCACACTAGGGCAGGCGCTACCCTCGGTGTGGGCTAGTGGATACTCGTTCCCAAAGTGTCGTTCCGACGCAGTGAGAGTTCCCTCGAAAGGGAACGGCTCGGGTTACGTCTGTAACCCTTGTTCCCTGAGTAGGGAACGAGCACTGCGTCGTGTCACCACACCTCGGCACGCCTGGAGCGCATGCTTCAGAGCAATAGCTGCCGTTTCTGTGCGCCGGCTCCCGCTTTATACTTCCGGGTACGCCGTCACGATGACGTCATCACGCACGCCAATCAGATTGGGCTAGTTTCTATACAGACTTCAGATTCGCTAGTGCTTAGGGAGTATCCCCCAAAGTGTCGTTCCGACGCAGTGCTCGTTCCCTACTCAGGGAACAAGGGTTACAGACGTAACCCGAGCCGCTTCCACAAGAACCAATGAGGTTAATTCTCGTGTTACGCATCACGTTTGAGCTTCCATAAGAACCAATGAGGTTAATTCTCATGTTGCACAGCACGTTTGCGCTTCCACAAGAACCAATGAGGTTCATTCTTGTGTTACGCAGCACGTTTGAGCTTCCACAAGAACCAATAGGGTTTATTCTCGCGCATCAAGCAAGCATGCTTGAGCTCCTACTTATGTTCTCTGATCAATGTTTATATGTGAATAAAAGCATAAATTCAAATTCAGAAAATTTGGATATAAACTGCTCAATTCATATGGATTAGTTTTACGATCTCTTTATGAAGTGTCAAAGTGGTAGTTGCGTAGCTGTCATGGAGGGACAGAAATCTCTCATTAATATCTAATTTCATTAAAACTATATTAATTTGTGTTGTGAAGATGAACAAAAGTCTTACAGTTTTGGAATGACATGAGGGTGAGTAAATAATTGCAGAATTTTCCTTTTTCTATGAACTATCCTTTAAGAGCTGGTTTCACAGACAGGGCTTACATTAAGCCAGGGCTAGGCCTTAAATTAGAGCATTTAAGTAGCTTTTTAAAGGTGCCTTTGAAAAATCTTTAGACAAAACAATAGCACCGACATATTTTAAGACATGTCATTGCAAGTTGCTTTAAGTTAGGACAGCTCAAACATGCATTGAAGTTTTAAGCATTGTCTGTGAAACTGGGCATACAAGTAATAAAGTTTTAAAAATCTAAATATTTGTTACTTACAACTCTTCTTGTCGATAACCTAAAGGCTCTTTAATACTGTAGGTGGAACCCAATGAGATACCAACAATAACAGCAGGTAGACCTAAACAGAGAAAGATTTATTGACACTTAATGGCATTGTATATTGGACATATTATTTCATACGTAGGGTCTTATGTTTGATTGTGCAGTTAATACCCAGGATTCAGGGGTGGGTGAAATAAGCAAAAAACTATTTAGCAATATTCTTTTATAACAATATACACAAGGATGCACCTTTATGTCTTTCTTTCTTTCTTTGGAAAAGTGATTAAAAATACTGAAAATTTGTTTAATTAATATTCAATCATCTGCAATAAAGCAACTTGATCAATATAATCAAACTATTAGTTAGTTTAGTGATTTCTGAAGCCTCTTCAACATTGTTACCTTCGAAAACATACTGAAAACCTTTTGGCGATTATATATAGGCCTATGTTTATACTCGACATGCTCGAAATGCATGGTTACTAGATAATGCTTAATAATATCTGAGGTACTTCCCTCAGTGTTATCACTTCTTCACGCTGGTAAGAAAACATTACAGCAAGAGGGTCAATTCCACACAATCATACAGTACTTTCGATGATTACCGTTTCACAAACCTTAAAGGGATACTTCACCTAAAATGAAAATAAAGTCATAATTTACTCACCCTGGCGTTGTTCTAATGCCACATGCCCTTCTTTCTTCTTCTGACCATAAGGGTACCATAAAAAAAAAATGTCCCACTCGCAATCATCAATATAATGGGGGTGAATAATGACCAAAAGTATCACAGATCCAGAAGTATCACAGAATGATCTCATGCAACACGTGTCGTATATTCCATGTGTTCTGGGGGTATATGTGTTTGGTAAAACAAACAAACCGAAATGTAATATATTTTTTTAACAAAAATCCTGACCTTGGCCGTGTACATTCTATTAGCACCGCAGTTCACTCTGCCTCGCCCAGAAAAGCCACACAAGTTGTAAAAAATCAAAACCGCAACATGAAATACAATGTCTAGAAACTGAAAAAAATATTTAGTTAAATATCTCCGGGAACTCCAGTTGTCTGTTGACAGCCAGAATGACAGTTGACAGATGTGAATGCGATAACTTCTTGTTATGTCTGACAAAACGGATATATTCACCTCAGAGGAGAAAGAACATGGATTGTATTTCATGTTGAGCTTTTTTAACAACTTAGAGTGAACTGCGGTGCTAATAGCATCTCACAAATGCGCATGTCAGCTAGCGTGCACAGAAGACTTTATTTTTACCTTACTTACCTTTTTCGGTTAGAGACGCAGTCAGTGAGGAAATCCATCGCCTTCTTGATGTGGGCGTTATTGAGAGAGTGGACGCTTCGCCGTGGGTCTCCCCGGTAGTAGTAGTACAGAAGAAGTCGGGTGCTATTCTAATGGACGTGGATTTGTGAGAACCCAACAAGGCTGTAGTTACGGATAGCTATCCACTACCACACATTGAGGAACTGTTGTCTTTGTTAAGGGGAGTGACTGTATTTTCCACAATCGATTTGGAGAGTGCTTATTTTCAGTTGCCATAGCCGCGACTGACCGTCTTCATTACTCGCAAAGGACTTTTCAGATTTTGCCGTGTACCGTATGGACTTGCTTCAGCACACTCCGCCTTTCAGAAAATGTTGGCAACAGTGTTACAAGGACTTTCGAGTGTTGCCAATTACCTTGATGATATCACTGTCTGGGGATGTACAAAACGGAACATGACCACACACTCAAAGCCGTTATCCAGCGCTTACAGGATGCTGGACTGAAGTTGAATCAATCGAAGTGTCAGTTCAATAAATCCACTCTGTTCTTCCTTGGCCACACGGTGAATGCGCAAGGAATTCAACCTGATGAGGATCATCTTTCTGCTATTCTTCATGCACCGGCCCCAAAAGATGCACCTCAACTTCGCTCTTTCATCGGGCTACTATCGTGGTATAATAAGTTAATTCCCAATTTTGCCACGGTAGTTGAACTGCTGCGCACTTGCATCAGACAGGGCTCAGATTTCATCTGGTCAGAGAAGGCACAGCAATGTTTTGATGCTGTAAAACAATTGCTGATTCATAGTCCTGCACTTGCATTATTCAACCCAGATTTGCCTACAGTGGTATCTACAGATGCTTCTGCCTACGGCCTGGGCGCTGTTCTTGCCCAAGTTCACAAGGATTAGACGGAGCGCATTGTTGCTTTTGCGTCCCGGACATTGTCACCTGCTGAACGCAAGTACTCGACCATTGAAAGGGAGGCACTTGCTTGTGTCTGGGCCATTGAAAAGTGGCGGACTTATTTGTGGGGTCGTAAATTTCTCCTGCGCACGGATAACCACAGGCCTTAACTGTGCTCCTCTCATCCAAAGGAACTGATCGCGCCGGAATGCGCATTGCTCGCTGGGCAGCGCGGTTACTGTGCTTCAATTATGATGTTATTTAGCGGCCTAAATAACAAAGCTGACTGTCTTTCTCATCTGCCTTTGCCTGCCTCGGCTGAAGACTGCTTAGATGCTGAACCTGAGTTTGTGGCGTTTCTGTCTTCTGAGATATCAGCTTTGTCAGCGGCTGAGTTTGCTTCTGCCTCCACGTCATGCCCTGAACTGAGCACATTATGCGCACAAATAGCTCGCGGTTGGCCTTCCTCTTCAACTTCTGTGAATAATATTCTACATCCATACTTTCAACTACTTGATAAACTGAGTGTGCAGCAGGATTATGTGTTCAGAGGATTACGTCTTGTTGTACCTATTGCGCTACGACAGACATTGGTGAAGTTGGCTCACGAAGGTCACCAGGGAATTGTACGCACAAAACAGCGGCTTTGTGAACTGTACTGGTGGCCAGGCATTGATTGCCTAGTTAAGGAGCACATCCAGACCTGTCAAATGTGTCTGTCTTCTGACAAAACTGCCAACACCTCAGCTGCGCCGCTGCAGCCGGTGCCTTTTCCGTCTGTACTGTGGGACAAGGTAGCTAGCTATTGATGTGGTGGGCCCATTTGAAACTGCTGTGTGGGACTGTCGTTATACGCTTACATTGATCGACTATCACAGTAAGTGGCCTGAAGTTGCTTTCACCGCTTCCATCACTACGCAAAGTGTTATCACCTTCCTGTCATCTGTGTTTAGCAGATACGGCAACCCACGTACTATTGTGTCTGATAACGGGACCCAATTCATGTCAGCGGATTTCTCAAAATTTCTGAAAGAGAGAGACATTCAACACATACGTACCTCTTTGTATAACCGAGCTGCGAATGGAGCTGTAGAACGTTTTCATCACGTGCTGAAAAGCTGCATTCAGGCTGCTGTTCTGGAAGCGAAGCCGTGGAAACCTATAGTCACAGAATTTCTCCAAGTGTATCGTGCTACACCACATTCTGCTACGGGTCAATCCCCGTTTGAGTTGCTTCAAGATGCGAACGCGTCTTAATGTTCTTCCTCCTCCCACCACGCGTCAGGATGCTCCTGCACTTCTTGAGGGAGTTGCTTTGAAACAAAAGAAAATGAAAGCGTACACTGATTCTAGATGTGCAGCTCGCAGTCCTGATTTCAAAGTGGGCGATTGGGTGCATGTGCGCATTCCAACTCATGTTCCGAAAGCATATCCGAGATTTGCCAAACCTCGCCAAATTGTGCATACACGGGGTGCGTGTACTTACCTGTTATCCGACGGGAAGAACTGGCATGGTTCTCACCTGGCTCGTTCTGTTGCACCTGTTTCACCTGTTTCGGAGGCTAGTGATACAGATGCTGTAGACTTATCATTTCAGTTTCTTCCTTCTCCTTCTCCTCCTCCTGCGCATCAGGCTTCCAACGCTCTTCAAAGTGTTTCTACCCGTGTGAGACGACCTCCTCGTTGGATGGAGGATTACGTCACTTAATCAACTTTGCATTATGTGACTATAAAGGATGAGTAATTCATTAAGTCACCATATCGTTGGTTTTGATAAATGCTACTGATAATTCTCGTGAAGTAATTATTGTTCTAATCTGATTACCAGTAATTGTTATTTAGTAAAGTGAATACTTCGGTAATTTGGTAAACTTGTTATTATGTTTCCCCTTATGTTCATACATTTCTGTGTGGACAGTTTGCTTTAAGTAATGGGGGAATATGTTGTGTTCTTCTGTGCATATTGGCCAGTAGGTGGTGGTAGAGGGGTGTGTAAGGGTATGTTGAATAGAAGAGTAAGAGTCTACAAGATGCCACCTGCTGCTGCATGTGCTGTACTACTTGCTTGGATAATTAAAGTAATCTTTATGTTACAATGGCTCCTCATTGTTTCATATAAAGGATATAACATTGCGCATGTGGGAAATTTAGCTTTATTCTCCTTTTGTGGTCTGAAAAGAAATGAAGGATGATGGGCATACTGCATTAGAACAACACCAGGGTGAGTAAATGATGAGAAATTGTTATCTTTTTGGACGAATCATAAAAAGAACCGGCTCATAAGAGTATTTGCTTATGAATCAGACCACACTTGTGCTGTATATGTTTTGCATGCAGTTTGTAAGGAAAACTTATTAGAAAGCCATGCTTTCTTGACATTTAAAAAACAATTATAAATTATTTATTTTGCCGTGGCAGTGATTTTTCAGCAGAAAAGTGGCGCAGGTAACACTGGCATAACCGCATGTAATCATTTTAAGACGTTGGTCATAAAAAAAACACAATACATTAGTGTTTTGTTTAAAGTTCCTTACCCCATCCAATTGCCAAGGAGACCTTGGGAAACCATGGAGGTGTTCCAGACGTTTTGTTTATGAAGAGGAGGAACACATTAATGCCATACAGAGTGTTCCAAGTGAACGTGGCCAACAGGAAGTACTGAATCAGAGCTGTAAACGCCGTACAGGGACCCTTATCTGGGTACTTGTGCTGGTCTGACTCAAGAACCATGTTCTGACCAGACAACTCAGCCACCTTCAGATGTTGGACAGGGTTGTTTATGCCGAAGATGAAGAGAAGGTAGAAAACCGTCATGCTCAAACAGATGTTCACCACTAGCAGAGTAGGACTGCCTCCTCTTGACTTCCTGCAGCAAAGTGTATGAATTTAAGCTATAAAAAATGCTTCACCACTGCAAAAAGGACTTTGCCAATAGCTGTGGCTATGCTTAACCCTGTAAACTATAAGTCTTTACCTGGTTATGATTTGGTATACAGCTGTGACAGAGAGACCCACTACAGACAGAGCGCAGCCGATGATGCTGATCCAATGCAAAGCTTCAGAATACTGATAGTTGATATCAAATGCCTGCATAAAACAGCACCTGCATAAAATTCTTTAATTCATAGCATCATTTACACTCTTAAAAATAAAGGTTCTTAATAATTGGCATCTTTAGTTTATTGGCATGCAATGGAATCTCTCCATTGCACAAAAGGTTCTATATAGTGGGAAAAGGGTCTTTTGATTATTAAAAATGTTCTTTACACTAAGACATTATTTTTATTTTAGGAACTGTTCAGTTAAAGGTTATTTGGGGAAGGATATTCTATGGCATCGCTCTGAAAACCACCTTTATTTTTAGAGTGTACTGATTTAAGTCCAATATCAATGATATTTATATCCTGTTGCAAATATATCTCACCATAAGAACAGCAAAGTTAGCATTTTTTGTTTTACAGGTGCATGCTGCATGACCTGAGGGGCTCTTTGTTTTGGTGCAGCCTTCTGGGCTCCAATCATTTTTAGTGTAACTCCAAAACACACATGCAAAGTCATTGAGGGACAGTGTGGGATCGTCCTGTAAGTTCAAAAATGTATTAATTCATGAACATCATACCTGTGCCAACCTCTGTCAATGTGTTTGATAACGAGGAACTTCACAGTATAACTCTTTAGAAAAATGCTTCCTTCCAGTGGTACACTCTTAAAAATAAGGTTCCTTATTGGCATCTAAGGGTCATTTCCATTGCACAAAAGGTTCTTTATAGTAGAACAAAGTTCTTTAGAATTTTAAAATGTTCTTCACACTAAGAAAAAGAAGATGGTTAAGAACTATTCACTGAAAGGGCTTTTGGGGAACCACATTTTTTTTCTTCTATGGCATAACTGTGAAAAAAGCCTTTTGTGAGGCTTGAGAAATGAGTTATTTTTCTATTTTCATTATTAATAAGCTACAACAAGACGCAAACTACAAAAGCGTGCCCAGATAGAAGTGTGATGTTGGACTTGCTGCTCACCGATGGTGTTACTGCAAACTGAATGTGCTCCAATTCAAGATTTTCTTGAAGGTTTGCGGATATTACTCTTCTCTTGGTATCCAGAGATGGTTGAAAGCTTTTTGACTGAAAGAACTGATCGTTGTCATAGAGGACAAACCCAACGTCTTTAGAAAAATCTACAGAAAGAGTGACAAAGTTACTATAGTTAAAATATCACTTTCAACAGATCATATGCGGAATAATCTCAAAATACAAGAAGGGGAAGTATACCTTGACTGAACATGATATTCATTTGAAGGTCAATGCTATCTTTGGAAATTTCAGTCTGTGTCGTATGCAGTTTTATTCTGTCAGGTAAAAAAGTATCACTCTGCCCTTAAGAAATGAAGATAAATGTGACTGTTAGGAGCATGCTAACTGTCCAAATCCTCCCAAAAATGTATAATTCAAATTCATTTTATTGAGTAAAGTTCAAGTATATTTTTTCAAGTATATTTTTAAGTATATAATATCAATGTACTAGTAGTATGCATGTGAGTACTATTTCAATACTACACTCAATTTACGCAATTTCTTCAATAAAAGAGCAAATTCCTCCTAAAGAGCTGAACGGCGGATCTCATCATTTTAAAGATGCCGTTCTGTCCGTCTGTTCTGAGTGCAGGCTATTTCTCTCTCTCTCTCGGATGGCCACAAGCGCTGTCTTCACTGAATGAGCCACACTCATGCTGAAACTGCGAATGGGTCATGCTCTTACTACGAGACCATGCCCAGGGGACCATTGAGGTTGTAACTCTTGTACTTCTTCAAGAGGCCGAGTGTCTCCTCAGCCACTTCCTATCTTGGTTCTTTTACCTCCAAGTACAAGGCCTTGGCGATGGGAGAGTTTCTGCCATTATAATGCCAGTGGGCCTCCCATTCCTTATGTGATTGCGGTACATTTATTCCTGCAAACCGCCACCCCCTGGAGGAATCGTCCAAGGCTCCCATCCAAAACTTGCACGTTTACCTTGTCTCTGACAGCGAGGGCTTACAATGCTACTGGCCGCCTCCACCCTGCATGCAATGGCCATCCTACAAGTTAGGGCTGCACGATATGAGGAAAAGCTGCGATGTGCGATAACATTGTTTAATATTGCGATGAAGATATGACTTGCGATAAATATTCAAATGTGAATGTTAGCTATACTGTTCCCATGTATTAGTGCTTTAATAGGTTGTGTTCAATGTTGGGCAGTGACGGAATACATGTTACAATTTAAATAGTTGATATTTAGAATACAGTTACATTGTTGAAATCAATGGATAACATTAACAATACTCTGTTTCATGAATTTATTTACTCTCTGAATAAATTAAGGCAACTCGATGCATTTCTCAGAACGCCCCAATATGAAAACGAAAAACTGCACGGTTTGCGTGATCAGTCACAATGGAGTCGGAAGAGGAGCAGCGGGAGCTAGAGGTAGAGATGGAGTAAGAACAACAGAGCCAGGGCAAGAATGCGTTTCTATCTTGGAAATTCAAACAGCATTTCATATTAAAGAAAGAGAAGGGAGAACGAAATATAACACGGCAGTGCAACTGTGCAGTGCCACGGTGGTTGGGGGTGGCGGCTACACAGGCCTATATTTTTTATATAGCTATATTATATATATAAATTCGTTATATATTCGTTAAATATATTATTTGTTTATATTTTTTATTTTCAAAATGTAGGCTATTTAATTGAGATTGAGGTGTATTCATATATACCTCAATTAAATAGCCTACATTTTGAAAATAAAATATATAAGGCTCATAAATGCGTGTTTATTTTAGTAGGCCTACTTCCGTCAAATGGTAAATGGACTGCATTTATATAGCGCTTTTAACAGACCAATGGCCATCCAAAGCGCTTTACATCTTGCCTCACATTCACCCATTCACACACCGACGGCGGTGTCAGCCATGCAAGGCGCCATCCAGCTCGTCGGGAGCAGCTGGGGTTAGGTGTCTTGCTCATGGACACCTCGACACTTGGTCAGGTGGAACCGGGGATCGAACCACCAACCTTCCGGTTTGTAGACAACCTACATGAACCACTGAGCCACTGCCGCCGCAAATAAACAACACAGCCTACTACAGCCTGTAAAACATTTTAATAAATATCTGTAAATAATCGAAACATAAATAATATAAGTTAAATATTAGTTAAAGAAAAAATTTGTTTATATTTCCCCACAGACGTGCGTCATGCCCCTTTGCGCTGAAAGGGATGACACGAGCAGAAAAGAAGCATCGTTTTCTAATATCTTCATGTTTTCTCCTGATGTTCCAAAACGTATAGGCTACTTGTAGTAAAATGTGAAGAACAAAATTATCTTCCGCAGGGTCAAGAACTTAGGCTTTGTTTGAATATGCGCTGTGAGAGAAAGCAAAACTAAAAATCTCCTGCGTGTATGAAATATGCTATACACATAAACTTGACCAAGCCTAATAGCAAGCACAAACTGTGTTAAATAAAGTTAAGTTTTAAGTAAAATGTATCTGTCCTACTCTGTTTTCTACTTTACCACAGTAAATGATGCGAATATAGCCTAAATAAATCAAACAAGGAAGAAACGTTTAATCCCCTGTGAGAGACGTAAATGAGGATTTGGGAAAATAAATAAGAGATTCCATGTCCAGTAGAATAAAATGGAGTAAGCCTATTGTTAAATTCATGGAAAATCGTGTGACCAGATCGCAAAACGCAAGCAAACTTAAATTTGTCTCACCACACAAAGCCTTCCTCTCTCGTTCGGCATGAATGCATATGTTTCCATGGCTGTGATGTAACATTTAATTGTTAATTTTACATTTATTATTTATTTTGTCAATAAAGCTTTGTGCTTCACTCGTGTCATAATATTCACGTAAAACAGCTTCACAAATCAAAAGTGTTTTGGCCGACCACCGCCGGTGCTAGCCTACCTGCTAAGTTGACGTGCAACTTTACATTCTCTTATGTGCTGATTTACTAGCCCAAGAGCCGATGGCCCCGTTTGACGTTAGCTAAATATTTTAAAATATATGTTTAGTAAGCAGGATTTGATGGCCGCATTCCTACACTTATAAAATGCAATTCAATGTTGAAGTAATCCAAGTATTCAGAATACGTTACTCAGATTGGCGCATGTAATACACTGTTTTCCCTTATTCATTGTGTCAGGCTGTCTGTTGCGATGTGTTCATCGCGCGAGTTCATATCGCGATGATGATGAAAATTGAATGTATCGTTAGGGCTGTACGATTAATCGAAAAATAATCGTAACCGAAATTCAGAACCTCTAACCGATGTATCTTTCCCATGTCGGTTTTTTCGGTTTGAGTCACGTGACTCCGCTTCGTCAGTCACATCAAGTACAGTTTGCAGGCACACAGAGAGATGCAGGAGCAGTTATCTTTGTTTATAGATGCCCAGAATCACTATAGTAACTGCATGTTTTACACAGTTTATACAGGTAAGTTAATTACAATCCTTATAGCCTATGCGCTGACACACACACACACACACACACACACACACACACAGAGACAAGCAAGCCCCGAAGCCAGAACGCTTTCACTTTCGTCCTCATAAAGTTTGTCAAGTAAATGCGTTTAAAGGCTTACCAGTTTGAACATTTAAAGCGAGTGTGCACTATTCAAAAACAACAATACGGAAAACTTCTCCGTTCAGTGCTCAGATTTTTCTGTGACACAGTGAGCCGATCGAGCCGTGACGCGTCTCTGACAACGCGCGCGTGCCCTGAAGGCAGACCTCTTTCCTCACAAAGTCCTCACAAAGCTTTATGATTTGTAAGCCCGTCAGTTTGAACATTAAAGCGATTCATTAGACTATCACATGTGTATTATGTTGAACTAATGCATGATATATTGTGACAAACGAACACTCAGACAGAAGCTTGCACATCATGTGAAGATCGCGCGCAGAGAGTCAACGCTGTCCTGTGACTAAAGTAAAGTATCTAAAGTAGCTTAGAAACTCAACCGCTATAGGCATACATTTTAATACCTTTGAAGTAAGTACAAACCACAGCTTCATAATGAATAGAAACGGTTGAGTAATTCACACACACAATCACTCTCTCATTAATGCATTCAAATAAATGTAATGTAGGCCTACTGTGTTAATTTATCTGTATCTGATGTATAACAAGCAGAAATCTGCCGCATAGACAATAACTGCTGCAAGTGAAATGTTTCCTTCAAGTATTTTAAAATCAGAAAGAAATGCACTTTTTCAGTAGAAAATATTTACAATAAAAACCTTATCAGGAACTTACTCAAAAACCTTATGAGGGCAAAAAATGGAAAGCAAAAAAAACAAAAAAACAAAACATAATCGTTCATTAATCGTAATCGAGGTAAAATGTTCAATTAATCAAGGTTTTTATTTTTGGTCAAATCGTTACAGCCCTATGTATCGTTCAGCCCTACTACAAGTATTTCAGGCCAAAGCATTAAAAGACCTGAAGTCCTGATCCAGAGGTTATGCAGGAACTGCGCTCAGCTACGACTATGCTTGTGGTCCAGGAGCCTATGACTAAACCTTACAGAGAAAGTATGCTTTATCGATGCCCCCATAGCCCAAGGTGGCCTATTCTGCAACACTGTAGAGGACTTCACGCAGCAGTTATCGGCAATGAAAATGCAGACATTCTAGACCCCCAAGAGTCCAACCTCTGCCTGCTTGTGGACCTGTTCGCCCCAGGACTTGGGGCGAGCCTCACTCCCATGGTGAAGGGGAGGGAATTTTACATGGTCAGAAATAGAGTGGGTGACACACACACAGTGTTCATGGCCCTCGTTTTCACTATGGCCAGACACCGAATACTCGCACCAGAACCTTGGTGGACGTGAACACTTCCCCTCCCCGCTTTTTGTTGCAACAGGTCTATGCAAAAATACAGGTAATTGTTCACATCCTTGGAATCGTAATCATGAATTAATATGGTTCTGTTTTGACATGCCATGAATGCACCTTTTTTCTTGAGAGTCTCATTAAATATTATTTATATATATATATATATAAATCATGGAGGGGTCTGAAATTGTCATCGTAGGTGCATGTCCACTGTGAGAGACATAATCCAAAAAAAAAATCCAGAAATCACAATGTATGATTTTTTTACTATTTTTTTGTATGATACAGCTGCAAATAAGTATTTGAACACCTGCGAAAATCAATGTTAATATTTGGTACAGTAGCCTTTGTTTGCAATTACAGAGGTCAAACGTTTCCTGTAGTTTTTCACCAGGTTTACACACACTGCAGGAGGGATTTTGGCCCACTCCTCCACACAGATCTTCTCTAGATCAGTCAGGTTTCTGGCCTGTCGCTGAGAAACACGGAGTTTGAGCTCCCTCCAAAGATTCTCTATTGGGTTTAGGTCTGGAGACTGGCTAGGCCACGCCAGAACCTTGATATGCTTCTTAAAGAGCCACTCCTTGGTTATCCTGGCTGTGTGCTTCGGGTCATTGTCATGTTGGAAGACCCAGCCTCGACCCATCTTCAATGCTCTAACTGAGGGAAGGAGGTTGTTCCCCAAAATCTCGCAATACATGGCCCTGGTCATCCTCTCCTTAATACAGTGCAGTCGCCCTGTCCCATGTGCAGAAAAACACCCCCAAAGCATGATGCTACCACCCCCATGCTTCACAGTAGGGATGGTGTTCTTGGGACGGTACTCATCATTCTTCTTCCTCCAAACACTTTTAGTGGAAATATGACCAGAAAGTTCTATTTTGGTCTCATCTGACGACGTGACTTTCTCCCATGACTCCTCTGGATCATCCAAATGGTCAATGACAAACTTAAGACGGGCCTTGACATGTGCTGGTTTAAGCAGGGGAACCTTCCGTGCCATGCATGATTTCAAACCATGACGTCTTAGTGTATTACCAACAGTAACCTTGGAAACGGTGGTCCCAGCTCTTTTCAGGTCATTGACCAGCTCCTCCCGTGTAGTTCTGGGCTGATTTCTCACCTTTCTTAGGATCATTGAGACCCCACGAGGTTAGATCTTGCATGGAGCCCCAGTCCGAGGGAGATTGACAGTCATGTTTAGCTACTTCCATTTTCTAATGATTGCTCCAACAGTGGACCTTTTTTCACCAAGCTGCTTGGCAATTTCCCCTAAGCCCTTTCCAGCCTTGGGGAGGTGTACAATTTTGTCTCTAGTGTCTTTGGACAGCTCTTTGGTCTTGGCCATGTTAGTAGTTGGATTCTTACTGATTGTATGGGATGGACAGGTGTCTTTATGCAGCTAACGACCTCAAACAGGTGCATCTAATTTAGGATAATAAATGGAGTGGAGGTGGACATTTTAAAGGCAGACTAACAGGTCTTTGAGGGTCAGAATTCTAGCTGATAGACAGGTGTTCAAATACTTATTTGCAGCTGTATCATACAAATAAATAGGTAAAAAATCATATATTGTGATTTCGGGATTTTTTTTTTTTTTGGGATTATGTCTCTCACAGTGGACATGCACCTACGATGACAATTTCAGACCCCTCCATGATTTCTAAGTGGGAGAACTTGCAAAATAGCAGGGTGTTCAAATACTTATTTTCCTCACTGTATATATATATATATATATATATATATATATATATATATATATATATATATATATATATATATATATATATATATATATATATATATATATAATTTTTATTTTATTTTTTGTTTGTTTGTTTTTTTACCTTGACTGTTCCAAGCTGGTGGAATGACCTGCTTACCATTTTCAAGAAACGGCTTAAGACGCATCTTTTTCGTCAACACTTGACCCATTAACACTAACACTTACTACTCTATATATCCTTTTTTTTTAAACCTTGCTACGTGTACTGTGCTAGACTAACTGGGACTAGTCACAGAACTTACTGTACATATTGTTGCTCTATTGTTGGCTTGATTGCTTCTGTTACCCTCCTCATTTGTAAGTCACTTTGGATAAATCCGTTTGCCAAATGGTTAAATGTAATGTAATTTTTGAACTTCAAAATGGTTACAAACTTGCCTTTAAAGGAGGTTAATTGCACTTGTCGGATTGGAGTCTGCCCCTTCAGTGACTGCACTGCTATGTTCGGTTGCACCAACAATGGATTTGACTTCTCACTCAGAGAGAGTTTCTCCAGAGACAGTGTTAATCTAAACAAACACAATCCAAAGTCAGACAGCAGGTCAAAAAGAAAGTGCTTATGAATTTGGTTGAGATGGTTTTGTTTGTCAGTGGCAGTGCAACGTGTGTGAATTGTTACTTTTTAATTTCAGCATGGTCGACAGAAGAGTACATCCCATGACCTGTGTTCAGGAGCTGACTGACTGTGGCGACTGCTGACACTACAATATTCTACACAGCGAAGAAAAAGAGTTTCTCAAAACAGATAAAAAACACTCATGAGGCAAAACATTATGACATTATGTGAAGCAAATATTGTTGATCATCTCCTAACAAGGCCACATATTATAGTCTGGGTAGATTAGATGGTAAGCACACAATAACAATTCAGATAAAGATCTGATCGAATTTGATAACGGCCAAATTGTTATGGCAAGGCGACTGGGTCAGAGGATCTCTGAAACGGCACGGCTTGTGGGTTGCTCCTGCTCAGCAGTGGTGAGAATTTACCAACAGTGGTTAGAGGAGTGATGAACCACAAACTGGCGACAGGGTGTTGGCCACCCAAGGCTGTCTACAACACACAGTGCATCGCACTCTGCTTCATATGGGGCTGCGTAGCCGCATACCAATCAGAGTGCCTATGTTGACCCCTGTCCACCATCAAAAATCAAAAATTCTCATTTGGCTGGTCTGATGAGTCCCGTTTTCTTATACCTCACGTTGACGGCTGTGTACATGTGAACCGTTTACCTAGGGAAGTGATGGCACCAGAATGCACTGTGGGACAATGACAAGCCGGTGGAGGGAGTGTGATTCTCTGGGCAATGTTCTGCTGGGAAACCATTCATGTGTACGAGCGGCCGGATTCACGAAACATTCTTAAGAATAAAATTATTCTTAACTGTCAATTTCTTCTTATTTTCTAACTTAAGAAAACATTTTGTATTCCCAAAAACGTTTCTTGAGAATGTTCTTATCTTTTTTCTTATGATTGTTCTTAAGATAAAATTGAAGAATGTTCTTAAAAATCATTGTAAATAACTTCTTAAAGTTAGGATAACCTCCAACCTATCTTAAATACCCAAATGTAAGATGTTTAACACATTTATTGGGTTGTTTCAAATATTAAGCATTACAACATAACAGTAGCTAGCTAAATATAATATTTATAACTAATAGTAGCATATGGACGAGTATAAAAGCAGCAACCAGCTCGCACCAATCAGCAAGTGTCAATAGCGGACGAGAAACCCTGCGTTATTTAAAAACGCTACTGTTAATGTGTCACAAATTGTAGTTTTAAGACTTTTTCAGGCGAGAATGTACTTGTTTACAGATTAAATCTGTGGTTTATTTATAAAGAGAGCGCCTATTTGACAATTTTATCTGCCATTTTCGGAGTTGTGAGAGCAGCCTTTCCTTGGCTAGTCCTTCTGACGTCTGCCGTGGGCTCTGATGTCTCTGAGATATGATTCGTCTTGTGTAGAATTAACGACCGATCTTTTGTACCCGAGCAGCGTTCTTGATAAACGGCTAGGCTCTTATAAAATAACGATTTTACAGACACGGCACATTAAAAACACGACATTGAGTGATGTACTCCCGTCAAGCCAGTCACAACGAAAATAGTCTGCACAGTGCACACTTATTATGATATCTACTGTAATTTATGACGGTAATCCACTTAGGAACATTCTAATGAACTGCTCCGAATTTATCTTAAGAATTTTCTTAACTTCTTTCTTAAGAAGATTTTCGTGAATCCGGCCCCTGGTACACCTCCTCATAATAGTGGTGTTCCCTGGTGGAAGTGGCCTCATTCAGCAGGATAATGCACCCTGCCACACTGCACACATGGTTCAGGAATGGTTTGAGGAACATGATGAAGAGTTCAGGGTGTTCTGTGGTGGGATGTGCGTGGGATGTGCTGAACCAACAATTTCAAACCACCTTGCAATCTACAGGACTTTAATGAACCACTGCTAATGTCTTGGTGCCAGATAGCACAGCACACCTTCAGGGGTCTAGTGGAGTCCATGCCTCAGCGGGTCGGCGCTGTTTTGGCAGCATATGGAGGACCAACCGCATATTAGGCAGGTGCTCATAATGTTTTTTTCTCATCAGTGTACAGTAGTATTATAAACATGTTGCAGACATACTTCTAGTTCCTTGAGGGAGATTAGTGTGATTTATCTCACTATGGATAATGAGTAGAAAAAGTTTAGCAAAGGAGTGCAAAAAAAATTGCGCAGTAGATGTATATTGTTCTGTGGTGTACCTGGAGTAGTCAAATTAGTATATCTGTCTATTACATTTGAAGTTTGGAAAATTAGGCACTGACATGCAATGTTTACACTGCTTATGGAAATTATGAAAAACAAGTTGAGCAAACAGGGTAAAGAGAGAAAGACATGAACAAGAACAAGTATGAATTGTCTTGCTATATTGTTAGCCTAAAAACTAATATTTAAAAACAGCATTAAAAAATGTATAGTTATTATTATTGTTATTATATAATGCCTTACATAATACCCCTATTACAATTTCAGCATTATATCATACATTGTTATTATTATTATTATTACTAATAACATAAAAAAACACTAAAACATTTTACAATTAATACATAACACCTTAAATAATACCCTTAATTACACCTTCAACATTATAAAATGCATTATTATTGACAATAACAATACAATTAATATAATACTTAATACTTTTATTTACACCTTAAACACAATGGCATAATATGACCATGCAGATGTGTGTCCCATTGTGGGAATAGTAATATGCATACCTGTCAAAAGTTTGGAAGCATTAATGTTTCTTATGTTCACCAAGGCTGCATTTATTTAATCAAAAATACATTAAAAACAGTAATATTGTGACATTATTATTATTATTATTTTATTTAAAATAACTGTTTTTTTTTTTTTATATATATATATATATATATATATATATATATATATATATATATATATATATATATATATATATATATATTTACACTTTATTTATTCCTGTGATCAAAGCTAAATTTTTCAGCATCATTACTCCAGTAACATGGTGCATTAAACTGATCAAAAGTGACAGTGAAGACATGTATAATGTTGCAAAAGATTTATATTTAATAAATGCTTTAATAAATGTATTTAATAAAATATATTTTTTTACTTTCTATTCATCAAAGAATCCTGAAAAAAATATATCCCTGTTTCCGCAAAAAATAAATATTAAGCACCACAACTGTTTTGAACATTGATAACAATAAATAAAATAAAAATGTTTCTTGAGCATCAAATCATCATATTAAATGATTTCTGAAAGATCATTTGACACTGAAGACTGAAGTAATGATGCCGAAAATTCAGCTTTGATCCCAGGAATAAATGATCATAGTTCTTTCATTTGTAATAATATTTTGCAATTTCACTGTTTTTACTTTATTTTTCATCAAATAAATGCAGCATTGGTGAGCATGAGACTTCTTTCAAAAAATGGTAATGTCTCCAAACTTTTGACAGGTGCTGTACACACATACACACAAATACTGTAGTTTAAATATAGAAAATCTGTAAATGTCCCTCAAGACAGGAGACTTAATATGTTAATAGCTGTTTAAGGCTTAATATGTACCGTGTTTTTTGCAGTTTCAAGACGCCCGAGCAGGATGCTGGTTATTTTAACAGCATTTGTGATGTCGTGGGCTGTTAGCCTTTCCGGTATGGATGTGAGGATCTGGGTACTGGAGGCTAACTTGTGAATGTCGGCTTGAGTAGCTCCAGAAATCTTCATTTAAAACATTTTTAATTTAGCAATCATTGTGTTTTTTATCTGAGGAAAATGCATGCAACTGTAATTAGACATTGATTACTTACATCCTTATTAATGGTGTCCAGGGTCAAACTACAATTTAGATTGTTTGGAGGATCAAATAAGCGAGTAGCTATATTACAGAGAGCCGAAGCCATGGGGATTCCAGCTGAAACACATTCATGTTAAATCAAGAGATAGTTAAAATAGAGAGTATACTGGAAATACAAAAAAGTAGCAAGAGACTTAAATACCATTTGGTGTGTGTGATTGACATCGCTCTACTGATGAAGCAAACTGGCCAAAGACCGTTTTTGGAAAGGTGAATCCACTGGTTGATATGGGGATTTGAGGGCAGAAATTTGCTGTAAAAAATGACAAGACTGTCAGTAACCTTAAGAACCTAAGCAAGATTATTCAATCTACATATCATGCAATATTTTCAATGGGTTTTACGGGTGTTGCAGGTAGTTCCAGTCCAATCATCTGGGCAGAGGCAGATCCCGTTTTGTAAGGTACCCTTGTTTTCACACACCAGATTGAGCATTGTTGTGCTCGGGGGTGCTGTAGTGGTGGACCTCTGGATTGTAGTATGGAGTGTTGAGGTGCTGAGTGTTTTAATGTTGGTTATAGAGTTGTTTGTAATGTTTTGGCACCAAGTCTGTACAAAAACAGCTGTTTACAGAGGCTAAACAAAAAGGTACCTGAGATTGGGCATTGTTGTGTTCGGGGGTGCTGTAGTGGTGGACCTCTGGATTGTAGTCTGGAGTGTTGAGGTGCTGAGTGTTGTAATGTTTTGACACCAAGTCTGTACAAAAACAGCTGTTTACAGAGACAAAACATTACATAAAGGTACCTGTCTTTAGTCACATATAGCGGACTCTCTGTATAAATCTGGTCCAGCTTGCTAACTTTTTCCAAGAACCAGCCATTTAGACAGAAAGAATCAGTCTGACTAACTTGAAAAGCAACCAATGGCAGTTTGGTAGAACTGCGTGTATACACCAATCCGGCATAACATTATGACCACCTTCCTGATATTGTGTTGGTCCACTGACCCGTCGAGGCATGGACTCCACTAGACCCCTGAAGGTGTACTGTGGTATTTGGCACCAAGATGTTAGCAGCAGATCCTTTAAGTCTTGTAAGTTTTGAGGTGGAGCCTCAGACTTGTTTGTTCAGCACATCCCACAGATGCTCGATTGGATTGAGAGTTGTTGTGCAACTATCTGCAATCCACTGTGTATTCTGAAACCTTTCTATCAAAACCAGCATTAACTTCTTCAAGTAGCTTGTCTGTTTGATCAGACCACACGGCCCGCCTTCGCTCCCCACGTGCATCAATGACCCTGTCGCCGGTTCACCACTGTTCCTTCCTTGGACCACTTTTGATAGATACTGACCACTGCAGACCGGGAACACCGCACAAGAGCTGCAGTTTTGAAGATACTCTGACCCAGTCGTCTAGCCATCACAATTTGGCCCTTGTCAAACTCGCTCAAATCCTTACGCTTGCCCATTTTTCCTGCTTCTACCACATCAACTTTGAGGACAAAATGTCCGCTTGCTGCCTAATATATTCCACCCACTAACAGGTGTTGTGATGAAGTGATGATCAGTGTTATTCTTAGCATTATCACCTGTCATAATGTTATGCCTGATCGGTGTCTCAAACAAAACTTAAATAATCTAAATTGAGTAAAAAAAACTATGTAATAATATGACAAATGCATTGGGCTATAAGAATAAAAATTAATTTCCATGGATCAGATCATAAATAGCTCAAGGCAACAACTGGGCATATTCCCTTTTCACACCGTCTACACACAACATATCACACAGACCCCTTTCATGGAATTTGTTTTTATTTGTTTATAGAGATTTGTATCGTGCCTTAAGGATAGTGCCTTAGGATGTGACATGCAGTGGTTACACAGAACCGTGATATTCAAAACACCAATATGGAAATTAACCCAGAAAATAAGGACACAATTAGGAATGTGCAAAGTTGTGCAAACAAGGTAAAGAAAGAAACCAGCATCATAAATCTATATTATAAAAGAGAAACAATCATAATAATGATAATGCAATTGTTTCAAATATACCTATTACTAATTGATTAATTATAATGAAAATAGTGGAGAATTTATTCAAATATTGTTTTATTATTGTTATTAATAAATAAATAAAATCTGTGTGTGTGTGTGTGTGTGTGTGTGTGTGTATTTCATACAGTCTCAGTCAAAAGTTTACACACCCCTTGCAGAATCTGTGAAAAATGACGGAAACACGATGCATTAAGAGCCAGGGGGTGAAAACTTTTGAACAGGACGAAGATTTAAATTTTTCTTATTTAATTTAAATATCAATTATTGTCATTTAGAATTGCCATTCGGAAGTAACAGAAGACACTTAAATGTTTAACAGGAGACAAATTAAGTACAATTTACCTTGATCTTCAAATTCAAAAAGTTAGCATTTGATGCAATTGGCTCTTAATGCATCGTGTTTCCTTCTGGAGCATCAGTGAATTCAGTGAGCATCACTAAAATTTTTCAACTGAACATCGAAATAAATCTAATTAATAAACTAAATTAACCATATCAACTAAATTACTGATCTAATTATTGATCTAAAGCCCACACTGTCACCGTATGGAAATTTAAACTGATGACATCAAATGACTATACAGCTTAATAAAAATATGCTGCATTATTTTACTGTTTAACACTGTAAAGCTGCTTTGGAACAACCTACATTGTTAAAAGCGCTATATAAATAAAGTTGACTTGACTTGACTTGACTTGAATGTTTCAACCGTTTTTTGTGTTTGAGTCCCTCGATTGTCATCAGTATGAAAAGATGGATCTCAAAATAATACAGTCACTGCTGGAAAGGGTTCAAATATGCAAAAGATGCTGGAAAACTGAATAATGTGCAGGACCAGAAGGACTTTCTGAAGAACATTGGGCAGTTTAACTGCTCAGGACAGACAAGGAACTCAAGAACAACCATCACACACACAAAAAACAGCCGTGGATCATCCATGGAACGACTCACAGTATTAAGAATATAACATATATATATATATATATATATATATATATATATATATATATATATATATATATATATATATATATATATAAACACACACAAACTAATATTAATTAAAACCATTTCAAAAGTGAACCTTACCTGCGGCAGAGATTAAGAGCAGAAAACGTCCCATTTCACAAAACAAATATAAAACTAACTGCTAATATGAACTCTAGTTACTGTCTGGTTTACAAAGCAAAGTCAGGGCTGGATCATTGCTGGAGTGGGAAGTCCCTCATCAGTCATGTAAATAACCACCCATTTCCAATTAAACTTACAGGGTTCACACAGCAAATATATCTTACCAAACGTTTTCAGACGCATGCAGATTTGTAGAGGGATTTTGTATCCCACCTTTAATAAAACATTAACACAATAAGGGCATTGTCCTACCAAACTTTTTTTTTATGTAGGCTAAGTACAGTTGAAGACATGTAGACGTAATAAGTGGGACCCTATTTATAATAAAAAAATATATGACATATAACAGCCACATTTCTAATGTAGCCTAGATGAGTAAAGTTTGATGATAGCATGATTAACATGTTAACATGATTTAGCATGTTGTTAACATGTTGCTACCTTGATTAAGTAAATTGCTAGTATTTTTTGCTAGCATAATTTAAAATGTTGCTAGCATAATTTAACATTTTGCTGACATGATTAAACAAAGTTGCTAACATGATTTAACATTTTCTGTTAGCATTATTTTGCATGTTTGCTAGCATTTTACTAACATGAATAACATGTTGTTAATGTATGTTACCGCAGCATGATTTTACATGTTGCTAGCATGATGTTAACATTAATTAGAATGCTGCTAGCATGATTTAACACACTGCTAACATGTTTTAACATGAATTAGCATTTTGCTAACATATTTTAACATACTGTTGACATTATTTAACATGTTGCTAACATGGATTAGCATGTTGCTAGCATTATTTAACATTTCCCTAACATTATTTAACACTTTGCTAGCATTATTAACATGTTGTTAACATTTTCCTAGCTTGATTTAGCACAGATAGCATGATTTAGTATGTTGTGAGCATGAAATAGCATTTTGCTAGCATGATTTAACACATTGCTAGCAAACATGTTGTTAACCTGTTGCTAGCTTGAATTACTACATTTGCTAGCATGTTCCTAGCTTGATTTAACACATTGGCTAGCATTATTTAACATTTTGCTAACATGTTACTAGTGTGATTTGGTACATTTGCTAACATGTTCCTAGCTTGATTTAACACATTGCTAGCAAACATGTTGTTAACCTGTTGCTAGCTTGAATTACTACATTTGCTAGCATGTTCCTAGCTTGATTTAACACATTGGCTAGCATTATTTAACATTTTGCTAACATGTTACTAGTGTGATTTGGTACATTTGCTAACATGTTCCTAGCTTGATTTAACACATTGCTAGCAAACATGTTGTTAACCTGTTGCTAGCTTGAATTACTACATTTGCTAGCATGTTCCTAGCTTGATTTAACACATTGGCTAGCATTATTTAACATTTTGCTAACATGTTACTAGTGTGATTTGGTACATTTGCTAACATGTTCCTAGCTTGATTTAACTCATTGGCTAGCATTATTTAACATTTTGCTAACATGTTGCTAGTGTGATTTGGTACATTTGATAGCATGTTTCTAACATGATTTAACATTTTCTGTTAGCATTATTTTGCATGTTTGCTAGCAATTTACTAACATGATTAACATGTTGTTAACATAATTTAACATGATTTACCACATTGCCAGCATGATTTTGATGATGTTTCTAGCATGTTTAACATGTATTAGCATGTTGCTAGCATGATTTAGCACATTGGATAGCAAGAATTACCATGTTGCTAGCATTTAACACATTGCTAGCATTATTAACATGATGTTCACATGTAGCTAGCTTCATTTAGTACGCTACATTTGCTAGCATGATTTAACATAAAGTTAGCAGGTTTTAGCATGTTGTTATGATGAATTAGCATTTTGCTAGAATTTTTTGCACATTGCTATCATGTCCTAAGTTAACTAGACTTTGTTAATGATAGATACATAGTGGATGAAGCTCACATACTCTATTAGAGTTAGTGTATTAAAGTTTTGATCCCCTGAAATTAAAGCGTATGGGACTTTTATAATTATTCATCTTTTTTTTTTTTTTAGGAAACCCATAAGTCAAATCGGATTGAAACGATATAGCAACTCAAGTCAGAACAGTCTGAAGGTCTGACCCGAGTTTGGTGGTTGTAGCTTTAAAGCTCTTGGAGGAGATACTGGCTCAGAAGAAGAAGTTTAAATGGTAGATAAATTGCTAAAATGAGGCACTAACTTGACTTCACGAAGTAGGAAGACAATATAGAAAAGCTTCCTTTGTCCTTATTGCTAGATTTATGTTTACTTTACAGAATCATTGTGTTGTGTGTTAAAGGGGTCATGAATTGAGAAATCAACTTTCCCTTGAGCTTTTGATATATAAAAAATTATCTTAATATAAGAATATCCTGTAAGTTTCAGAGCTTAAAACTTCCTTGTTAATCAAATAAAAACTTTTATTGACACAAGGCCCAGCAAACGATCAATCTGTGAATGTGCTTGTGCTTACCTGTGACGTCAGAGAGCATTGAA
Source organism: Romanogobio albipinnatus (assembly GCA_023566225.1). Lineage (NCBI taxonomy): Eukaryota > Metazoa > Chordata > Actinopteri > Cypriniformes > Gobionidae > Romanogobio > Romanogobio albipinnatus. Next base: position 16,899,642 of record CM042263.1, read on the forward strand.
ACGCCGCCTCAAAATGAATGCCTAATTCTGTAGCCCTGCCCACCGACTCGTGCATGTCATGACATGTTAGATAAATAGCATAGGCCTACGTGGAGCTAAACCTTATCGAACATCCAAGCAATAAAGCTTCCTTCGGATTCCAATATTAGGAATGCATGGTTGAACTTTATTTTGATTCAGCTCACATGGGGAAGACATTGCATTTGTTCGCTTCATTTCACTGTGGATTCGTTTGTAAACAAGAGACGGGATTTGCAGACAGGATGAGATTAAAAATGATGATGTGGCTTCTGGATCTGACAGGAATGATGCAACACGATTATGTGAGTACATAAAAAAAAAAAAAAAGTGATAGTATTGCATTGTTATGTTTGATATCTACTGATTATGTACGTGTATAACTAGACATAACTTACCACGCTGTCACAGGCTGGAGTATCCTTTGTATTTGAGGTGTTGTTGGTTCATTTTGCTGCGATTAAAAAAATACAATCGCGGAAGTTTTGAACATGCTGAGTTTTTTACTGATGCACGTAATACTTGGCATTTTGGTGCGCGCGGTATTAGTTATGCATGGTTTGCAGTAATAAACACATCGATCGGGCCAGCCAAGTAATGAAAAATAACATTCCAATTAATTGCGGGTGAATGAGAGATAAATCATTGTATTTGTTTGATAAAGACATTTTGCGAGCCCTGTGGGCGAATCATTCCAGTTGCGGTTCTCCACATTGAAAGTTTTCAAAACAATTCCTCGCGTGTAACGCCGTTTTCACACTGGCAGCGTTTGTCGCGGCTTGTGTATTGCAAATACAGACAAATGTCGTCCATTCTGTCACCTTTTCATTTTAATTCAATTTCATTTCAATTTTGATCAAGAACAATGCACTGTGGCTTTAATTCAGCGTGAGCGGTGCAGCAAAAATAGACTCAGCGCCAAAACGATCGCGGCACTGCCGCTTCTGTTCTGCGACGCACTGCTGCACCGCCTCTGCATGCGGTGTGAATGCTATAATCTGTTAACATGGACGCCAGAAAAAATACCCAGTGCTTACGTGTGCAGTGTGAAACCAGCCAAAAGGAGCCGAAGCTCATTATAATATGCAAAACTGTTATCCAATCATAGCAGTGGGCGTTTACTTTCAAGTCTTCAATGCGGCACGCACGCCCATAAAAACAGAGTTTCAAGATCTAGGTTCAAAACCAGGGTACAAAATAGCCTATTACTTATTCATTATGATGTTTTTGAATGTAAAAACCATGCAAACGTCATAAGTTGACCTCTATATAAAAAAAATTAAAAAGCCAGTTCATTTGACAAATATTACTATATAGGCCTACTGTAATTATAATTTGTATTACCATCACCAAGCCTTGAGAGCAGTAAAGGATAAATAAAACAAACCACATATTTACAGATAATAACCTTTTTTTAATGAACAATAAGAACATTTAAATCCATAATTTATCCTTAAGCAAGTCTGATACAAATCAAAGAATGTTATTATATTATATATATTATAATATCTAAATTGTACTATAGATGTTAATTGTAGAACCTAATGTGAGTATATGAGGCAATGTATTTAATAATATTAAAGTGAACTAAAATAAATGTCAGCGGATAAATGATCTAAATCATCTACGATCTTGTCTTGTCCTTGGCTTTTTCTGTCAGTTTTCCGTGTTTTAAGGCTCTCCCCTTGAATCAGTCTTAGTATCCATATTATATCGAGATCTCATCTTTAGAAAAGACTTCAGTGTGAACAACAAGAAAATCTGAACACCCTTTGAAGGACAGAAAATGAGGTAGTCAGTCACCAAACAAAGCAAGACATACATGTACATCAGCTTGAATAAATCCAATAAACATTTACTAGTGTTAATAATGTCAAAAATATTATTGTAATAACGCACCTGTGTAGTATTGCAGAGACAGAAGACCACACTGAGAATGATGTAGAGTGTTTTGTCATGGGTGATGAGCACAAAGTAACCAATGACCCAGGACAAACCGAGCACCACAGCCAGAGAGAAACTACTCAAAATCTTCTTCTTTAAAGGAGTGGCTCCTGAGCTAAAGAACCAAAACAATAAAATAGCAAATATTAACTTTCATTGAACTGCAAATATTTTGCCATAAAACCTCAGAGCTCTGAGAATTACACCTCAGATACTAGTTAGGTATACTCTAAAATACCCCACAGATCATTTTTATAGCATGTTAAAATTGTCACTTTATGAGGGTGAGCAAAAACGTGCTGTTTTTGTGTCCCTTTAAATGCAAATGAGCTGCTGCTCACGGGGCAGAGCTTCAAGAACTCCAGTTAGCAGCCTTGATAACCTCATGCAATTAAACTGTTCAGCCTTTTATGTTCAAATCGAAGTTGGACAATGTTGGAGAGACTCAAGAAGAAGTGACAACATGTAGAATGCAACAAGATGTTCCTGAATGGTTAGTTGATGAATTGATGTAGCTGATGTGGAGTTAACTATCTTCAAGTCATTGATTAGCATTTTCTGTCATGATAATCTCACCCCCTTTGTTGTGTGTTCCCGGGGACAGGATTTATGTAAATTTCAGGGTTAGTGATATCACTTGTAGTCCTTAAAAAGCTATTTCTTTGAAAGAAAATATCTCCCTTTGCTTTGAACTTTGAGCGTCGTAACTTTGCAGATGAAAATGCTTTCAGTATTACATTTATCAATAAAAGTTAAAAGAGGGTGGCCCAGACCTTTCACTCCAACTTTAAATCTAAGACTAGATGTGTAGCGATAATTCTTAGTAAAAATATACATTTTGTAACGACGAGTATCAAATTTGATCCAGCTTGGCGCTTTCTAATCATGGTGGGGCATTTGTATGGGCTCCCTAATATTTTAGCCAACATTTACGCCCCAAACTGGGATGATCACTTTTTTTTTTTTTTTTTCTCGAAAATGCCAAATATGGTAACGCATCATCTTATCCTTGGCGGTGACTTTAACTGCATCCTTTCTTCCACTCTGGATCGTAGCGCATCAAGAACGGTTTCAATTCCTAAATCAGCGCAACCGTTCCAGAATTTCCTTAAAAGATATGGAATAGATGCAGATTTCGTAACCCTACCACCCGGGCATACCCCTTTTTCTCTCCGGTACACGATTCCTATTCACAAATATATTATTTTCTCATAGATACAAGCCTTCTGATGTCAATCATAAAATGCGATTAAGAAGACATATATATATATATATAAAAATGTGTGTGTGTGTGTGTGTGTGTGTGTGTGTGTGTGTGTGTGTGTGTGTGTGTGTGTGTGTGTGTGTGTGTGTGTGTGTGTGTGTGTGTGAGAGACATCAGGGGCGATTCTAGGATTTTCATTTTAGGGGGCTCAGCACCTAGTGACGGTATGAAAAAAATGGTAACACTTTAGTTTAGGGTCCAATTCTCACTATTAACTAGTAGCTTATCAGCATGCATATTACTATGATATTGACTGTTTATTAGTACTTATAAAGCACATATTAATGCCTTATTCTACATGACCATATTGTACATCCCTTAATCGTACCCAGGAATGTAGGCAGGGTTTTATAATCACTGAGATCCCAAATGTGAGGTAGTTAGCGGGGTTGGGGGACATGCTCCCCCAAGATAATTTTGATTTATATGATCTACATATGTGCATTTGAAAGCCAAACAATTAGATAACAATAGCTTGAAAACCAGTAGATTATTTGTCTTTCTTCTTATCTCCACATCTCTCTTTTTCTCTTTGTTTTTATCTTGCCCTGTCTCTTCCCCTCCTGTGAGCTTTGACTGATATAGTTTTTACATTTTCGTCAGTGAAAAAAGTAAAATATGGGTAACTGATATTTATGTTTTATGAATCGTTTTCATAGACACGTTAATTTACTGAAGGCTATCAGGAAAGCTAGGTAAATTAGTTTATTAAATTAATTCCCAATATGCACACATTCATTACTAATCTTATGCCCAATACAGGCTGAAAAGAAAGCTGAACTTTTTAATTTACTTAAGGCTACAAATGGAATTACATTAATTTACAATCTTATGCCGAATCTGATGAAAACGGCTTTGTTAATATTTCTTGTTCGTTAATTACATTATGAATCACATTACATAGGCCTATTTTCAAATCATCATTGGATTTCTCAATTATTTTGATATTGACGAGCGGTGACAGACTAATGAGTATTTTTAGGGGGGCTGGGCAGACGTTTGCTGAAGCCCCCCTAAAAAGGTGAGCCTATGATGCCCATGACACATGTTTGTGTCAACTGTATGGGAAGCGTTGAAGGCACACCTGAGAGGCCAAATTATCTTGTTCTGTGCAGGTCAGAGTAAAATCAGAATGCATCGACTTAAATGTTAAAAGAATATGCCTTATAAAACATATTTATCTAATATCACATCCAACAGTGTTTTAAGTCCATTCACTGAATTGTTATATTATTATTAGGCTATGCTTATTATTATTTTTTTATTGTTGTATAATTTTTTATTGTTATGTATTGTTATGCGTGTTAAAGTATATAATTTGTGAATACTGTAAATGCCCGATCATACCAGTAAAGTTTTTTATGACTGTATTTCTGTATTTATAGTGATGATAAATGAGCGTTTGTAGCCCTTCGTGCCCGTGGCAGCACTCGAATGAAGTTTGAATAATTGATTATTATTAATAAGCTATATGTTAAAAGAATATTTAATCTATATATCAGCCCATTGACTGATTCCCTGATCAGTGCCCTAACTACTGAACTATGGTCTCTGATTGAGACGCACCCTTAGTTTTGTCGTGGGAACGTGATAATATTTTGTGGGAACGTGAAGTCGTGGCCACCCTAATTGAGTGAGACAATCGTTTACGGGTTCAGTTACGTACCTCTTTAGGTTGGGATTTCCACAGCAGATGGTTTGAGAGAAGTAGACAAGCAGAGCTGTGTTAAAACACAACATGACCGCTAGAGGGAGCAAGAAACCCCACAACATCGGCCGCTTCGGATCAAACGCTCCGGTCTTGTCCATTGACGCCAGCCAACAGCTAAAACAGTACAAAGAGAGAACAAGAAATAATGAGATGTTTATTGAGTAATGTTCCACATTGAAGCAGTCCAAGAAACACATTACATAACGGTTACACTTTATTTTAAAGGAACACTCCACTATTTTTGAAAATAGGCTCATTTTCCAACTCCCCTAGAGGTCTGGCGGTAGCACTTTTAGCATAGCTTAGCATAGATCATTGAATCTGATTAGACCGTTAGCATCTCGCTCAAAAAGTTTTTCAAAAACAGTGGAGTGTTCCTTTAAGGAGTCATTGTTACCGTGTAATTATATATTTAAGTACTGAGTAATATTGCTTAATAAGGTCGTGCCGTGAATAAGGTCTATAGCGGTGTCATGACAAATCGGGTCCTCCTTCGTAATTGGGTCCCCACAAACTGTCAGTTAATGATTTTCCTAAGTATATATACTAATAGTATACTAGTATATACTATATGAATGATATTAATTTAAAATGTGCATAGCTTACCATATAATGATTATGAAAACATATTATAGTGCATAATAAAACCATTTGAACCCAATTTGTCACCACAGTGGGCGCAGCCATTTGTAAATTGAATGTGCAGGGCTTCCAATGTCATCAATATTTTAGCTGTACAAATATGATTGACGTTGAAAAAAAAGTTGTTAATCATATAATCTAAAAAGCATTTTTGTAATCATAAACAGTTTGTAGCAAAACGTTTTACCATTTGGTTTATACTGCACTTTGTTATTCTTCTAGTAATTGAACTATAGCGACCAATGAATTGGAAGTCTCTCACATTTATTTAAAAAAAAAAAAAAAAAAAACTTATTAAGCAAATAAAGCAAAATTATGTTTTACTTACAACTCTTCTTGTCGATAACCTAAAGGGTTCTTAAAGCTGTAGGTGGTGGCCAGCGAAATGCCGACAATAAGTGCAGGCAGACCTAAGACATTATAATTAATCAAAATTATTATTTTAAATGATAGCCTTTATGATTATCCTCATGCTCATTTCTACATTTGGATTAGGTTACCTTTGCTTACTTAAAGTGAATCTTATAAAAGTAATAATTTAATAACAGTTGCTTGGCAAATCTGAAAATGAATATGCATTTTTCATCCTGTAAAATAAAATGATGTAATGCCTAAACTCACTTATACTATAGCATTTAATATTGATTTTTTTACTGTTATAGTAGTACAATGCCAAAATAGAATATAGTTTTATTATCACTCTCGTTTATTGGGTATCTGCAATAACATGAAATCAGCCAAAATTTAGATATTTGGCTAAATACACTGATCAGGCATAACATTATGACAGATGTATTATGACAGATGAAGTGAATAACACTGATTATCTCTTCATCACGGCACCTGTTAGTGGGTGGGATATATTAGGCAGCAAGTGAACATTCTGTCCTCAACAGTGATGTGTTAGAAGAAGGAAAAATGGGCAAGCGTAAGGGTTTGAGCGATTTTGAATAGGGCCAAATTGTGATGCTAGACGACTGGGTCAGAGCATCTCCAAAACTGCAGCTCTTGTGGGGTGTTCCCGGTCTGCAGTGGTCAGTATCTATCAAAAGTGGTCCACGGAAGGAACAGTGGTGAACCGGCGACTGGGTCATGGGCGGCCAAGGCTCACTGATGCACGTGGGGAGCGAAGGTTGGCCCGTGTGGTCCCATCAAACAGACGAGATACTGTGGCTCAAGAAGTTAATGTATTAGGAAAATAGTAGGTCATAATGTTATGCCTGATCAGTGTATATAACACATTTAATACCGTTATGCAAACAGAATCAAAATGTCATGTTTTTTAATATCAGTGTGTTTATATATATATATTATCAGTGTGTTTATATATATATATATATAAAATATATATTTTAAATGTACCCCAGCCGGCTGTCATGGCGATTGTGCGGAAACCTCGAGGTGGACCGCTGAGGGCATTTCTAATGAGGAAAAACACGTGAGCCGCATACAAGATGTTCCAAGCAAACGTGGCCAGCAGGAAGTACTGCAGCAGGGCTGTGAGTGCCGTACAAGGACCCTGATCGATGTTCTGATGCAAATCTGAAGAAGGAACAACGTTCTCCTGTGAAATAGAGGCTTTTGAGCTCTTGACTGGGTTGTTGATTCCAAAAATGAACAGCAGGTAGTAGGTGGTCATGCACAAACAGATGTTCACTAAGATCATAGTGGAGTTGGCTCCTCTCTGTGTCCTGCATTTGTAAAGAATGACGTTTATTTAATATGGAAAAGAAATTATAATGACACTCTTTATATTTTGTCTGTTTCATAAACCAGAACCATGGAATTACCATTAGTTGGCAAGACATGATAGAATGTAAATACACTGTAAAGAAAAAGATTTTCCTATCATTATTGTTGTCTTGTTTTTCAGTAAATATATTGTTGATGCATTGATCTTAAATTCTGGCTGATACTGGTGAGCTGATGATTATGGTTATGATTATGGTTGATAACTAATAAATGCCTGATATTAAAATCTATATTATTTATTCCAGATAAATTAAAAATAAATACCTAAAAAACTCAAATTAATAGTTTTAAAAGTGAATTTAATCGTCACAACACCATATTTGCTGTGAGATATTACATTTAACAATGTTATTAACAAAGTATTAAGACAAGTAATTGCACCTGGCGGCCATCTTAGAAACGCCTCTCGTACATGCAAGTGCAGCTCCTATCTCTTTGAATGGGGAAACATCAAATTCTCCAAAACTGTTCGCCAAGCTTACGACTAAATTTAATATTTGAAATCACTAATGAAATCTGACAACAACTGTCTCATCAATTTTATTTCTAAACACTCGAATCATGACTTAAAAAAACGGCATTTTTCAGATTGGACGAAACTAATGCGCAATCCTAAATGCGCATCTCACTTCCTGTTTCTATAGCAACTGAAGCTTCTAAACAGCAGCTGCAGTGACACAATGACTTTACAAATAAACAATTGGTTCTTTCATTTAGAAGGCGGGGCTTATTCGCCATATTGGGCATTGCACTTTCTCCCATTCATAAGTAATCTGTCTTCCTCTATATAAAGTCTTTGTTATTAACCTTCAGCCTGTAACAGATCCTTCCCTTGTGGGTTATTTTTTTTATGCAATTTTTCAGATTTTTTTTTTTTTTACCTTTAAATGACTAGATTTTATATAATAATATAATTTAATAATGTTACAAGTACATTCTTCAGATGTACTTTCAACTTAAATTCAAAATAATTTCAATAATGCAATAACCAGCTCAAATCAGCTCAAAATATATCTTACATTGGGTCAATTTGGGTGTCTTTGCCGACCTCTTGTGGGGAAAAAAAATATATAACATGATATTTTATGACTCTTGCCACTAGATGGCCTCTGTATGGAGCAAATGAGCTGTTCTGCTGGATGCTAAACTTAGTTCTTGAGTTAATCTCTTCAGAATGCATTCAGATACACATGTAGACATTATAAAATTACTTTTTGGTAAAGTTTTAGCATTTTTAGCTTTAATTCTATCTATGTTTACTGAAGCATTCCTCGCATTCCATTCATTCCTAAGGGGGTCAAATTGACCCGGGAGGGAAGGATTTGTTACTTTTTTTATTATAACCACATTAACTCCTCGAATCCAATACATTTTTGTGTATTTGTGGTTCAAGTGTGACAAAAGTGATTAAGGTATTGAACCACTCCAATGAACACACAATCGTTTTGGGTCAAAATGACCCAAGGGAAGGATGTATTAGTGTTTTTAAAAATTAACTTTAAGTGAGTGGTAAATTCCATGATTCTGTAATCTAATATGGTCTCAATATAGTATAAAAATAAAAACAAAAATGTAAATTAATCAAACTAGAATTTTATCTCATATTATCAAAATCGTATTTCCCTTGTTTTAAGCTTAAATCTCACTAAAATTAGCTAGATTTATGTTTAAAAAAAAAATTTATGCACAATTGCCAGTGGGGTAAGCGTAATATTTCATTTATACTCTCTCAAAAACAAGATAGCTACTTGGCTCTAAATGAATTTACCTTGTTGTAAATATGTTTACTGGAAAACAAGACAAACTACCAAAGTCTTTTGGACATATAATTGCATTTGATTACCATGTGAATATTACAGTATATGAATATGGTGATTATATAGAAGTTTGTTATCAAAGTACAATGGTATTATTACTATATTACTAATATTCTTTAAATGTATCCAGTGCTTTAGTACATACCTGGTCTTAATTTGATAAACTATGGTGAGGAGCAGACCCACAATAGACAGACTGCATCCCACAATACTGATCCAGTTTAAAGCCTCAGAATAATTATAGTCCGCTTTAAAGCTCTACGAAGAAAAGAGAGGAATCTCGCTACTTCTCATAGATTCACCAAATATTCAAATGTACTTTGTAGTTTTACTGCCACATTAAGTAAGTTAACATAAAGTGTGTTAGCTTGGCATCATGCTAACAGCAGATTCCCTTGAAATCAAATATGAGTTGTATCTGTGTCCTTTAGATATTCTTCCTATCTAAGCAGCTCACTATAGGTTTTAGAGCAAAGTTTTCACAGTTTCTTTAACACATGTATGTTAAACTAACCATCAGAACTGCAAAGTTGGTGGTGTGGTTGCATTTACACTGCACACCATTGTCATCTTGTATTTTGACGCAGCCCTCTGTTCTCCAGTCTCTACGAGCGTAGTCCCAAAACACGCATGCAAAGTCGTGAAGTGTCAAGCCGGATATATTCTGAAAACATAAAAAGAAATTTAAAAGCATGTGTGTGTGCACCACCATCAGAGTTTTTAATGTTTTTTAAAGAAAACTCTTCTCTTTATTTGATGATGCAGTAATATTATGAAATATTATTATATAATCAAATGTATCAACAAAATGTGTACTCTATAATAAAGATACTCATTTTGTGCGCTTTATTTTAAGGTGCCCTTGTTATGTAATCTCTTCCGTCACAGGTCAAAATGACCCGAAGCCTTAAAATTATTTATCATTTTATTAATTCATTTTTTATCATATTTTTTCTGTTTAAATGCATTTTTTTTTTAGATGTTTTCTTATTATTTTTTTATTTACTTTAAATGACTAGATTTGACCAATAAACAATATAATTTAAGCACATTCTTTCAACTTAAAATCAAAAAACAGCTCTCCAATACATTCATAACCCAGCTCAAATCAGCTCAAAATATCTCACATTGGGTCAATGAGCTCTGCCAAGCTCTTGAGGGGAAAAAAATATGATTTTTCATGACGTTTGCCACTAGATGACCTTATAGCTATATATGGAGCAAATGAGCTGTTCCGCTGGGTCCTAAAGTCAGTTCTTGAGTTTATCTCTTCAGTATGCATTCAGATACACATGTAAATATTATAAAATAATTATTTGGTAAAGTTTTAGCATTTTTAGGGTTTTCTATGTGTACTGAATCATTTATCTTATTCCATTCATTCCTAAGGGGGGCAAATTGATCTGTGAGTGAAGGATTTGTTACTTTTTTTTATTACAACCACATAAACTCCTCGAATCCATTACATTTTGTGTGTGTGTATTTGTGGTTCAAGTGTGACAAACTTCCTAAGGTCTTGGACCACTGCGATGAACACTCAATTTGAGGGATTAATATTAATTAACAACGTTATAGGGTTAGGGTTTGGTTCAGGTTTAGTTGTAATAATGTAATTATGCATAATTTTGTAACACTTTATTTTAAAGTGTCCTTGTTACATTTGTTACATGTACTTACCATAGTAACAGTAAATTATGCATAATAACATGTAACTAACCCTCAACCAAACCCTAATCCTACCCTATAGTAAGTACATGTTAAGCAATATTACTCAGTACTTAAATATATAATTACACTGTAACCCATAATGTTATGTTTTAGTAAGTACATGTCATATGTGTAACAGGGACACTGTAAAATAAAGAAAAGTGTTACAAATATATTTCTTCTTTAAAAGATAAAAGACTTTGAATGGCAGTGTATCCCGATTTCCACAAAAATATTACAGCACAACTGTTTTGAACATTGATAATAATCTGAAATGTTTCCTGAGCATCAAATCAGCATATTATAATGATTTCTGAAGGATCATGTGACAATGAAAACTAGGGTAATTATGCTGAAAACTCTGCTTTGATCACAATAATTAAATACATTTTAAAATATACAGTAACTAGAAAACTGCTATTTTAAATTGTAATAATATTTCACAATACTATTTATTTTTCGGTATTTTTCATCAAATAAATTCAGGTGAGTAAAGTATTTCCAGTGTAATAATCACTAATTCATGTCAATTTCTTTACTTTTGGGCAAGTCTCCACAAAATGAGCAGGATAGTATGCAAACCGGTCATTCCTGATCCTCATAACCCTGCCAGGGTTTATTTTGTGATAAAGAACGACTAACTGTACAGTTATTCCCTGTGTAGGTGTTTTATTGACTAATAACAAGAGGGATTCAGAAGCTGCTATATGTTTTGTAATCATTATGAGTTTATGATCACTTACCTCGGGCCTGATGGCAAACCCCACTTTATCAAGCAAGCTTTTGTCTGTGAGGCTAACCGAGACCACCTTTCTACTGGTATTTAGTTGACTATTAAACTCTTTTGAGTTGAAAAAATTGTCGTTTTCATAGATCACCATTCCAATACCAACATTTTTCTTCCCTAGAGGAAAGGAGAAGGAGTTAAATGTATTCAAAACTTTGACTTTTAATTATATTCCTGAAACCAAGAACAACAACAACAGAGACATAAACAGTACCCCAATCTTTCTGGGAATCGTTTTGCAGTGTGACTGTTAACATGAGATCAACAGGACGTCCTGAAGAGGATGCCATGTTAGCAGCGTCTCCACCCAGACCTATCCCTTCAGAAGTGAACGGTCCTAGTGGAATGCAGATTACCTCATTTTAATAAATAGAAATATCTTTCTGATATAAATAAAGATATAATAATTACACATGGAGTATTATACGCTCTTTTCTGGGAGGTTTCGGCACTGACCTGTTTGAGTATAGATTTGCACTTGTGGGGTCCAATTTGACAACTTGATGGATTTCACCACTAGGTTTGGTGTGACCAGTGCACTCGAGTTCTTGCTATTAAAGTTCAAAGCAAAATCCTCCAAAGTCTTTGTGAGACTACAGATGTAATACACATAAAAAATTTTAACACACATCCACCCTAACAAAAATTTTGTCAAAAATGTTTTTTCAATGTCCGCTTTTTGAAGTGAGTCTTGAGGTCAAAATAATAGATAAAAAATATTAAGGTGAAAGGTTCAATTCTCAACACTGACGGGTGCCACAACAAAAATGGCTGCCCACTGCTCTGGGTGTGTGTCCACGTTTTGCAGTGTGTGTGCACTACTCGCTACTCCTAATGTGTGTGTACTAACTTGGAAGGGGTAAAATGCAGAGAACACAGCCTTCAAATATGAAAAATATTTAATTTTATTAACGTCTGCAAAAATTCTGTCAACTATGTTACTAACCAAACAGCCCCCAGGGAACTAAAAAAAATTTAACCGCAAACCATGTGACCAGCATGATGTGATGTTATTTTATTCAGTGGCAGATGTTTTGAACACATTATGGTAAATGTCCACTATTGACCTATTGTCAATTAATATATCAATTGCCAGTCAACTATGCTGGGTACATTGATATGGTTTGCAATATTTTTATAAATATTGGTTAATAAAGATTAACCTGATCAAGAAAATAACATTTGGTTGGCCAGACAAGGCCTGTCATTGAAATTATAAAGCATTTTGAAACTGTCAACTATGTTACTTGCGTCAACTATGTTTTGACTGATTTTTTATATTTGAAACATCTAACGAAGGTGCCTTTCATTTTACAATGAAGCGATCCTGGCATGCAACCTGCTCTGTGTTAAAGACAAGACTAAAATGTAGTTTAAAAAAATAAAAACTTGACCAAAATCATTCTTTGGTTTTGTCAGGGGAAAAAGATGAGAGTTCATGCTTGTAGTTGCCAGATTTCAGTAATTTAAATCCCCCAATCAGAGTGTTTCTGTTAAAAGAACATGTATTCCATCCAAGCCTGCCGCACTCGCGTTAAATACTGAAGCCAAAATGCCTCGATCGTCCCCAGGTGGTTGGTCCCAGTGTAGGTCATAACACCTGCCCCTCCATGTATTCTAATGGACGCGAGACAAACTAAACAATCAAATTACACTTCATATAATTGTCTTTTATGCAGTTTTTAATCACACTGATTTCATTTCAAGACCTTACATACAAGAATTGGGGGTTCTGATGTTAATATTTTACTTAAAGACTAGACATCTTAAAATTGTGATCCTCCTTTTTTAGATGGTTATAAATGTGCTGCTTATTCAGAGATTTCAGTACGGATTGTTAATAAAAGTGTTGTACTTGAAGGTCACGTCTCTGTTCTCCATTCATTAGCGATAGAACTTGTATTGCTGTTTAGTTATGTCCGTGGGTATCAAAGCCCCGGTGGTGTAGTCGGACCAAGTGTGATTATTTCTTGTCGCTCGGTTACACTAGCCATATCAGCCTAGAAAATAGCAACTTTTCATTTTCCGTCTGTCTTAGTACACAATGTAACTATAGAAGAGTCAAGTTTTAAATAGGAAAAATATCAAAAGTCTTTGGTCATTTTTGAGCGAGATGCTATGGGTCTAATCAGATTCAACGATCTATGCTAAGCTATGCTAAAAGTTCTACCGCCAGACCCGTAGATCGGCTGAATGGATTCAAGAACGGTAAAACTCAACTGTTTAACTCTAGGGGAGTTGGAAAATGAGCCTACTTTCAAAAAAAGTGTAGTGTTCCTTAAGTTGTAAGCTTGTTTAGTGCGGTAAGTCAGTTGTGTGAGCTACTGAAATGAGCCTTGCTGTGAAACAGCCAATCAGAGCAGAGCTCAACGTTATTATTCATGACCCTTCCAAATAAGGTAATAAAAGCCCATTTCATTCTAGGGACAAATCCTAGGGTTGTAAATGGACATGTATAACCGCATCTGTAGTATTTTCGCCCTTACCTAAGCCACATACCTTCTATGTAGGTATCAGAGAACAATTTAAAATATTGTATCAATGCATTCTATGGCACCTTTAAATGTGCTGTATGTAAGTTTTTCACTTTACTAAAACATAAAAATAACAAAATGTTTGCAGATATTTAGGAAACATGCTAAATTAAGAAAAACAACGCTACAGCCAGTTTTACTTTGAAATGTGCGTTCCGTGTCGGAATGTCTGTTTTTGTTTTGGTCTGTGCGAAACTGCATGTTGCCAGTTTACCCAATAGTATTTCGACACCACAGGTTGCCAGTTGGTGGAAACACAGCGTGTTGCAGCCATTGAAGCCAGCAAACAAACTGGGCCAGAGATTGCAGATTCTACCCGATCTAAAAAGACTCTGTATCCATCTAAAAATCTCTATGAACGAGAACATATTAAAACGCGGATAAATCAACTTACATGTGGCTTTCATTGTCAATTGCGCTCGCTCCATTGCGTGTCCTCAACCTGGCAACACGCGTGAGCATCGAGTCTGAGGAGGAGGGGGCGGGGGAAACAACGATCTCCAATATTTTGAATTTGGACAGCAGTACCTATTTCAACCACTAGCTGTCAATCCTACATAATGCACCTTTAATTTCTTACATGAATGCTATTGTTAAATAGACCTACTGTAGCTGAAACATAAAGTACTGTTTTCATATTGTCATATAGTTTGTAATTTGCATTTTTCCTTATTTTTTAAAAACAAAAATCAAATTAAATATCTATATTGTAATTACAAAATTTATTTAAAAAAATAAATTTTTGGTCATCCCAACCTGTTCAGAATAGTGAAAGGCTAGTGACTGTTAACATGATTGATACTAATGTGATTGTTGCAAACATCTCTGTAAGGATGTTCACATTGGCATGTAATAATTATTTATTATTATTTAGGGAATGGTCAAAAAGCAGAGAAGGAGCATGCTGGTCAAGTGAGTTTAGGTTTTTTTATTTTTATTTATGAAACAATGAATAGTAAGTTCTGTCATATTATTTTATATTAAGTTCTGTCATATTATTTAATATATTATACTGTTCTTTGCCATGGTATCGATTCAGTATCGGTATCGAGGTATTACGGTGGCCCAGTAGTGCACAACACAACGCAATATAAAAAGCAAACATAAGTTCACAACACAATGAAAAAGCCACAACACAAATAAATCAAGCCACAACCATAGACTGTAAAAAAAATATGGACGTAGTGTCTGTGACGTCACCCATAGGATTCTGATGAGCAGTTTTGAAGTGTAAAGTAGGGACGAGCTGGCCGTTGCCATCTTGGTCATCGCGCGTCACTCCCGGAAAACAGAAAATGGGCAAAAAGGTGGGACGTGGGCGGAGCTGAAGTGACGCGATGTCTAACAGACAGCAGATACTGTAAATGGCTATCCACCTGTTACTCGAATTGGCCACGCCCTTAATTATGCAGAACTTTAATGCTTTATATAATGTAAACGAATGAGTTATAAAAAAATTCACCCCCCTCACAGTTGTCATGAAGGGCAAAATTAGGAAAAACCAAGTGGTTGAAACGTATAATTTGTATAAATTAAAATTACTTTTAACATTTAAAAACAGACATGTTAAAATTCCACAGCTTGATTGTATTGGTAAAACTGCCTTAGTAATGCACAACAACAACATTGGAATTTGAAGGAAAAAAATAAAAATAATAATAATTTTAATTCATATAAATTATATGTTTCAACTTGGTGGAATTGGCAGTCGTTCCCTTAGCGCCGTGGCAGCGGGTCAAAGCGTTCTGGAGTATAAATATACAGCTATAATGCACGTAGGTGATTTTGAATTGATATTTCATGTTGATACACAATTGCGCACTTAAAACAGATTATAGTGTTTAAATATTTGTAAGACTGGCAAGTCTATAGAACAATGCAAGGAAAACTAACTTTACCGCACTCCGAGAGTCCCCTAGTGGTCGGGAGCATTTCCGTTGTGTTGTGGCTATTTCGTTGTGTTGTGGCTATTTCGTTGTGTTGTGGCTATTTCGTTGTGTTGTGGTTTTTTTGTTGTGTTGTGGCTTTTTCGTTGTGTTGTGGGATTATTTCTTTGTGTTGTGGCTTTTTCGTTGTGTTGTGGCTTGATTTCGTGTGTTGTGAATTTATTACTTTGTGTTGCGGCAATTTTTTGTTGTGTTGTGGCTTGATTTCTTTGTGTTGTGAACTTATGTATGCTTTTTAAATTACGTTGTGTTGTGCACTACTGGGCCACCATAAGGTATTTCAGTCTGGTACTCTTAGAACACTACTCTAAAGTAGAACACAAAGGAAGATCTTTTTGATGATCTTCATTTGTGTTCCAAAGATGAACGAAAGTCTTACGGATTTGGAACAACATGAGGGTGAGAAATTAATGACAGAAATTGATTTCCTTTTAATCAGTGTATGTAGTGGCATACAGTTTGTCTGTAACATAGTTTACAAACTCACTAAACATTTGGTAATATCTAAATGTATTTGATATAGGTTTGATATAGAGTGTAGAGTGTAAATACCTCTCAAGGGCTTCATAAGTGTCTTCAGAGTGTTGGTATTTATTAGTTTCCATGAGCTGACTGATGGTGGTCAATGCTGACACTGCAACTGTCTGTACAATAAAAAAAACATTTTATATTACATAAAATTTTGCTGTAGTCAAACATTGTCAGACTAACATAATAGGCAAGGCAAGGCAAGTTTATTTATATAGCACATCTATATAAACAATGGCACAAAGATACACAATAGCAATTCAAATTGCTTTACACAGAAATTAAATTAAAATATTTATTAGAATATATATATATATATATATATATATATATATATATATATATATATATATATATATATATATATATATATATATATATATATATATATATATATATATATATATATATATATATATATATATATATATATATATATATATATATATATATATATATATACACAGTGAGGAAAATAAGTATTTGAACACCCTGCTATTTTGCAAGTTCTCCCACTTAGAAATCATGGAGGGGTCTGAAATTGTCATTGTAGGTGCATGTCCACTGTGAGAGACATAATCTAAAAAAGAAAATGCAGAAATCACAATGTATGATTTTTAACTATTTATTTGTATGATACAGCTGCAAATAAGTATTTGAACACCTGAGAAAATCAATGTTAATATTTGGTACAGTCGCCTTTGTTTGCAATTACAGAGGTAAAACGTTTCCTGTAGTTTTTCACCAGGTTTGCACACACTGCAGGAGGGATTTTGGCCCACTCCTCCACACAGATCTTCTCTAGATCAGTCAGGTTTCTGGCCTGTCGCTGAGAATCACGGAGTTTGAGCTCCCTCCAAAGATTCTCTATTGGGTTTAGGTCTGGAGACTGGCTAGGCCACGCCAGAACCTTGATATGCTTCTTACAGAGCCACTCATTGGTTATCCTGGCTGTATGCTTCGGGCCATTGTCATGTTGGAAGACCCAGCCTCGACCCATCTTCAATGCCCTAACTGAGGGAAGGAGGTTGTTCCCCAAAATCTCACAATACATGGCCCCGGTCATCCTCACCTTAATACAGTGCAGTTGCCCTGTCCCATGTGCAGAAAAACACCCCCAAAGCATAATGCTACCACCCCCATGCTTCACAGTAGGGATGGTGTTCTTGGGATGGTACTCATCAAAATTCTTCCTCCAAACACGTTTAGTGGAATTATGAGCAAAAAGTTATATTTTGGTCTCATCTGACCACATGACTTTCTCCCATGACTCCTCTGGATCATCCAAATGGTCATTGGCAAACTTAAGACGGGCCTTGACATGTGCTGGTTTAAGCAGGGGAACCTTCCGTGCCATGCATGATTTCAAACCATGACGTCTTAGTGTATTACCAACAGTAACCTTGGAAACGGTGGTCCCAGCTCTTTTCAGGTCATTGACCAGCTCCTCCCATGTAGTTCTGGGCTGATTTCTCACCTTTATTAGGATCATTGAGACCCCACAAGGTGAGATCTTGCATGGAGCTCCAGTCCGAGGGAGATTGACAGTCATGTTTAGCTTCTTCCATTTTCTAATGATTGCTCCAACAGTGGACCTTTTTTTCACCAAGCTGCTTGGCAATTTCCCCGTAGCCCTTTCCAGCCTTGTGGAGGTGTACAATTTTGTCTCTAGTGTCTTTGGACAGCTCTTTGGTCTTGGCCATGTTAGTAGTTGGATTCTTACTGATTGTATGGGGTGGACAGGTGTCTTTATGCAGCTAGCGACCTCAAACAGGTGCATCTAATTTAGGATAAAAAATGGAGTGGAGGTGGACATTTTAAAGGCAGACTAACAGGTCTTTGAGGGTCAGAATTC
This sequence comes from Romanogobio albipinnatus, assembly GCA_023566225.1. Taxonomy (NCBI): domain Eukaryota; kingdom Metazoa; phylum Chordata; class Actinopteri; order Cypriniformes; family Gobionidae; genus Romanogobio; species Romanogobio albipinnatus. Next base: position 16,918,147 of record CM042263.1, read on the forward strand.
TAGCTGATAGACAGGTGTTCAAATACTTATTTGCAGCTGTATCATACAAATAAATAGTTAAAAAATCATATATTGTGATTTCTTTTTTTTATTTTTTAGATTATGTCTCTCACAGTGGACATGCACCTACGATAACAATTTCAGACCGCTCCTTGATATCCAACTGGGAGAACTTGCAAAATAGCAGGGTGTTCAAATACTAATTTTCCTCACTGTATATATATATAAAACCTGTATCACTCCTATCTGGAGTGGAAGAAAATGGATAGTCAGGTTCGCAATTTTACTATTTATAATTGTCCCAACCTTCCCAACAGAGTACCCAACCTTCTTGGTGTCCCTGGGAGGGGTGCTGGAGAGTGCTCCGACTGGGGACTCCGTCGTTCTACTGGGGGACTTCAACGCCCACGTGGGCAATGACAGTGAAACCTGGAGGGGCGTGATTGGGAGGAACGGCCCCCCTGATCTGAACCCGAGTGGTGTTCAGTTATTGGACTTCTGTGCTAGTTACAGTTTGTCCATAACGAACACCATGTTCAAGCATAAGGGTGTCCATCAGTGCACATGGCACCAGGACACCCTAGGTCGTAGGTCAATGATCGACTTCGTGGTCGTTTCATCTGACCTGCGGCCGTATGTCTTGGACACTCGGGTGAAGAGAGGGGCGGAGCTGTCAACTGATCACCACCTGGTGGTGAGTTGGATCCGATGGCGGGGGAGGAAGCTGGATAGACTCGGTAGACCCAAACGTACTGTGAGGGTCTGCTGGGAACGTTTGGCCGAGTCTCCTGTCAGAGAGATCTTCAACTCCTGCCTCCGGCAGAGCTTCGACCGGATCCCGAGGGAGGCTGGAGATATTGAGTCCGAGTGGACCATGTTCTCCACCTCCATTGTCAAAGCGGCTGCTCGGAGCTGTGGACGCAAGGTCTCCGGTGCCTGTCGAGGCGGCAATCCCCGAACCCGGTGGTGGACACCGGAAGTAAGGGATGCCGTCAAGCTGAAGAAGGAGTCCTATCGGGCCTGGCTGGCTTGTGGGACTCCTGAGGCAGCTGACAGGTACCGGCAGGCTAAACGGACTGCAGCCCGGGTGGTTGTGGAGGCAAAAACTCGGGCCTGGGAGGAGTTCGGTGAGGCCATGGAAAAGGACTATCGGCTGGCCTCGAAGAGATTCTGGCAAACCGTCCGGCGCCTCAGGAGGGGGAAGCAGTGCCCTACCAACGCTGTTTACAGTGGCGATGGGCGGCTGTTGACCTCAACTGGGGATGTTGTCGGACGGTGGAAGGAATACTTTGAGGATCTCCTCAATCCCGCCGTCACGTCTTCCATTGAGGAAGCAGAGGCTGGGGGCTCAGAGGAGGACTCGTCCATCACCCAAGCTGAAGTCACCGAGGTGGTCAAGAAACTCCTCGGTGGCAAGGCACCGGGGGTGGATGAGATCCGCCCTGAGTACCTCAAGTCTCTGGATGTTGTGGGGCTGTCTTGGCTGACACGCCTCTGCAGCATCGCGTGGCGGTCGGGGACAGTGCCTCTGGGATGGCAGACCGGGGTGGTGGTTCCTCTTTTTAAAAAGGGGGACCGGAGGGTGTGTTCCAACTATAGGGGGATCACACTTCTCAGCCTCCCCGGGAAAGTCTATGCCAGGGTACTGGAGAGGAGAATTCGGCCGATAGTGGAACCTCGGATTCAGGAGGAACAGTGTGGTTTTCGTCCTGGTCGTGGAACACTGGACCAGCTCTATACCCTCTACAGGGTGCTGGAGGGTTCATGGGAGTTTGCCCAACCAGTCCACATTTGTTTTGTGGATTTGGAGAAGGCATTCGACTGTGTCCCTCGCGGCGTCCTGTGGAGGGTGCTGGGGGAATATGGGGTCCGGGGTCCTTTGCTGAGGGCTGTCCGGTCCCTGTATGACCGAAGCAGGAGTTTGGTCCGCATTGCCGGCAGTAAGTCAGACTTGTTCCCGGTGCATGTTGGACTCCGGCAGGGCTGCCCTTTGTCGCCGGTTCTGTTCATAATTTTTATGGACAGAATTTCTAGGCGCAGCCAAGGGCCGGAGGGTGTCAGGTTTGGGGACCACACGGTTTCGTCTCTGCTCTTTGCGGATGACGTTGTCGTGTTGGCCCCTTCTAACCAGGACCTTCAGCATGCACTGGGACGGTTTGCAGCCGAGTGTGAAGCGGCTGGGATGGGGATCAGCACCTCCAAATCCGAGGCCATGGTCCTCAGTCGGAAAAGGGTGGCTTGCCCACTTCAGGTTGGTGGAGAGTTCCTGCCCCAAGTGGAGGAGTTCAAGTATCTAGGGGTCTTGTTCACGAGTGAGGGGAGGATGGAACGGGAGATTGACAGACGGATCGGTGCAGCTTCTGCAGTAATGCGGTCGATGTACCGGTCTGTCGTGGTGAAGAAAGAGCTAAGCCGTAAGGCGAAGCTCTCGATTTACCGGTCAATCTACGTTCCTACTCTCACCTATGGTCATGAGCTTTGGGTCATGACCGAAAGGACAAGATCCCGGATACAGGCGGCCGAAATGAGCTTTCTCCGCAGGGTGGCTGGGCGCTCCCTTAGAGATAGGGTGAGAAGCTCAGTCACTCGTGAGGAACTCGGAGTAGAGCCGCTGCTCCTCCACATCGAGAGGGGACAGCTGAGGTGGCTCGGGCATTTGTTCCGGATGCCTCCTGAACGCCTTCCCGGGAAGGTGTTTCGGGCATGTCCAACCGGGAGGAGGCCCCGGGGAAGACCAAGGACACGCTGGAGGGACTATGTCTCCCGGCTGGCCTTGGAACGCCTCGGTGTCCCCCCGGAAGAGCTGGAAGAAGTGTCTAGGGAGAGGGAAGTCTGGGCATCTCTGCTTAGACTGCTGCCCCCGCGACCCGGCCCCGGATAAGCGGAAGAAGATGGATGGATGGATAATTGTCAGGTAACTGTGCATTTGAACAGTAAACAGTAGACTTGCAGACAAATCTTTCTGGAACCACCAGGGCTATACGGATCTATCTGTCAGAGCAGATCTAAACTGATCTGAAAAAAAAAATACTAACATATTTTAAAGTGCCCCTACTATGCTTTTTTGAAAATTACCTTCCATGCAGTGTGTAATATAGCTGTTTGTGAATGTAAAAGCTCAGCAAAGTTTCAAAGATCAAAGCGCATGATGAATAAAGTTATTGAGAAAGCCACTTTTAAAGGTGCTATATAAAATAGATGTATTATTATTATTATTATTATTATTGTCTCCTAAAAGAAAGAATCGATTCTGAACTGCTGATATGAGTCATCAGTAATTCCAGTCTCACTTCCTGTTACATACCTACGTAACAATGCAACAAATTTGCATAATGACAATTTGCACGCACTTCAAAAGGATAAGGACTTGCACTGAAATTGATACAGAAAAAAAACAATGCCATTGTATCCATGGGTGTTGGAACAATTGTATGTGGGTGGGACAAGACCCACCCACTTTTTACGATCAATGATATTGGACCCACTCACTTGTATCGCCTCTTCTGTTTACCTACCCCTAACCGATAAACACTTATTATTAAACACATTAGACACTTTATTTCCACTTTTCTCATTTTTTTCATTTTTATTGAAAATAAATGCCTTTCTGATCTGATATGTGATGGGAAAAGGGAGTAAAGAGAGTTCCGCAAAAGGTGGTTTCGAACCTCGGTTCGATTTGCGTAAAAATTTGATGCCATGCGTCTTACCCCTACACTATTGCTGCTCTCAATGATAAGGTGATTTCCGTAATTTTGTCTTGCCCAAGCAGAAGTTTAGCAAACAAGGCCATATTTGTACTTAATGTAAATGGCATCTACTCCAGTAAAAAATGTGGACCCACCCACATTTTTTTTCCTTCCGACGCCCATGATCGTATCACTGTGAATCAAGTGCTGAGGAAGGTCCAGAGCTGAAATTCAGATAATGTAATAGCCATTTTGTTTTTGTTTTAAAAGCACTGAAAGCGGTAGACCAATCACAAAAGACTGACCAATCAGAGTAGAGTAGACCAATCACAACAGACTGGGCTATTTGACAAATTAGAGCAGAGTAGACCAATCACAACAGACTGGGCTATCTGACAAATTAGAGCAGAGTAGACCAATCACAGCAGACTGGGCCATTTGACAATTCAGAGCAGAGTAGACCAATCACAAAAGACTGGGGCATCAGACCAATCAGAGCAGAGTATGCTCATGGAAAGAAGGGGTTTAGAGAGACTCAATATTCAAAATGACAATTTATGGATGAGAAAAGTGGTGATGCATTAAGAGAAAATTAAAGTGATCTTTGACCTTTGATGCATGTAAATCTATTGTAGTTTCTACACAAAATTAGGAACCTTTAAAATAGCATAACAGAGGCACTTTATTGTTTCTACATGAGTGCTGAAAGTCATCTAGGAATCTTGCCTTATTTAACATTGCGGAGGACAGCAGGCTATTGGCAAAAGTAGCAGCTGAGGTGATGTTCGCAGACGTCAGCTGCTCAGGTTTGGATGTGAGCATCTGGACAACATGCACATTCTCTACCAGAGTTACCTAAATGAAACAATCAAAACCACTGTGTCAATCTGTTGTCTAATCGAAAGCACATTGAAATGCACTCAAAATGGCAGAGTTCAAACTATTGACCATGTTCTGACTACAGTAAACTACTGTAGTTACTGTAGTAATAACTATACATTATACATAATTACACACAAAACCATATAGTAAGTACATGTAGCTAATTATTATTACTTAGCACTTTATGTATAATTACACCGTAACACAGATACCTTAAAATAAAGTGTAAACAAATATTTTTTTTTACATTTCACTTCAATGACTATACTGCAATTATAATATAGTATTATACTATACTATACTTATATTATACCATGTTTTGGTGTAGGAAATGTATGTGTGCCAGAAGTAATGAAACTCTTAATTAAACCATTAAACTGCCATTAAATATAAATATATTCATTATATTATAATTGTATTTTATACACTCACCTAAAGGATTATTAGGAACACCTGTTCAATTTCTCATTAATGCAATTATCTAATCAACCAATCACATGGCAGTTGCTTCAATGCATTTAGGGGTGTGGTCCTGGTCAAGACAATCTCCTGAACTCCAAACTGAATGTCAGAATGGGAAAGAAAGGTGATTTAAGCAATTTTGAGCGTGGCATGGTTGTTGGTGCCAGACGGGCCGGTCTGAGTATTTCACAATCTGCTCAGTTACTGGGATTTTCACGCACAACCATTTCTAGGGTTTACAAAGAATGGTGTGAAAAGGGACAAACATCCAGTATGTGGCAGTCCTGTGGGCGAAAATGCCATGTTGATGCTAGAGGTCAGAGGAGAATGGACCGACTGATTCAAGCTGATAGAAGAGCAACTTTGACTGAAATAACCACTCGTTACAACCAAGGTATGCAGCAAAGCATTTGTGAAGCCACAACACGCACAACCTTGAGGCGGATGGGCTACAACAGCAGAAGACCCCACCGGGTACCACTCATCTCCACTACAAATAGGAAAAAGAGGCTACAGTTTGCACAAGCTCACCAAAATTGGACAGTTGAAGACTGGAAAAATGTTGCCTGGTCTGATGAGTCTCGATTTCTGTTGAGACATTCAGATGGTAGAGTCAGAATTTGGCGTAAACAGAATGAGAACATGGATCCATCATGCCTTGTTACCACTGTGCAGGCTGGTGGTGGTGGTGTAATGGTGTGGGGGATGTTTTCTTGGCACACTTTAGGCCCCTTAGTGCCAATTGGGCATCGTTTAAATGCCACGGCCTACCTGAGCATTGTTTCTGACCATGTCCGTCCCTTTATGACCACCATGTACCCATCCTCTGATGGCTACTTCCAGCAGGATAATGCACCGTGTCACAAAGCTCGAATCATTTCAAATTGGTTTCTTGAACATGACAATGAGTTCACTGTACTAAAATGGCCCCCACAGTCACCAGATCTCAACCCAATAGAGCATCTTTGGGATGTGGTGGAACAGGAGTTTCGTGCCTTGGATGTGCATCCCACAAATCTCCATCAACTGCAAGATGCTATCCTATCAATATGGGCCAACATTTCTAAAGAATGCTTTCAGCACCTTGTTGAATCAATGCCACATAGAATTAAGGCAGTTCTGAAGGCGAAAGGGGGTCAAACACAGTATTAGTATGGTGTGCCTAATAATCATTTAGTTGAGTGTATAAAGCATATGGAAGAGGGCAATTTTGACATGAAAACTATATAATTAATATAATATAATATAATATAATATAATATAATATAATATATAATTTGTCCCAACATCACATCTAAAACAAAACAAAAATGGCAGTGTAATTTTTTATCATTCAAAATGAATGTGAATTTGTTCAAACTGTCAAACCCTAGTAATTTTCAAAAATGTAAATACACACGTTGACAGTGCTTTGGATGTTGACCATCTCCAGGGTATAGTTACAGTAAAAAAATAGAACTCCACCAAATGCGTTGGGGAGTGTGGAGTTCAAACACTCAGCAAAGCCCAAAGGAATACCAGCTAGAGGACACATATAAGACATACAAGACCGGTTAAACAAGTTAACTAAGAACACAAAAAACATGCAAATGACATGAATATTTTGATTTGTACCACTGATACAAATTAAATTCTGTACAGATGTTATACTGATGATGTTATATTTATATATATAAAAAATAATAATAATAATAATAAAATAAAAAGAGGTACAATAGATGCAGCTTGAGTCTTAGACATTTCTAATGTAATGTGTAATTATATTATAATTAGTGGCACATAAATATAAAAAATAATATAATAAATTCAACCCTTTATAAGTTTGGGGTAAGATTTTTTATGTTTTTGAAACACAAAGGCTTCTGCTCATAAAAGCTGCATTCATTTGATCAAAAATACAGTAAAACAGTAATATTGTAAAATATTATTATTATTTAAAATAGGCGTTATTTTAAAATGTATTTTATTTCTGTGATCAAAGCTGAATTTTCACATAATCCTTCAGAAATCATTCTAATATGATGATTTGGTGCTCAAAAACATGTATTATTATTATTATTATCAATGTTGAAAACAGTTGTGCCGCTTAATATTTTTGTGGACATCGTGATAGGGTTTTCAGGATTCTTTGATGGATAGAAAGTTACAAGAACAGCATTTACATAAAACAGAAATCTTTTATAATATTATAATTGTCTTTATACTAGTTTTTCAATTTAATACATCCTTGCTGAATAAAAGATAATACTTTAAAAGACAAGTGTAAAACATATTGGGTTTTCTTAAATATAGCTGTATGCTTGTACATCATGCATATCTAGCCTATTTATTGTATAATATTACATACCATTGGTTGTTCCTGGAGGGCATAGCTGCGTTGAATAACTAATCTTTCCGACCAAAGCAGGTGGAAAGGTCAAACCATAGATTGTTTCCTCTGGACAGGTATTATCTGCAACAATATTATTTTGGGTACTATTATGTCAACAAGTCATCATCATCTTGGACCAAAACTTGAAATGTGGTGCGTCTCAATCAGCTCCCTAGTTCAGATATCAGGGCACTGATCAGGAAGTCGGCCATTTTAAGGGCTGTCTCAATCGCAAAATCCTTACAGTGCCCTAAAAAAATTCCACAATGCACCACAAAAACAAGGGAGCATCGATGCTCACTATGCTCCCTTACTGGAAATTACGTCACATTCCTGAAGTGCGAAAACAAGCGCGCCGCACAAGCCCTGAAAAGTGAAGCCAAAACATTTTAAACAACCCCATGTGGTTGGTCCCAGTATAGACCATAAACCTGCGCTGATTTGGGACCAGTCTGCACAATAGTAAGCACGGGACAGAGTCTGCGCAGTAGTGAATGCGGGTCCTGAGTCTGCCTTTTAAAGGTCTACATTTCCATAACTGTTTATTTCAGTCTACTGCTCTGTCCTGCATTCACTACTGTGCAGACTCGGGTGGGTCCCACATTTACTAATGCAAAGAATCAGGTCCTGCATTCACTAATGTGCAGACTTAGGGTCCCACACTCACTACTGTGCAGACTCAGGTCCCAAATCAGTGCAAGATGTCACCACCATATTGGGACATTGGCGGCTTCACTTTTCTACAATGGAAGAGAGTGAAGTCTATGAAGTTTTTACAGTCTATGTGCGAAACATAAAACGCAAAAGCCAAATATATACAATTTGTCCTTTGTCAAACTCTCTCAAATCCTTACGCTTGTCCACTTTTCCATGCTTCCTGCTTCTAACACATCAACTTTGAGGACAAACTCACTTGCAAACTCACTTTTTGATATATCCCACCCACTAACAGGTGTTGTGATGAAGAGATAATCAGTGTTATTCACTTCACCTGTCAGTGGTCATAATGTTATGCCTGATCATTGTATATATATCCAAATAAAAAAACTGTCTTTTCAAACCTTCTATCGGGTGCTGTTTTTCTCCATATAATGGACTTCAATTGCAACAAACGGGTTGAAGGTCCAAATCAATGCATTTTCAAAGGGCTTCGTAAGGCTCTGCACAATCCCAGCCGAGGAACCTTATCTCACGAAACTATCGTAATTTAAAGAAACAACAACATTTGTACACTTTTTAACCTCAAATGCGTGACTTCTGTGTTCTGCTTCTTCACGACGTATGACGTCATCACGCCGGAAAGGTCACATCCGTGGCAAAGGTGAAAGTACCGACCCAGTGCCAAAAAACTCCATTAATTGTTCTCCAACTTTAAAATTGTCCGACATAGTTGTTTTACCTTTATTTTTGTAAAGGGCATTTGATTTAGTCTTTGCAGTTTTGTTTTTGACACTGGGCTGTGATGGCATCTTACGTTGTGAAGGACAAAAGTCGAGCAATTTGTGGTTATATTTTTCTTTTTTCTTTTGAAAATGATCGAAGGTTTGGCTAGTTAAGACCCTATTCCTCAGCTGGGAACGTGCAGAGCCCTTTGAAACTGCATTGATTTGGACCTTCAACCCGTTGGTTGCAATTGAAGTCCATTTTGTGGAAAAAAATCCTTGAATGTTTTCCTCAAAAAACTTAATTCATTTTCAACTGAAGAAAGAAAGACATGAATATCTTGGATGAGATGGGGGTGGGTAAATTATCAGGAAATGTTCATTTCGAAGTGAACAAATCCTTTAATCAAACATCAATAGTAAATGAGAGAATAATTTACAGCTCTTCACTGAATAACATAACTTTAATTAGAATCAATGTACATTTAATTCATATAGTGCAGACTAGGGATGCACCGATACCGATACCAGTACTCGGGTGTCGGTCCGATACTGTTGTGAAGTACTCGTACTCGTAAAACAACCCCGATACAACCGCACCCGATACCACTTTATGGCAACGCATCTTCGGATGCCGCGCGGTTACATAATTTTGTTACATAAATTACATAATTCGCATAATTCGTGGCGTCAAGTGCAAAGGGGTCTCGCGCTCTCAAAACGCACGACTGCAGTAATATGGCTTAATTTTTGCCGCGCGCACCCGAGCGCTAGTGTGGACGAGGCGACTATTAACCAAGCTTAACCACTCGTGTGGCAGATACCACTTGGTAGTGAGTGCTGAAAGTGAAGGGCTGTTTAGTAGGTATGTGCGCAATGACTAGCCTAATCCTGGTAGTATAACAAGCCTAAGCAAGCTATAATTGTTATACTAGTTTGACATGACATGGAAGAAAATGGTTTATCTGAAGCCTCCGCGAGCGCCAGAGAAAACCAACGCATGCAAAACCTTTGTTTTTTTTTTGCTGCAGATACACTTTTGAAAATAATATATTAATTTCAAGATATAACATTAACACGACAGTGATTTAAACATAGCCTTTGGAAAATATATATATATTTAAAGTAGGCCTAGTGGTGGGCCGTTATCGGCGTTAACGCGCTGTGTTAACAATTTAACGCGCAATTTAACGCGCTGTGCCAAAAAAATTTAAACAACTAGTATTTTCCAAGTCATCTTGCAGCACTAACGTTTAATCGACTAGTCTCGCACATCCCTAAGTTAGCTCAGTGTCACACATTGTAGATGGAAACAGAAACAGGCTCATAGCTGATAATGCAGAGAAGCTTCTTTTCATCAAAAAGAACCTGCCTCTCACTTTTCCGAAAAGGGCTGTATGGCTATGATAACATACTAATTTAATTCAGTTGTTCTGCTACTATGTTGTGTGGTACTGGAATCCACAAGAATGTTACAGGTTACATTTATGTGAAATGGGCTGCAGTGCCATGTTTGTTTAGGAAAACACCAAGTTGAATGTTAAAATGTCAGCAACAGCATCAATTTGTGTATTTACTTTGTTACAGTCAGAAAGTGAAAAACATCTGATGAAAATAAAACATTGTTAGAAGAACTGTAATGGTATTATTAAGTACTCGTATCAGTACTCGGTATCGGCAAGTACCCAAATGTAAGTACTTTTACTTGGTCTGAAAAAAAGTGGTACTGGTGCATCTCTAGTGCAGACTATGCAAATCTTATTATTATTATAATTTTTTTTAACATTTGATTAGTTTATTACATTTCTGTATAGTAAGCTATTTAACCTAGTAGTAGGTTAAATTGATCATTTCATTCATATCTTTTTTTCTGTTGTATTTCTCCTATTTTTTTTTTTTTTGTTTTTTGTATTACTGAACGTTTCAACTCACCATTGTTGGTTGATAGTGAAACTGCTCTGAAAAAATAAATTAAGGGGTTTGGGGTCATTTTGGGTTTTTTATAAACTCACTGACAAGGGCCCCCAGACAAAGTTTTGCTTAGGGTTCTAGGACCAGCAATTATCAGTGCCCAGATTTGTGTACACGATATACTGATTCACAAGCTCGGAAGCTGATTGGGATGCACAACTTGGGTTTGAGACTAGGATGTCAAACTCAGTTTCTGGAGGGCCACTGTCCAGCAGAGTTTAGCTCTAACCTTAATTGAACACACCAGAACCGAAGCTAATCAAGAACTTCGGGATTACTGTACAAGAAACTTCCAGGCAGGTATTTTGGAGCTATTCTCTGTAGGGTAGAGGCCATCCAGGAGTGGAGTTTGACATGTGTTGTTTCAGAGAACGGCTCTGCAATGTGTACTTGTAGGTTGAGAAGTGGTTGAAAGCAGGTTAGGGTCGATAGTTGATGTTGACGAAGTGGTCGAAGTGGCAGTTGTGGTTGACTTGGTGGTAGTTGGTGTGGTGGTGGTAGTAGTAGTAGTGGTGGTAGGAGTGGTAGTAGATGTAGGAGAGGTAGTAGAAGTAGGAGGAGTGGTAGTAGATATAGTAGGAGTGGTAGTGGGGCTGATAGTAGACGTACGAGTGGTAGTAGATGTAGTAGGAGTGGTAGTGGTAGTAGATGTAGTAGGAGTGGTAGTGGTAGTAGATGTAGTAGGAGTGGAAGTAGACATAGTAGGAGTGGTAGTAGGGGTGAAAGTAGACGTAGGAATGGTAGTAGATGTAGTAGGAGTGGCAGTAGAAGTAGGAGTGTTAGTAGACATAGTAGGAGTGGTAGTGGTGTCTTCTGTTGGGTGCAGGGTGGTTGTAGAGTAGTTCTCTTGTGACACCTCAAATAGAATTGCTGTTAAAAAACAAATAAAAAAAACAATTGGATTAACATCAGCACACAGTTTTGGGTATAATGTGATTGTATATAGACCTATTGGTTTATATAATTAAAGCTCTATCAGTTAAACTTTATTTGCCATTTCTTTAATGCACCCAGACAGGGCCAAGACAAGTTTTTATGGTTGGGCCGCTTTTTCCCTAGCCCAATAAGTATGGTACACTATAGAGATAGACCACTCCATGACAGCTTTGCACACTGAGGTCATTTGCAAGTGAAATTCCTGCACACAATTCTTAAAATGACCGTGAGACATGCAAATCAGCCTAACCTGGACAATCCAAATTAGGATGCCAGCCAATAAAATTAAAAACTGACAAGTGCAATGGGATATTTTATAAAATGATTTTGGCTAGTACTGGCATTCAAATTTTATGTACATGTCTCACTTAAACCTTAATAAATCAAATAAATATAAATATAAACATACAATAATACCACTAATAATAACAATGTAATTTAGTAAAACCAACTGGGTTCTGCTGTTACACAAATCTGTTTTTTGTTAACTGATTCAATATCATTGTTTTAAACTCTAGAATATTTGCCATGATCTTCAATCAAGATATATTTTTAAAAAAGAATTACATCAAACTAATATAATATATAACATATTGCTGTTCAAAAATGTGTTTTTTTTAATGTTTTTAAAAGAAGTTTCTTATGCTCACCAAGGCTGTATTTATTTGATAAAAACAATAATAGTATGAATTATTATTACAATTTAAAAGCTGAATTTTCAGCATCATTACTCCAGTCTTCAGTGTCACATGATCCTTCAGAGATAATTTTAAATGGCTGATTTGCTGCTTAAGAAACATTTATTATTATTATCAATGTTGGAAAAAATTTTCCATGATTCTTTGTTGATTAGAAAATACAATTAAAAACAGCATTTATCTGAAATAGAAAGCTTTTTATTATACATTACCTTTCAAAAGTTTGGGATCATTAAGAATTTTTTTTCAAGAAAGTAATACTTTTATTCAGCAAGGATGCATTAACTTGATCAAAAGTGTCAGTAAAGACTGTATAATGTTACAACGATTTTCAATATTGCTAATAATGTTTCCTGAGCAGCAAATAATCATATTAGAATGATTTCTGAGGGATCATGTGACTCTAAAGACTGGAGTATATAGTGATGCCGAATGATGATCACAGGAATAAATTACATTTTTATAAAATATTCTAATTATTTTCAATTGTAATATTTCACAATATTACTGCTTTTCTTTTTATAATCAAATAAATGCAGCCTGGGTGAGCATGAGATACTTATATTAAAAACATAGAGTCTTACCGATCCCAAACTTTTGAACAGCAGTGTATATAGCCTACATATATAATAAAGCTATATATAGAGAGGTGCTAGTCTCTGTATAGGTCAAAATCCCTGCATACTACATCTATGTTTCAGAAAATTAATCTGTAATGTTGCAATAACTTACCTGAAAGAAATATGAGCAACAGAACGGAGCGATCCATCATCTCCCCATTAATGATCTAGATCTAGTTCTCGAGCATCGAGTTATGTAGGAGGATCTCAGATGTTGAGTTTGACATGATGTATTTGCATTTCTAAGTGGGGAAAAGCTGGACACGGTAAAATGCAATGTTTTGCAAAAAACAAAAATGAGAAGGTCAGGCAGGTGGTAACATTACATGGCTGTAAAGTCTACAGGATGACAGAATTCTTTAAATCATGATAAGAAAAGCTGATGTGCTAATAAACCTGATGACATTTGCCATTACTGCAATGTACTGTTCAACTAAAATTATTAGAGAAGTACAAGGGCATTAGTAACTAGTTTGGATAAAAGTGTAGTTATTTAACTATTAAACAAAATTAAAAATTCTCTCATATGTCACCCCAGCCTCATCTGAAGAAAAAAAGCCAGATATATCTGGATGAGGGTGAGTATATGATTTCTATTTGTGGGTGGACTATCCATTTAAGGGTTTAAAATCAACATGTCAAATGTGCCTAGATAGGCAAAAAATATTATGTGAATAACTTAAAAATTTGTATACAAGTCATCATATGTCTTTATATAATAATAAATCCGTGAGAGAGATTCAAAACAGGCGCACGCGATTACAAAAACAGTCACGAATGTCACGATATATGACGCCATTGCCAAACAAACAAACTGATTTCACATCCAAATAAACACTGCACTGTGTAGAAGATTGATGCCTGTGACACCTTTAAAGAATTACTTTTTTTTCTTAACTTCATTTTGTTATTCAAAGTGAGCCTTGTATTATATGCAAATTGTCACCATTCACGCATTTCAGTACGCCACTGAACAACAGGCAAATTAACGGCGTTTGCCTTCATTTAGAAACAATAAGTAGACTAAATGCAGCTATGGACGTGCTGGACACCTGGACGATTGCATGAACATTCACACAAAACGAGTGGCTTATTTTCCTGTCAGCAGGTCAGTGGTTTTTCCTTGACATAACGAAGCACAACTCCACAAATGAGGCCTAAATTTGTCAAAGAACGTGTGCAATTATAGGGAGAACGGGGTAATCTGAGACACCCTCTGTATCTAGTCAACAGAATACATTTGTGGTCATATGACCATTATGTTTTCAAGCCCCTCCAATTTCCCCCTTGGCCATGAAGGAGAGGACCTCTGTGGTAAGCGTTTTTTTTCCACAAAAATATTTTTTTTGCATGTAAAACTTAATCTACTGTTGTGCCAAAACAAATTGATTCAGGTAGAAAAACGTATATCAAATGTTGATGAACTACCAACATATAAAACATGTGCTGATGCTAGCTGAAGATTAGCCTGAATTGCTAAGAGAGATCGTTTTTTTTTCTTAAAATGTGGCAGTGGGGTGAAGTGAGACAAATGCTGTGGGGTAAATTGAGACATAAGGCACAAGTTAAGTTTAGTCTTAAACATTTTAATGTAATATTACATTACATACGTTTTATTTTTAATGTCATAAACATTGTAGAAAAGCCATCATGCCAAGGCAATACACTAGGAAGACAACCTGGGGCGCATGTTCCTAAAAGTGATGTGGTGAAGCTGCCTCAACCTAAAAGGTCTGGAGGAACCACACGGAGAGAGCAACTCCTCATCTTTTCCTGTTACCTTCAGGGCTGGAATGTAGAGTAGGCCTAGTTGTAGAGTATGACAGTAGGCTGATATTCTAATCCAGGTGGGTCTAGTCCTGTGTTCTGAGTCCCAGGCTGTTCTAGCTGGTTCTGATTGTCCTTTGCTCTGACCCCCAGACTGTGTTCTAATCTAACTGGTTCTATCTGTCATTTTAATGTTAATTAAAACATTTTGAATTATATTATGTTGTATTTGATTTTGTTCAGAGTTACTTTCAAGTGTTTAGAAAAAAAAAGTGCTTAATTGACCAATCCCCATGATTTTGTTAATAGTCCGACATTAGTTCTGGAATGTCAAGCTAGCTGTCAGGATTCTAACTGTTACAACATGTGTTGTTATGGTAGTTTCAGAGTGGAAAAGTGGTTCACTTTACCCCCTTGATTTCTCTGGTCTGTAAACTGGGGTAAAGTGAGACACAAGACGACTTTTTACAAAACAATCATATTTTCACGGACCTTTGTCCTGAATACATTCTGATCATTTCCATTGTTATAGGAAACATCCTGAATTAATAGAAAATGTGTCAATTTTAATTACATATCATTTTAGATTGCTTAGAGGGGAGCAAATGTAAAAAATGTCTCACTTTACCCCACTCTCCCCCTACTATTATTGGTTGTGTAAAGTTTACTTATTTATTTTCTCATTAAAACCAATGTTAATCAGTGATTGTATATCAAGAACAGGGACACATTTGGGTGCACTTCGTTTTGTGATTTCAACGGAATGATTAAAGTCTTCGCAACAGCAATCGATTGAAGCACTTGGCTGTGCACGAGCCACAATACTGAAAACAGCGGCCACGAGCACTCTGCATGATTTCAAAAACGCATTCCAGCGCCAGATTGCCGTATTTACCTCTACTAATCAATTAGAGATGCTTAATTTGTATTAGATACAACAACTTAAGCTGCAAGAAAAATCGCTATCTATTTGCCGCCATCACTGCTGCTGCTACTCCGACAATGTACACAACAAGCTGCTTCTTCTTCGGCTTTTGCCTTGATACTGTGGGTTATACCATCAACATGCCCGTGGACACTGCCTACTAGTGGTCTGCATGTGTAATAGTAATAACTGACGCGGACAACAACACAGAAGTATAAATTAAATTATACCGAAATTACCGCAGCCTTAAAGTATACTTCTGCATCCTTGTCCGCATCGACATGCAGTTACACATGCAGAGGGAGCAAGTGTACCCCTGAGGGAGGGGTTCTGGTAGACCAATCATTTACATTTTCGGAGAGGTACGCGTCAGGGTACGTCATAGGCTACGCGTGCAACACACAGCCTATGACGTAGCTACGGCGTACACTCAACGCAGAAGTATAAATTGGGCTTTAGCCTTCACATGTGCACTTTGTAAACACGGGGGGGGGGGGGTTGGGGGGGTATGGCACTTCTGCCTATGGCTAGCGTTACCATACCGATGTAACACAAGGGTGTTACATTTGATCACTTTAAAGTCCAAGGAGAGCCCTGAATGTGCTCTTTACAGGACATCCAGATTTAACTGTGACATGTATGTTGTCTGAGAAATTCACAAAAATATAATGTCCACTACATAGGACAAAAGTCTATTCATGGGTCCCAGGAGGATAGAGTTTATCGAAATTCTTGCGTGTGAACACTGATGTAGCCTACTTTGAACCCGTATACATCAATTTGATGGTTTAATGTTGAAAACATACTGTAAGATTATTACTGACAGTGTATTTGGAATGATGACAGAAACGTGTTGCCCACAAACTTCCATAGGAAAGGAATAAGACTGAGGTACAAAGGTTAAACACGTTAATCTGAGTAATCTAATAAAGCTGAGAACCCGTGCATCCATGAGAGTGATAGAGGATATGCACTTACCTAGAAACCTTCAAATCAACTCAGCTGTTATCCACTCACATCCTGGCTACAAAAGGGTTTTAAAAGGATGAGGCCTAAAGAAATAGTCAGTCATACACAGCAAAAGCCTCAAGTAGTTTTTCAGAGTACATTATTGACACTATGGCAGTCACAAATTATGGCTTCTTATAAAAAGAGTTACAAATCTTAAGCAAATATATAAACACGATGTCAACCCTTGCTACCTCACAAACCTAAGTTAATTATCTGTTGACCATTTCTAGAAATCAATACTCTTAGGTTGTTTCAATCACTGGAAGGAGTGGAATTTTTTATTAATATTTATAAAAAGAGAAAAGGGAGGGCCTAAAAATATACACACACATATACACACACAGGTGCTGGTCAAATAATTAGAATATCATCAAAAAGTTGATTTATTTCACTAATTCCATTCAAAATGTGAAACTTGCATATTATATTCTTTCATTACACACAGACTGATATATTTCAAACGTTTATTTCTTTTAATTTTGATGATAACAAACAACTATGGAAAATCCCAAATTCAGTATCAGAAAATTAGAATATTGTGAAAAGCTTCAATATTGAAGACACCTAGTGCCACACTCTAATCAGCTAATTAACTCAAAACACCTGCAAAAGCCTTTAATGGTCTCTTATTCTAGTTCTGTAGGCTACACAATCATGGGGAAGACTGCTGACTTGACAGTTATCCAAAAGACGACAATTGACACCTTGCACAAGGAGGGCAAGACACAAAAGGTCATTGCAAAAAAGGCTGGCTGTTCACAGAGATCTGTGTCCAAGCATATTAATAGAGAGGCGAAGGGAAGGAAAAGATGTGGTAGAAAAAAATGTGTACAAGCAATAGGGATAACCGTACCCTGGAGAGGATTGTGAAACAAAACCCATTAAAAAATGTGGGGGAGATTCACAAAGAATGCACTGGAGCTGGAGTCAGTGCTTCAAGAACCACTACGCACAGACATATGCAAGACATGGGTTTCAGCTGTCGCATTCCTTGGGTCAAGCCACTCTTGAATAACAGACAGTGTCAGAAGCGTCTCGCCTGTGTTAAAGACAAAAAGGAAAATGAAAGTAAATTTTGCATTTCCTTTGGAAATCAGGGTGCCAGAGTCTGGAGGAAGAGAGGAGAGGCACACAATCCATGTTGCTTGAGGTCCAGTGTAAAGTTTCCACAGTCAGCGATGGTTTGGGGTGCAATGTCATCTGCTGGTGTTGGTCCGCTGTGTTTTCTGAGGTCCAAGGTAAACGCAGCCGTATACCAGGAAGTTTTAGAGCACTTCATGCTTCCTACTGCTGACCAACTTAATGGAGATGCAGATTTCATTTTCCAACAGGACTTGGCACCTGCACACATTGTCAAAGCAACCAGTACCTGGTTTAAGGACCATGGTATCCCTGTTCTTAATTGGCCAGCAAACTCGCCTGACCTTAACTCCATAGAAAATCTATGAGGTATTGTGAAGAGGAAGATACGATATGCCAGACCCAACAATGCAGAAGAGCTGAAGGCCACTATCAGAGCAACCTGGGCTCTCATAACACCAGAGCAGTGCCACAGACTAATCGACTCCATGCCACGCCGCATCGCTGCAGTAATTCAGGCAAGAGGAGCCCCAACTAAGTATTGAGTGCTGTACATGCTCATACTTTTCATGCTCATACTTTTCAGTTGGCCAAGATTTCTAAAAATCCTTTCTTTGTATTGGTCTTAAGTAATATTCTAATTTTATGAGATACTGAATTTGGGATTTTCCTTAGTTGTCTGTTATAATCATCAAAATTAAAAAGTAAACATTTAAAATATATCAATCTGTGTGTAATGAATGAATATAATATACAAGTTTCACTTTTTGAATGGAATAAGTGAAATAAATCAACTTTTTGATGATATTCTAATTATATGACCAGCATCTGTATATATATATATATATATATAAATAAATATGTGACCCTGGACCACAAAACCAGTCATAAGTCTCACAGGTATATTTGTGGCAAAAGCCAACAATCCATTGCATGCGTCAAAATGATACTTTTATGCCATTAGGATATTAAGTAAAGATCATGTTCCATTAAGATATTTTGTAAATGTCCTACAGTAAATGTATATAAAAGTTTATTATTAGCAGTAATATGCATTGCTAAAGACCTCATTTGGACAACTTTAAAGGCGATTTTCTCAATATTTAGATTTTTTTGCACCCTCAGATTCCAGATTTTCAAATAGTTGTATCTCAGCCCAATATTGTCCAACCCCAACAAACCATACATCAATGGAAAGCGTATTTATTTAGCTTTAGGTGATGCATTTAGATAGATGATGTATAAATCTCAATTTCAAAAATATTTGCCCTTATGACTGGTTTTGTGGTCCAGGGTCACATTTATATAAATAAATAAATAAATATATATATATATATATATATATATATATACACATACACTCACCTAAAGGATTATTAGGAACACCTGTTCAATTTCTCATTAATGCAATTATCTAATCAACCAATCACATGGCAGTTGCTTCAATGCATTTAGGGGTGTGGTCCTGGTCAAGACAATCTCCTGAACTCCAAACTGAATGTCAGAATGGGAAAGAAAGGTGATTTAAGCAATTTTGGCATGGTTGTTGGTGCCAGACGGGCCGCACAATCTGCTCAGTTACTGGGATAGGCACAACCATTTCTAGGGTTTACAAAGAATGGTGTGAAAAGGGAAAACATCCAGTATGCGGCAGTCCTGTGGGCGAAAATGCCTTGTTGATGCTAGAGGGCAGAAGAGAATGGGCCGACTGATTCAAGCTGATAGAAGAGCAACTTTGACTGAAATAACCACTCATTACAACCGAGGTATGCAGCAAAGCCTTTGTGAAGCCACAACACGCACAACCTTGAGGCGGATGGGCTACAACAGCAGAAGACCCCACCGGGAACCACTCAACTCCACTACAAATAGGAAAAAGAGCCTACAATTTGCACAAGCTCACCAAAATTGGACAGTTGAAGACTGGAAAAATGTTGCCTGGTCTGATGAGTCTCGATTTCTGTTGAGACATTCAGACGGTAGAGTCAGAATTTGGCGTAAACAGAATGAGAACATGGATCCATCATGCCTTGTTACCACTGTGCAGGCTGGTGGTGGTGGTGTAATGGTGTGGGGGATGTTTTCTTGGCACACTTTAGGCCCCTTAGTGCCAATTGGGCATTGTTTAAATGCCACGGCCTACCTGAGCATTGTTTCTGACCATGTCCATCCCTTTATGACCACCATGTACCCATCCTCTGATGGCTACTTCCAGCAGGATAATGCACCATGTCACAAAGCTCGAATCATTTCAAATTGGTTTCTTGAACATGACAATGAGTTCACTGTACTAAAATGGCCCCCATAGTCACCAGATCTCAACCCAATAGAGCATCTTTGGGATGTGGTGGAACGGGAGCTTCGTGCCCTGGATGTGCATCCCACAAATCTCCATCAACTGCAAGATGCTATCCTATCAACATGGGCCAACATTTCTAAAGAATGCTTTCAGCACCTTGTTGAATCAATGCCACGTAGAATTAAGGCAGTTCTGAAGGCGAAAGGGGGTCAAACACAGTATTAGTATGGTGTTCCTAATAATCCTTTAGGTGAGTGTATATCTAATATATATATATATTATTTTTTTTACACACACACAATTCAGTAATTCAAGTGTAAATAACATATAACAAGTGACAAAATACATTTTCTAATAATTTTATTGTAAGATTATTCATGGAAAAAGAGCAGACTCGTACATACATTGCAGTGGATTTTCATCACACACACACCATGTGCTCTCTCATAATTAAAGATTTATTTCCCAGGGATGCCTGGATCCCACTGACTCCCTTGTGGAGAAGATTTGAGCTATCTGTTCAACAGCATGTGGAAAACGTGGTGGAAACAGACACAGATTACAAAGGCAGCCATTCAAACCTAAGCAGAATCTGGGCCGAGAGCCAGTAGATGAGAAGATTGACACTGAACATCCTGGTTTAACAAATCTGATCTCTTCTTAGGCTCAAATTAGTTAGTCGGGTAATCATAAAAATGTATGTGATCAAAGAGCCCTCAGGAAGAAGAAACAAAGACACAAATAAGCAAAATTCGCCAGCAGTCTCTTATTTCTTTTTTTTCTCTTGTGTGTTGGTGAACCAGGCGTCCAGCAGCTTTTTACTGTAGTAGATCTGCCAGCCATGTACTTGAACTGAAATAATCAAGACTAAGTACATTATAGACACGGCAGAGAAGCCAAAGATGAACCTATAAGCTTTGCCGTGGCGATAAAGCTGCTGAGCCACAGGAAACATCTCCATCCCTCCATAAAGAATAGGACCCACACAAAAAAGCCCAGCGCTGATCATGGAGATGACCAGGTAACTGATGTTGTTTTTCGGCAAAGCCATGAAGCTGAAGACAGTAGGTATGATGCTCAGAAGATATGTGTACTCCCATTGGTACGGAGAGGCCACCACTTTATGGGATACCAGGTTCAGATGGCTGACCACCACCTGTGCTGCTACAAGCAACCAGACCACTGCATGAGCGATGTTCAGCTTCTTGATCTCAGACTTTAGAGCCACACTGGGGGGGATTGAGAAGGGTCAGTTCAATGGGATCAGAGGAACTCAGAGATTAATCCTGTAATCAGTGCTTGAAGTGGGGCGGTACTCACCGGTACGCAGTACCAGCACTTCTACATTTTACTCTTATGCATACCTGCACTATTTCTTGCGTACCGATACTTCTCGCTTTTATAACGGATCAATTGTCTGTGACAGAAGCCCAATTGTTTAATTAAGTGGCGCACGAATCACTGTAGGTGCATTCACCAGCGCGCTCCAAAAGTGATAAGATTAGCATGAGCCGGTCCTATGCGACACTGTTGATAAAATGTGTGACCTTCTTTAATTATTGACTAAACAATCCCCCCATAACAACCCCCCCACACACACACCACGCACACACACACACACATACACACACACAGCCCCGCTCCCTTTGGTGAGTTCCGGCACTTTATTTTTTCCACTTCAAGCACTGCCTGTAATAGACCCTGTATTTTTTAAGTAGTTTTAATCATACAAATGTATTACCTTTTTATTATAATATAACAGTTTTGTGAACAGTGATGAATTTTAAATAATTTAAGTACTTGGTCTAGGACTACAAGTGGATTATCCCAAGTTCCAAGGTCCTAAGCGCTTTCTAAAATGAAAAACTGACCATTGACATTGACCTTTTCACATTTCCAGGTTTTCTCAGAAGCGGAAGTCGTCAAAGTTGGGAAAACATCCATAGGTGAATGAGAGACTACATTAAATTAGGGACGTGACGGTTAATCGACGTGTGACAACACCGATAAAACCTTGTATCACCGGCGGGGGCTTCTCAAATCGCTAATTTTAAATCGAAAGTAAAATGCGCACGGCCGCTCTGGAATTCATAACGGAGCGATGTGGAGCAAAGCGAGTGTTTTCAGTGAATTCCTCTGAAAGTTAAGGTTTTATAGGCATGAACTGAAAACACGCCAGACTGGACATGCACCGTGAATGACTGTGCGGTCGTGAATGAATGACAGTGCAGCTATGAATGAATGCCCGTGCTCATTTTACTTTCGGTTTAGAATTAGCGCCAATTTGGGGGCGGGTTGAATTGTGGGTTCATTAGCCTATTATTTTAAATGAAAAACAACAACAAAACAGTACAATGACAAATTCACTTAAATGGTTGCTTTTACATTTCGATTTGAAACCAAATTTTCTGCGATCATCGGGTCTTGTCAGCTCTTCGCTCCTGTGATGCATGAAATCTGACTCCTGCTGTGTTTGTGCTGCGACTCTCGTTCGGCTCACGCTGTATTGAGCAGACACGTTCAGCTTTTAATTGTAGTGTCTGTTCTCTAACTGAACCAAATTATTTTATTACTATAAAAATCAAAACGACGGTGGGGGCGGTGCGCAAGTGATGTAACCAGTGTTCCGGCTGAACACCGGAAACACCGACTATCGCAGCAAGCCTACATTAAATATATTTTTTGTGTTTCCATTAGATTTAATGTTTTCACAACTTGCAAAAAGAAGGCGAGGGGTAGAGAGACAGTCTCACAGTGTGTGAAAAGGGTCAATTTACTTAGAAATACAGTAACGTTACGACACATAGATTTTAGTAAATATGTAAATGTTTTTTCTTCTGTGCTTTTTTTTAAGACTTCAAAAACTTTTGTACAACTGGAATACCATACACGGAAGTGACACTGTAAATACAAGATTAAAATATTACTACGAATCATATTGTTTACATTTACACCAATTCACAACATACGTACCTCATCTGATAATGTGACGCAACACGCTCGCGGTGCTGAAAGTCACTGCCGTCTGTTCCTGTAGCGCGCGGCCCTGCTCGTGATGCCATGGCAACCCAACACAGTCGACAACCTGAGGTTAAAGTAAACTCGAAATTTACCTCACTTCTTCTGTTTAAAAGTCCACATGAGGTTAACCGAACACTCGAGTTGCAGTTTGTCAAGCATACAGAGCCGGCCCAAGGCATAAGCGAACTAAGCGGCTGCTTAGGGCCCCCTTGGCCACCAGAGGGCCCCCAAGAGCACAGTAAATTACTCTCCGGCAAAGTTATTTTATGATGATTGAAATCGCGAAATGGCCTTAGAAAACTTTTTGCAATTTCTTGCAAAAAATGTTTAATATATGCATGGATTGATTCTGACAGCGCTGCACAAGCTCGCAGCGCAATCGAGACACTATTCGTTTGTTAGTCAGGGTTCAAAGTCCAAAGTGCGGAAAAATCGGCTACGTACTAGTCAGTTGCCCGGTAACCTTTTTATGAATGGATGGATTTGAGAATGCGCTATATGGTTTAGTGCAAATATCTTGTCTGCATGTTTTGTACAGAGTAGACAGCATAGCTTCCAGTTTCTCCCTTGAAATTATAAGTTGTGTAGCCTACATTTTGGAAATTTTTATTTAGAAAATAAAAAGGTTTTCTATGTGAATAAATAGTAAAGTGTAATTTATTCCTGTGATCAAAGCAGAATTTATCATCATTACTCAGCCTTCAGTGTCATATGATCCTTCACAAATCATTCTAATATGATGATTTGATGCTCAACAAATATCTATGATTATCAGTGTTGAACAATGTTTTTAGGATTTTTTTGAAAGCTTTCTATTTCAGAGAAATGCTGTTCTTTTGAACTTTCTATTCATCAAAGAATCCTGGGGAAAAGTGAGCATATTCAGGATAAGAGACTACTTTAAAAAAGTACATATCCCAGTGTGAACTGTATTACTGTAAGACTTCGAATATTAACACCTGATCACTCCTGTGGGTTTGCTACTGTTACAATTAAAAACCGTAAAAGGGTAAAAACATGACTGGCAGACATGATGTAAGCAACACAGCTACAACTAATAAAATTGATACTGGGTGTGCGAATTATCAAGAATGAACAATAGTCAATCGTACTGGTGGCACAGAGGGGGCCACAAATAAAATTCTGCTTAGGGCCCCATAAGGGCTTGGGCCGGCCCTGCAAGCATACATGTTGTAAGTATACACAATTTGCCAACGTGTACGTCCCTCACGTAAGTTAACTGACGGTAGTCTTCCGAGAAACACTAAGCAGATCGCTGAAGGTTCACAGACTAATGTCACTTTTCATATTTTCCATACATGAAAGTAAATGGTATCATTCTGCCTAACATATTTTGTGTTCCACAGAAATAAGACATATAAAAGTTATACATACAAGTATAATAAGAAAAAATAGAATATGCAACAAACTGCAAATTCTATAACGTGCTAACTGTATACTTAATTATTTCCACAAATAAATGAATAGCAAATAATGGCACTACGAATGCAAGTATGTAGACACACTTCCGTAAATAACGTTACATACCTTTTTATTGGCTTCAACCAAACCATAACCTGGTATGCAAAATCTGCAAAGGTCTTTACCTTTACTATCCTATAACGTTACTGAGTATCATACTAATTGCTTTTTGAAAGTATCAACTTTTCTGTAGTTTTTGTTTGTTCACGACCTTGTACTGATTTGTAAATCAGCTTGGTCGATATTAAATTAATCCACGCATAGTATGATATAATTACCGGATAGTATTAATTGTCAAGGTATTTTTTTATTCTAAAACAATGAATTATCATATCACAGCTATCTGTCACTCAAGCCAACTTCTACAACTTTTGATGACGCTTCCTACTGGTGATTTCTAAGAGACACCATACGTGCTCATTCACAGTAATAATCGACTTTACAAATTAGCAGAGGCACACTGTTTATATCAAATGTATGCACAGTGAACACCCATAGTATAATACACCTACCTTATTTTAGCATGAACCAGCGAACAACTTCATACACACACAGTAGAAACGAGAGCGAAGTAGCTCTTCTTCTA
This sequence comes from Romanogobio albipinnatus, assembly GCA_023566225.1. Classification (NCBI taxonomy): domain Eukaryota; kingdom Metazoa; phylum Chordata; class Actinopteri; order Cypriniformes; family Gobionidae; genus Romanogobio; species Romanogobio albipinnatus. Next base: position 16,943,329 of record CM042263.1, read on the forward strand.
CACCCGCCTTCGTTTTAACATTCTTCAATATATCGCCCTCACTGGTGCGGAGTGGAAACGAATGATTATGAAAATAGTTCCAGTACATTTGCATTGAGGATTGATACAGCGGGTACACACACAAGTGGTTATTAAATTATGCATTACATTGATTAAATCAGTTGGAAAAATATGTAAAACCTTTGTGTCATTTTTGGTCTGTTGGAGGTCTATTTAAGAGACCAGGAAGCACAGTTGTTGTGTAGATTAAAAGTGAAGTGAAGTGACGTGTGGCGACCCATACTTGGAATTTGTGCTCTGCATTTAACCTATCCAAGTGCACACACACAGTAGTGAACACACACACACACACACCGTGAACACACACCCGGAGCAGTGGGCAGCCATATTGCTGCGGCACCCGGGGAGCAATTGGGGGTTCAGTGCCTTGCTCAAGGGTCTCAGTTGTGGTATTGAGGGTGGAGAAGGGTGCTGGTTATTCACTGCCCCCACCGACAATTCCTGCTGGACATGAGACTCAAACCCACAACCTTCCAGTTACAAGTCCGACTCTCTAACCATTAGGCCACGACTGCCCCTAAAAGGTATAATAGTTAAAGGGATTTCACCCAAAAATGAAAATTAGCCCATGATTTACTCACCTTCAAGCCATCCTAGGTGTATATGACATTCTTCTTTCAGACGAATACAATCGGAGTTATATTAAAAAATGTCCAGGCTCTTCCAAGCTTTATAATGGCAGTAAATGGCAGCCCAAAAAAGTGCATCCATCCATTATAAACATACTCCACACGGCTCCGGGTGGTTAATAAAGCCATTTGAAGTGAAGCGATGCTTTTGTGTAAGAAAAATATCCATATTTAACTAGGGTTGGGTATCTTTTTTTTAAAAGGGGCCTAAATGGTGCCTGAACCGATACTTTAAAAAAAAAAAAGAGAGAGAGAGAGAGAGAGAGAGAGAGACACAAAACGATGGTGGATGACATTTAAAGAATGGCTTTTTATTGATTTTTATTTTTTATTTTTTAAATTGAACAATTTATTAAAAGTTTAAAGTATACTTAAATATATAAATACCATAGATACAAAATACAATTTACTTAACAAATTCAGAGTAAAACCTAAGCCACCAGACCCAACTAGGCCTAATTTAACACTAAATAACAGTTACAGTACTAATAACAGCAAAGTAGTCGGTATTCTTGCTACAAACCAGCTTCAAGGTTCAGCTTTATTTTGCAGAAAAATGACCATATTCTCTGGCTAAATATTTTAGAACTCATGGCCTTATTGTTTTCATGGGGACACGCTTAATGCTTCTCACATGACACACAGCAGCCGCAATAGTGCTGTATGACAGCTGTATCGCTTTTATTTCTTTTTTATTCAAAATATTCACAAGCTTGTAACTATGTCATGAACTATCTGATATTCTGATTTTCAAATATGTGTAAGTGAATGTGTGTTAGTTGATCTATAATGTGCGATGGGCGCCGCCATGTTAGTTTGTGCCTCAGAGAATCGGATCTGTTGGATTTACATCACGAAAATGCATCCACGTCTCACGAAATACATGAAAGTAAGTGACCGGTGAACTGGGATAAGAATAAAGTAAACTATATAGTTACTATATACTGTATCTGATGTAAATAAGATACGTAGTCAAATTATAACTGAAAGGATTTTTATTGCTGCTTCCATAGACATCAGTGTGTATTTTTTGCTAGTATGTATGTGCATTAAAATGTCTGGAACCTAAAATAAACATGATGTGGTTGCAAAGACTAAATAGTTTTGATACGTGACAAGCACTGAGGGCGTCTGGCTCGGCGCCAGCCAAAGCATGAAAGCATGTTTGAATTTAAGTGGCACCGAAATGAGGCATCGAAATCTGCGTTCTGATTCGGTCCGGTTACATAGATTTCGGTACCCAACCATATATTTAAAGGGGTGATGAATTGAGAAATCAACTCTCCCTTGATCCTTTGATGTTTGTCGTGATATAAGAATATCCTGTACGTTTCAGAGCTGAAAACTTCCTTCTTAGTCAAAGAAAAGCTTTTATTGACACCAGGCCCAGAAAACGCTCGATCTCAGAATATGTCGACCCTTGACGTCATCGTATGCTGAAAAGCTGTCTCAACAGATAAATATGTATGCCTGCTTCTGTAGCCTTGCCCACGACTCATGGAGCTGAACAGATCGTGTACCGAGCAATAAACATGCCCAAGATAGCGAGATATTGCGCTGTGCCTGGTTGTGGAAGAACACAGTCGCTGCATAAGATTTTTTTGGATTCTAATATTGGAAATGTGTGGTTGAACTTCATTTTTAATGAATATCCAGCTTACGTGGGGAAGATTTGCACGTATGTTCATTTCACCGGATTCGTTTGTGAACAAGAGACTGGATTTGCAGACAGGATGAGATTACATGAATTAATGAATATAATGTTTTATATGTGATAGTATTGCATTGTTACAGATCAAATACAATGTTACATTGTGTACATGTCTAACTAAACATAACTTACCATACTGTCACAGGGCTCGCAAAGCCCAACGCCCCGGGGCTATGTGTTTTCCAGACGGGCTACCAATATGTATCATCTTAAATAGTGAAATAATATAAATTTCTTAATGCGCGTTGTTCACTCTCTTGACTTGATATTTGAAGGAAAAATACAATCGCGGAAGTTTTGATCATGCTGTCTGCCACGTACTTGGCGCACGTATATTCATCGATCAGGCGGGCCAAGTAATATAAAATAACATTCATATTAATTGCGGGTGGATGAGAGATAAATCATTGTATTTGTTTGATAAAGACATTTTGCGAGCCCTGAGGGACGAATCATTTCCTCACGCATACTCATGGGGGAATATTTCATTCAACTTTGCATATTTAATTCAAGCCGAAGCTCATTAAATATGCAAAGCTTATCCAATCATAGCAGTGGGCGTTTACTTCCAAGTCTTCAGTGCACGCCCATAAAAACCTAGCGTGTCTTGAGAGAGGCTCAAAACCAGGGCAGAAAATAGCCTATTACTTATTCATTATGATGTTTTTGAATGTAAAAACCACACAAACATCACAAATAGACCTCAGACAACAGTATACATTTAAAAAAAAAAAAGCCAGTTCATGACACCTTTAACAATTTATAAAGTAAAATATCTAGCTTCCGTCAGACCGCCTTCCGTATTCAACTTAAAAGCGTAACTTGACGTCAGACATAGCATAAGCGTTTTGAACTGCGAGAGGCATTACACTTTCTTCATAAGTTGAATACGGAAGGCGGTCTGCCGGAAGCTAGAAAGTTTACTTTATAAAGTTTTAAATATGGATATTTTTTCTTAAACAAACCCATCAATTCACTTCAGAAGCCCTTTATTAACCCCCCGGAGCTGTGTGGATTACTTTTATAATGGATGGATGCACTTTTTTGGGATTCAAATTTTGTCCTGCTATTCACTGCCGTTATAATGTTTGGATTACCCAGGACAATTTTAATATAACTAAAGGATGTCTTGAGGGTGAGTAAATCATGGGGTAATTTTCATTTTTGGGTAAACTAACCCTTTAAAATCAGCAGCTCAATGAAAATCAGAGGTAGGCAAAAATCTGAATTTCATAATTTTCTCTTTTGAACAGGTCACACTCCATAGTTTGTTGACATGATAATAGTGAACATGCATGGTTGTTTATGCAGTATGTACATTACCTTAGTGTCTGGCTAAGTGTGTCCTTTGAAACTAAATTCCATAAATGATGGTCAGTATCAAGATTGAAAACAGGGATTCTTTATTTTTTGTGGAATTCCCTAATTACAAATTCACACAATTTCAGTTAATTCACTTTATTACAAAATCAACAACAACAATGACATTAAGTCTTTACTCCATACGTGTTTAACCATTTGGTAATTCAGTAGTAAAACTAAAAATAAATTACAGAGAAGTTCTTAAGACTGTTTCTGTTTAACTTAGTGTCCGTGTGGCCTTATCCAGCATTGGGTGTAACTCATTACTAAGTAATTCATTACTGCAATTTAAAGGTCCCGTTCTTCGTGTTCTTTTGAAGCTTTGATTGTGTTTACAGTGTGCAATATAACATGTGTTCATGTTTCGCGTGTAAAAAAAACAGTATTTTTAACACAATTTACTTATCTGTATACCGCTGTTTTCACTGTCCTAAAAACGGCTGATGAGTTCCTTTATTCTATGAAGTCCCTCCTTCAGAAATACATAACGAGTTCTGATTGTGCCAGCTGTTCCCGTGTTGTGATTTGACCGCAGCTTAGCAAACGTGGCACGGTTCCTGTGTTGTGATTCGACAGCAGCTTAGCGCACGTGGAAAGGTCACGCCTCTTAACGGGAGATATATGCGATCAATGATCTCTACAGCGTCCCTGGGAAAGCCGAACAAAGGTGATTTGACTCCGGGATGAAAATAACAGCGTCTCGACGACATGGCGACAAACACACTGAAACGCAGCACTTCCTTTTCTCCACGCGACATGTCCTCTTCTCCACGTGGGACAGCAACAAGACCACGCCCCCTTTTTCGCGTAGTCTTGTGGGTGGAGGTTAGTCTGTTCTACTGTTCTACTGACGTAATTTATGAAGGAAGTACCAGGATGTAGTCCAAGCCGGCCGTTCGCTGTAGGCTTTGAAAGGGAACTTCTGTTAAATAAAATATTTCGCTTGGCATTGAACTTTGAGCTTTATAATTTTACAGGTATTATTTATGCTCTAACAGCAACATTACACACTAACTAAAGTTTGAACAATGGGATCATGAAGAACAGGACCTTTAATTACTTTTCCCTTGAAAAAGTAAAGTAAGGGATTACTCTTTAATTTAATCTTTAAAAAATGTAATTAGTTACTTCAGATGTAATTGCATTAAATACTGTATAGACAATATAACAATTCTATTTAAAAACATAGTGAATTTAACATCAAAATGTAATGTCTAATGTTAAAATCTATGTTTTTATGTAACCCTCTCCCTTTTAATACAATGGTCAGTTCCAGAATAGTTTTATTCAGTTTTATATTATTTATTTGAAAGAATTAAAAGAGCAGTTTCATGTCCATCCTTATGTTGTTCAACTGGTCAATGTTAATACTGTATGGGATTTTGAAAGTAATTGGTAACAAGTAATGGAATACTTTTTAGAGAGAGTAATTAGTACAGTAATCGAATTACACTGTTAAAGATATAATTGGTAGCTAGTAATTAATTACTTTTTTAGAGTAACTAACCCAACACTGGCCCTATCGAATTTTAAATACTGATAAACTGTATTCATTAACAAATCAATACCGTGGAGTTGTATTTTGATAAACAATGATCTGATATACTCAAATCAATTGGGTGTGAAAGAACCTAAATGTAAGGTTCAGGACATTTTATATATATTTACTGATGCTGTTAGTTAATGAGATCATCGCAAAGCAAAATCTAAAAAACATAAACCCTTATGTGCTCACATACCCTCTTGAATTTCATTGAGATGGCACAATGAGAAACTACTAACACAGCAGAAAAAATAGTGCATATCCAACAATCTGAACATTCTTCATTATGACAGTCCCAATATCACTTCATTTTAGACTGATATGTAGTCAATGTGACCCCATCTATATACAATAAATATACTGTCAAACAATAGGAAATATGCAAATAAATAATGTGATAAGAGTTCTAACAAAGTGCTAACCGTATGGCTGAATGTATACCTTAAGATGATAAAAGACTGTTTCTATTATGTAATTATGTGTATGCTTAAAACATATATTTAACATTCTCTCGTATATTATATATGAAGCTCCATTGCCACTGTAGCACAATCTGCTATAAAGCATACCTGATTGAATCTCTGACTTAATTGTCAGTTTCTTACCCTTTTTTTTTTCAGATATAAAAAGTGGCTCTGTATTGATGGCTTACACAGTTTACTTAAGAAAATTGTAATGTTGATTTTATATTGCTGACTTTTTTTCACATATTCACATGGGATATAACAAATACCCAGAGAATGATGAATGGGCGTATGGACCAGCGTAAAGTCCTGCAGCTTGGTCTGATGGTAACTGAACATGAACAGTGTCTCCAACATGTAAGGGCAGCACTGCACTCCCTGATGCCTGATCCAAGTAACTTTTTTTGTATTCATCATATGTATACATTACTGGCTCATTGTTCCTGTATAAGGCCACCCATACACTGTTTCCTTTGCAATTAACATGGTAGACAAAGTAGTAAATTCCAGGTATTTTGCAAGTGAAGATGCCAGTTTGAGAGTTGTAATTCTGGTTGCCATTATGTAGAATCTTGTTGAAAACAACAGGTTGCCCAACTGGAGGAAATGGGGTTGTCAGCTGAGCTGTAAATGCTGGCATCTCTTGGCCACTCCTACCAAAAATGGCTCCTCCAGGCTTTTCTTTCTTATAACCACTTTTTGCCCCATCTAGCCCAGGACCTGTCTCAGGAAGGATTTGCCCAATAACCTGAGACTGAGCAGGAGGTCCAGGTAGGCCAGGTGGGCCAGGAGGACCAGGTATTCCAGGTTGACCTGGGGGCCCACCCATTCCAGGTATACCAGGAGGACCTATTGGGCCTGGAAGCCCTGATTTTCCCTCACCTGGCATTCCAGGTTTTCCTTGTGGTCCATATTCTCCTTTTTGGCCTGGTAGACCAGGTGGGCCTATTGGTCCTGCTGGACCCATTGATCCTGGGATTCCCATAGGCCCTGGATGACCTTTATCTCCTGGAAATCCACCTTCTCCTTTTACACCAGGCTTTCCAGGGGCTCCAGGAAAGCCAGGCAAGCCTTTGTGTCCATTCTCACCTTTAGGTCCCAACGAACCAGGTACGCCTCTAGGTCCTGGTTGCCCCAATTCCCCTGGGTATCCTGGCTTGCCTGGATGTCCTAGGGGCCCTGGTTCACCTTTTGGACCCAGTTGTCCTTTAGGTCCTACTGCACCGCCCTCTCCTTTTGGACCAGGGAAACCAATACCTCCAGGGGGTCCCATGAGACCTGGAGGACCTGGGAGGCCACTTGGCCCTTGTGGTCCAATCATTCCAGTAAGGCCACCATGACCCTTTTCACCTTTTGGGCCTTGAGGGCCAGGAAAACCACCATGCCCCTTTTCACCTTTAGGGCCAGGATATCCAGGCTTGCCAAACCCAGGCAAGCCTGGTCCCCCTGGTAAACCAGAAGGACCTGGTTCACCCCTTCCACCTGGGAGACCTGGTTTCCCTGGCAAGCCATCCAAACCAGGTTTGCCAAAGCCTGGTAGTCCTGGTGGTCCTATTTGTCCTCTCTCCCCTGGGAATCCTGCCAATCCTGGTTCTCCAGGTGCACCAGGTTTACCTTGTCCTCCAGGAGCACCAGGTAGTCCATTCAGTCCGGGCTTGCCAACTCCCGGTAGTCCTACTTGTCCTGGTGGTCCTGGAAATCCAGAATGTCCCTTTACACCAGGCAGTCCTGGGAGACCAATCCCATTCTCACCTTTTAGCCCTGGGAGACCAGGGATTCCAGGGAATCCCTTTTGTCCAGGTTCTCCACGAAGACCAGGTTGTCCTGGAAGTCCTTGTCCACCTGGTTTCGCAACACCTGGTAGGCCATGTGGCCCTGGAAGACCTGGAGGTCCTGGCATTCCTGTCGGCCCTTCACCACCAACTGGCCCCAACTCACCCTTCGGTCCTGGTAAACCTATACCTCCAGGTTTTCCTTGCAAACCTGGCATTCCTGGCTTTCCAATTCCAGGGAGTCCTGGTGGACCTTGAGGACCAGGTTTACCTGCAGGTCCTGGGATGCCATGGCCAGGGAGTCCGGGAGGTCCCTGAGGCCCTGGAGGCCCCTTTGGACCAGTCTCACCAGAGGGACCTTTCTCTCCTCTTGGAATAGTTTCACCTGAAAAGAGTAGCCAGTCAGCACTTCAGAAACACTCACATAAATCATTTGCATGTCTGGGTGTTAAAATTAATGGATAAATAATTAAATTAATGTATTTCTGCATTCTTGGATCAAATTATATTCAGTATATTTCAACTGTATTCAACCTAATTAATGAATATAGTAGAGCTAAAATGAGATTAAACAGAAATTTCCTATGAATAAACTGCACAAAAAAACATGTCCACCCTCCCGGAAAGAACATCTGATGACGTGTTTTCAAGAGGTTAACCAATCAAACTTTAACTTGCTTTCTGTCAGTTAACATTTGTAACAATATTAATATTATAAACAACAATAATCTCTAAATATATATGATTTCATGAAAGCTGCTCACAATATTATTATAAAAGATTTAGCAAAAATACCAACCTTTTCCTACAATGGGTTTACCCATGTGCATGGGTATATGTGGACGCTCTTTTCCATACTGAGGAAGCAAAGACATCTCATTTCCAAATGGCACATGTGGCAGTTCCTTTCCATGATAATGGTGTTGAGGTATCCCCTCATTGCCATGTGACAGGAGAGGTAACTGAGGCAGAGGCTGGTGCTGTTGGGGCAGTGGCTTGTGTCCATAAAATGCCCCCGCATGGATATGATGTAGCAGACACAAGTGCTCCACCAGTACAAACAAGCGGGCAGAGAAGAGAGGCCCAGCCATGTCCTGTGGAATGAGAATAGGAGAGAAGGTTAGTAGTCTTGGGAAAACACAAAAAAAGCTAGTAGTAAGGGCCCACACCAAAGTGTAGCAGAGCACTTCTGTGCCTTACTCAATCAGCACTTACACAATCAGTCTTAGAGAAGTTGGGTTTAAGGATTTGGCATCCATAAGGTTATGGGTTTAATCAACCATTAGTACTAAGACAAAATGGCTAAGCATCCCAATACGCTGGGATAATTACTTCTACATGAAAACAAAAACAAATTGCTGATGGAGGACAGGTAACTGAGCAGACAATTGTCACTCAGCTCTGCTGCAATTTGGAGCAGTTAAGGCCTGTACACACCGGGACGAATATCGCACGCGCTTATCGCCAGCGTTTTTCGTGACGTTTTTCGGCGCGTCTTGAGTGTTCACACCCAAGCGATTTCCACTGGCGTTGCGCCGAGTGAACGTGCACATTCAGTAGATGCACTCCCGGTACACATGGTGGTGCTGCGGCACTTTACGCTTCTGACACTCGCTTGTCACACAGAAGAAGAGGAGAGACAGTATTTACGTGCTTGCCAAAACCACAGATATATTATGTCTATGGCAAAACCATTCACACACTTTTTGCTAACTGGCAAGCAGCATTAGCAGCCTATCTTCTTCTTTGTCTACTTACTACTTCTTCGTCGTATCAGTGTGTGCTCGGCAAGACCGATTTTGTGCTTGAGCGCCACCAAGTCGTGTTTTACTGTCACTTCAGCAGCTCCAGGCACGTGAACAAAAGCGCGGATCTCATTGGTCGGACAGTTTTTTACGCGCCGCGTCAAAATAAAAAAACGAACCCGAGGCGTTTTTTTTTTAAATGACGCTTTTACGCCTGGCGTTTTACGCGTCGGTGTGCACACTCACATTGGCGCCCATTGTTTAGTCACGAGGCGTTAAACGTCGGCGATAAACGCGCGCGAAAATCGTCCCGGTGTGAACAGGCCTTTAGTCAGGCCCCCACAGACAGTGAGTCCTGAGCGAGATCCAGATCCACATGGTGTAAGCAAGAAAAACTCACTGTTCAGAGAGTAAAGCACAGTCTAGTAAACACTGGCAACCTCTTTAATGGGATAGTTCACCCGAAAATGGAAATTCTGTCATTAATTACTCACCCTCATGTCATTCCAAACCCGTAAGACCTTTGTTCATCTTCGGAACACAAATGAAGATATTTTTGATGAAATCCGAGAGTTCTCTGACCCCTCCATAGACAGCTATTTAATTAACACTTTCAAGGTCCAGAAAGGTCTTTAAAACATTGTTTTCCATGTGACTCCAGTAGTTCAACCTTAATTTTATGAAGCGACAAGAATACTTTTTGTGCACAAAAACAAACAAAAACAATGACAATTTATTCAACAATTTCGTTCTAGCCTGTACCAGTGTCCTACACAGTGTCCATTGTAAATAGTGCACTCTCAAGATCTAAGGCAGCCGATGCTTTTCACATGAGCACCACGATGCATGCATGGGAGCTGCACTGTATACGTAAACAGCATACAAGACTGGCACAGGCCAGAATGAAATTGTTGAATAAAGTCATTATTTTTGTTAGTTTTTGCACACAAATATTCTCGCCACTTCGTTAAATTCCCTCCAATTGATAGGAGCTCTCGGATTTCATCCAAAATATCTTAATTTGTGTTCTGAAGATGAACAAGGGTCTTATGGGTTTGGAATGACATGAGGGTGAGTAATTAATGACAGAATTATCATTTTTGGGTGAACTAACCCTTTAAGTTATTCTTGACTGTGCTGATAAACACAGCATTGTGTGAAATAATTATTTCTTGCTTGTGCCAACTGACAACATAAATGAGACAGGAGAGACTGAATGGGCCATTTATCAGGATTTGGATAAAACAGTTAATCACTTTGAATTAATCTCTCCTAGTTTCTAAGAAGATATGCACCGTTGATGCACCATCAGTCAATAACTTCAGACTCCAAACTTTGTGTGGCCTTCAAATTAGCTCAAGAACAGTGCATAGATATCTTCATGGAATGGGTTTCCATGGCCATCCAAGCCACTGGACTCTAGAGCAGTGGAGACGTGTTCTCTGGAGTGACTAACCTGGGTTTGGCAGTTGCCAGGAGAATAGTACTTGCCTTACTGCATTGTGCCAAGTGTAAAGTTTGGTGGAGGGGGGGTTATGGTGTGGGGTTGTTTTTCAGAGTTTGGGCTTGGCAATCCCATTAATAATAGGATGTCATTAAATTTTATGTGCATGTAAAGGCAGGCATCACAAAACTTTTGGCAATATAGTGTATATGCAATCAGTGATGGGAATAACGGCGTTATAGATAAACAGCATTACTAACGGAATTATATATTTTTTCAGTAACAAGTAATCAAACAAATGACTGTTTCTCCCGTTACAACGCCGTTAGCGTTACTGAGAATAAAATGCGGCATTACTATAATTGAGCTCACTGAAGCGGTTTTCATCCGAACAGGCTCTCTGTCAGTCGGACCTGCAATGTTTTGTTTTTTTCTCTGGTTGGTTGGTTGGTGTGCATATGCACAATCACACACACCAATGACCAGGAGGAGTCAGAGCTATGGCAAGTCCAACGACTTCAAAGGTAACTTTCACAAACTGCTAGGTATAAGCACTACTTTTCCCTCATTGAGGTGAAAGGTAAGAATGTTTATGTAACGTGTAATGTGCCCAGGAAGAAAGAGTCTCTCCACGTCTGTGGCAAGTAATTCTAATCTAATGAAGCCTCACATCATCACATGCCGCCACAAAATTAGTGGCTAAAAACCCAGGTGATAACGTGAGCTCCACTACCAGAGGAGTAGTAAAGTACTGATAATATTTACATAATATTAACACTATAGTAGGTCTACTGATAATATTTACAATAATGTATTGAATTTGATAGGTGTTTCTCACATTGTCCCACAGCAACATTACAATAGTGTACATTAATGTACAATGTTTTATAATAATAATTTATTCAATTTAGTGTCCAATTCATTCATTTAACATATTTAATATTGGGGACATCCAAGTTATTTGACATACGTAACATTTGAAAAAAAGAAAAAAGTAGTTACTTTTAACAGTAGTTTTTCCCTGGTACACTTTCCCTGGTAATTAGTTACTTTTATAATGATGTAACTCAGTTACTCAGTTACTATTTGTAAGAACTAGTAACTATAATAATTAATTACTTTTTTAAAGTAGCGTGCCCAACACTGTATACAATACATACATATATACATGAGCCCCACATTTTTAGAATGCCGTGTCATGCGCGAGAAAAAAAAAAGGATTTTTGGTAGTCATTAGCATATTGGTGTGCATGTAAACATTCAATTTGTTTGCAACAAAATCAACCATAAATGATTAATGCTAGATCATTTTCTAATATGTTTGATATCTTCAAAAGTATATGAGTAGAAGGTGCTACACACAGCAAGGAACAGTGTTTAGTGAACTTGCGTATACTTTTGTTTAGTATTAAATCGCATCTTACTTCTTCTTCTAGCCACTATTGACTGGGCAGAAGAAGTTTCCAAACATCTATTAGGTTTTCTAAACATGCAACATAGGACAGTGATGTATTCATTTTTCTAATGTCAAGTTATGGAAGTTCAGAACAAGCTATTTTGCAAGCTATTGTTTCAATAAATGTCCTAAAGAGGTTGTCTTAACAAGATTTGATTTGTTTTTATAGCAAATAAAGTTTCATAATCCTTTATTTAAAAAATGTAAGGAAAATGTGATTCTTCTAGCCTGGATACCAGCCGAATTTAGACCCGCCCACAACATTTGAGTTCAGGAAATTCGGTCTGGACTTGATCCGTTGTGGAGCAACTATGGCTGCGTCCGAAACCTGGAAAATGCTGCCTTCGGAGGACACATTTCAAGGCAGGAAGGCATCAAGGCACGTCCGAATCTAATGTTAGCTTCACTGATTTTTGAAGGCAGCATATTTGTATCCTTCGCTGCCTTTGATATCCCACAATCCTGTGCTTTCCATTCTGTGACAGTTGAGCTGGAAAAAAAAGATGGCATCCAAAAGTTGCGTTTGCTGGTCAGCTTGTGTGTAAATGTATGGTTTTTATTTTCTACTTCTGATGTCATTTCTAGCGCGAAATTACTAATGTAGTAATTAAATATTTGTTTAGTTCTCACCAAAGCTCTCTCTATTTTGTTAGATCATTAAACCTTTACACTGCCTAAGAAGTCTGTCCGAAATCAGTTTCATGAGGTGCCTTCATGCACAAACACTGCCTTACAAGTCATTGTCTGATAAGTCAGCGAGGCAACGAGTCAGCTGACTAGGTTTTTGGACGCAACCTATGTCTGCTCCTGTTCAGACCAATGAAATTGTCAGGACGGGCTTTATACGATGATGGACAGATGATAAACAGTAATGTAAGCATTCACGTCAACAAAGAGCACTTGGGTTGAATTCGTTCTAATCATAAATGGAGAACTTGTTCACCTTTACTATTTCTCTCAAAAATGATGATCGTGTTGGTAAGTACTCTGTGTATCCTTAAATTATTTTTACAACACCGGCAAAGATCGTTTACACTCATCTTCTTCTTCTACTTCCAGCGTGCGTGCAGTTGAATTCTGTTGACAACTACAAAAGGTTCTATATGGCACCAAAAATGGTTCTTCGTCGTAATCATAGAGGAACTACTTTTGGTGCATATATAGCACCATATCTTAACATGTTCTGTATATGGTAGCAGTGATATAGCACCTTAGTTAGCGGTGCTATATAGCACCTTAGTCAAAGAACCGGTGAAGAACCTCTGAAGAACTGCTGAAGAACCACTGAAGCACCAAAATTGGTGCTATATAGCACTTAAAAAGGTTCCCCTATGATTACGAGCCAAGAACCATTTTTGGTGCCATATAGAACCTTTTTTTTTAGAGTGTATGCGTCAGTCCAATGGAGCAGTATCAGACTCATATTCTGACTAGAATTGAGTATGACCACGTCAGGCTATGATTCTTCATGACATGATTCTATTTATAAAGCTATTTGAAAAACTTTTTTTCTCTTTTTTATTGGATCTTTTAATCAAGTTAATTTAATGCCTTCTGCCCTTTATACAAAGTTACCTATATAAAGACTGTATTTAGTCCATTTAATTCACAGCAGAACAAGGGAAAGTCTATGTTTTTGAAATATAACAATAAATAAATAATATAAAATAAATACATTAAAAAGAGAAAAAACAAAACTGCATCAACAATACCAATAACCAGTCACCATGTTAAAAAAATGGGTTTCTTTAATAAAAAAGGGCTTGTCAAATGTTAATTTGTGTCTAGTCATTGATGGAAGGAATGACCCTCAAAATTCAAATTAGATTAATTATGCATAAAAAGAGTGACTTTTGTTTGCAGTAACAGACCTACAACAGAAGTAATATATTTGTTACACTTAAACATGACCACTAGAGGTCAGTAACTGCCCATAAAACTTCTTTCCACTTTCCACTTTCTTTAAAGCCCCTATTCACTGTTTTGTATTTCAATGTTTTGTTCAGAAGAGAAAAAAAAACATAAATCTTAAAAAAACAAATGATCACACAAATAATACCAATAAAGCACAAAAAAATTTAAACTGCCACAATGTGAACTGCCACTTTTACAAAACTTTACACCAAAAGTTATACAAATGCACAAAAAAGGCCCACATATTGTCTATCTATTACTTGAAAGCCACATCCTTTTTCCTGAAACTCTGATGAATGCGAAACCCAGCCAATCCGTTTCAGAGTGTTGGCATTTTAGCACCCAGCCGACAGCTGCGCTAAAATCCAAACCGTGAGCCTGAACCAAAGCCGACCCCAGAGTGGAGGGGGCATCCTGCTTTGATTGAGGGAAGAAAAAAAATCTTAAAAGCTGGAATGCTTTTTATGGAAGTTCTTGATTCTAATACATACAGACGTATTGGGATCAGTGTGTGGGTGGGATGCCAAAGCTTTGATTCTCTTTTGTGAGCTACTGTAAACAGTGATCTTGATTGATCTAGCATGAATAGAATGAAAAGACTAAATAACACGTAAACCATTTTTCTTGGGATGCTGCCAGCCAGGTTGATTGTGACTCTAAAGATACTTTCCACCTCTTCCACATATCTAAACCTTCTTCAGTATCATCTGTTCAAAATGACTTTTTGAACATTTCTTTTAGGAAGAGCCCACCTTTTTTAATGGTGCACTATGTAACTTTTCGATCCGTTAGAGGTCGCCCATATATTCAAAAAAAGACGTAGTTTGATGATGGCGTAGCAGAATCTTGGGACATGTGGTCTTCACCTCACAGCCGGTGGAAAAGAATAGGGATAGGACTCGGGCAGAAATGCATGTTCGTGGATGCGATTATTAACGTTACTGTAGTATGAAGCAGAGCAGGACCGAGTGTTGTGGGAGCTGAGCAAGGCTGCTGGAGCGATTGTTAATAAGATGAACGATGAGTCGCGAGCAGCAGGACTTTTATTATGCCACAGTCGCCGGCGCCATTTCCGCTTTTCCGGTCATGAGTATGAGGTAACGCAGCTCTGTTTATCATATTAAATACATCTGAGAGTGTTGAAAATGATGTTATGACGTTACTCTCTGATATGATGCAATTGACAGGCGACTCCCTCACACATCCCGGTTCATTGGGTAAAATAGCTATTTTCGAATGATTTACAAATAGTTGGAAACATTTGGGATATTGTAAGTCCAACTGAATAAAATATATAACACTGGCCTAGTGGTTTTTAGATATTATACTGACAAAAATTGTACATAGTGCACCTTTAAGGCAAGTAATTAGTAACCTTTTTAACCATGTTAAAAACAACAATAATGAATAAAACACTTAACACTTGACACTTAAAAATAAACTGAAGGAATGAATTATAAAAAAAATTTAAGAGCAATTACTCTATTTTTCAAATATATTCCTTTTTCAAAATTAATTATTAATGTATTCTTTTTATTGAAACATTTTAAACAAATTATCTTAAATTAATTTAAATTAATAAATATTTTATCTAATTATTTATTCAAAAGATAATTGATTCCTGACCCTTTTAATCTTTGACATTCATTAGTTCATTCATTAGTTCATTTATTTAGTCATTCGGCACCAAACCCAACCCAGACACTTCATTCCTCAGAAATGATTTTCAGTCCTCAGGCCTCTCAAATTTATAACTTCACCCAGAGATATGTTTTCAGAGGATTTTGTGTCATTTTTTGTGCTGGCTGCGTTCAGCCTGGAACTGTAACTTCGGGGGGAAAAACAATACTTTCTCTGTATTCAACAAGGCTGGCAAGTCAAATTAAACAACTGATCAATGTTCTCTATATCCAAAAAAAATGATCATTCCTTTGGAACGTTTCTCAATTACTGCTGGCCATGTCTGAAAAGTGACATAGAATATCATAATCAAGAGCTCTCATTTGCATCCATGATACCCACCCAGCATTAATCACAAATGAGATGCCGGAACAATCTCAAGAGAGGTCATGGGGGGACAAAAAACATGGCTCATAAAAGCTTCTGTTCTGAAGTCAACAGCTCGGTTCACAACCAGGCCCAGTCGAATCTCCATGATTATTTATCAAATTCACAAGGCTAAAACAAGCATCTCACGCTGTTCCCTCTGGCCTACATTGGATGTTCCATGATTCCAGAAAAATCTGTAGTACAGATTTGGGTGCTGAAGCCAAAGGTCAAACAAGAAATATGTTGACAGGCGAGGGTCAAAACCACAAAGACTAGCATGACGGAACAACAGCAACCCTACACGTCCACTGCAGAGAGCAGGAACCAATGTTTTCCTCCACTCTTTTTGGCCAAAATTTACAACCGCAGCATTTGTCTGCTTGGTTTCATGCCACAGCTCTGTTATCGCCCTGCCCCGATTCTAATATAATCAAATTTCCATTCCTACTTTTCTGACTGCTTCCAGATGTGCACATCAATTCACAATAAACAAATAAAGAAGAGCATGCTGGGTGTCAACTATATAGTTAATGCTGGCATGAAAAAAAGGTCAGATATGCTCAACCTTACATTAGGTTTTCTAACCTAATATAGTTTGGCCTATAGAATAGTTTGGCCTATTCACCTCTGTAGCCTTTTGCTTTTGATTTCTAGCTACAGTGTCCAATTTACAGCAAAACATTTCACACAGACATTTGTTTGTTTCAAATTGTAAAAAAACAAAAAAAAAAAACAACGTTTGAATAATTTTTATAAAACACAATTTTAAGTGTAAGTTAAAGTTTGTGTCCAAAAGTTAGTCCAAATGTTTTGGGGACCTGTGTACTAAGGTGACCAGATTTCTGAAATGGAAACCGGGGACATTTCCATTTGAGAGGTCACAATATAACAAAAAAAATTGCATTTGTTATTAAAAGACGGGGACAATATATTTTTGAATGTGTTTTGTTGTCTTTGTTGTTGAGGGCTCCCTATATTATTATTAACATTAATAATTATTATGATTTAGTTTGACTATTGCAGTTTTTGGTCTGGTTTTATTACAATTCACCACACCCGCAAAAACAAAACAAAAAAACGATCAAACAATGAAAACAGTTAATAGTAACCATTGTAAATCACAAGCCGTTCAAAACTATATTATACTTAACAAAAACATTACAATAAAACAACATAAATATGATATGATGAATACAACTATTTCACAAATATAATTGCGCTTCTGGCTGGACTCCCCTCTTGTGCGATCCAAACACTTTGAATGATCCAGAATGAAGCAGCATGTCTTGTCTTCAACGAGCCCAAAAGGACCCACGTCACAACTCTCTTCATCTCTCTGCACTGGCCGCCACTAGAACCGCCACAAGGTCAAATTTAGCCATGGCTGTTTTTCAAATGTAGCTACATAACAGATTTTAAATAAAATATCCAAGTCTCCCAGTCACTGACTTGTACTAAAACTGTGTTATTTACAATCTCCTGTTGTTAAAAATTGTTTAGATAAAACCAGATTTAAAAACGGGGCATTTAGGCCTATAAGCACCAGCGGGTCAAATTTACCCCTATATAATTCCTCTATTTTCCCGCTGTGTTTGAGCAATGCGTCGGCTTATTGTAAACAGTCACACAACGCACGGTCAAATAAAGATGTTTTAGCCTAAATGTTCAAACTTTGGATTAATTATACATTTTTGTTTTGCAATTTTGTATTGAGTATTGTTTGCTACTGTGTTGCTATTTATTCAAGTCTGCCCGTTTCCTGAAAAAAAAAAAAAAATCTGATATTATGGAATGAATAAAACAATTTTCATGATTATCCCAAGTTTATTGGTGTTGTTCTCTTATTCAAATTATAAATGATATAACTATACAAATTAATAATTAATTAGGTCAAACTGTGCGCTTGAATTCGTATGTTATCCTTATCATAAGTTGTCATACATCTTATGCAGTGCTGTGAATTATTGTTGCTCTTCATTGTCTATTTAGGGTATTTTAGTCATTTAAATAACATGGATTATCTTAATATGGGATTAATGACATTTTATTATAATATTACACCACCCAAATATGTATTTATTTCCATCTAATTCTCGTCGTCATTGCGGGCTGGTTTAGCAAAAAAAGTGATTAGTGTAGCTTGCTTAAAATAGCATAAAACAACAGGACAAAAACATAGTTGATGACTAAAATTAATCATTTCAAGACTCTATACATTACTTTGTGAAGACAGTGGCATAATACAGTGACATATTACGTTTTTTAGCCGTATCAATACAGTAATAATCTGCATGGGTAAATTTTACCAGCTGGCGGTTTTAGGTATACAGCGACCCCTGGCGGTTCTAGGGGGCTGACACTTGCCTACAGAGCCACCACGAGCTCAGCTCCTGCATACTTTGACTGCTTCTACGAATCCAACCCCCACCAGAAGCCTTCACTCAGCTAAGGAGTAAATGGTAAATGGTAAATGGACTGCATTTATATAGCGCTTTTAACAGACCAATGGCCATCCAAAGCGCTTTACATCTTGCCTCACATTCACCCATTCACACACCGACGGCGGTGTCAGCCATGCAAGGCGCCATCCAGCTCGTCGGGAGCAGCTGGGGTTAGGTGTCTTGCTCAAGGACACCTCGACACTTGGTCAGGTGGAACCGGGGATCGAACCACCAACCTTCCGGTTTGTAGACAACCTACATGAACCACTGAGCCACTGCCGCCCCATAGAGTGACGGCTTGTGACGGCTTGTGGTACCATCACAGAGAGGCAAAAAATCCCTTTCCAGAACATTTTCATTCATCGTTCCCAGCTGGTGGAACGATTTTCCCACCGCCGTCCGAAATGCAGAATCATTGACAATATTCAAAAGTCAACTAAAAACTCATCTCTTCCGTGAGCACTTAACCTCATAATAAAAAAAATAAATAAAATAAAAACCTTTCTTTTCTCTTTCTCTCCCTACGCTAGCCTGCACTACACTGAGCAATGTACACAGACTACACGGATTCAGGCACTTGTTGCGCTTACTCGACTCTTCATGACCAATCGCTTCCTGTACTCCCAAGTTGTAAGACGCTTTGGATAAAAGCGTCTGCTAAATGCATACATGTAAATTGTATTTAATAATTTAATTTTCACATGTTTTGTTACGTCTGTGCTTGAAAATAACTCTTACTATCTTTAATTGGTCTTGTTATTTAGCATTTTAGGCTTATTTTAAGCATGTGTTTAAGTATATGTATTCGTATTTTCGTATAAGTATATGTATTTTTGTAGTGCTGTCAAATCGATTAATCGCGATTAATCGCATCCAAAATAAAAGTTTGTGTTTACATAATATATGTGTGTGTGTACTGTGTATATATATATATATATATATATATATATATATATATATATATATATATATATATATATATATATATATATATATATATATATATATACACACTCATTTATGTATATTTAAGAAATATTTACATGTATATTGGCAACCGTATATATATCTATATAGTTTATATTATATATAAATATAAAAAAAATTCTTAACTATATACATGCATGTGTATGTGTTTATATATACATAATAATTATACACAGTACACAGACATATATTATGTAAACACAAACTTTTATTTTGGATGCGATTAATCGTGATTAATCGTTTTGACAGCACTAATTTGTTGCAAGTGTAATTGTTTAGTTTTTTATATATATTTATAGTTCAGATGTGTGGTAATCACTGCGTTGTGACTGAGGAACTTTTGGAGACAAAACAATCCCGCACCCTGTTGAGGCTCTGTTATAAAGCACATAAAAACATTGTTACTTTAATTTAACATATAGTTTAACAAATAGTTAGTATGTTACTACCTTGAAAGTGATAACAATGTTTCTTTTGATATTTGATGACAATGGCGCTCTGCTCTCAGTTATGTTCTTCATGAAGTAGTAGTGCGTATCTCACAGCGACATCTGCTGGTAAAAATAATCACTACACGATTGCTCCTATAACCAGCAGGCTGCTGTATGTTGGGCTTTTTTGCAATGTATATGCAGGTTGTTTTGAACGAGCTGTAAAACGGGGACATTTTCGGGGATAGCTCCAGTCGGGGACAGAACACCAAAATCTGGGACTGTCCCCGGAAAACAGAGACGTCTGGTCACCCGACTGTGTATGTGCCCTTACTACAGACAGGATTGTGGCAAGCTGGGCGAGGCCGAGAGCCTTTAGAGAACGGTGCGAGGCCGGTGGCGTGATTGAGAATGAATGTTACCTGCATGCCACACCGGTCTCGTATCTCTCACGGTGGAGCTTCGATAAAAGGATGAGAGACGACAGTAAAGGACGAGAGAGGACCAGGCTGCCGCTTTTACCTTAGTTTTGTATTTATTTATTATTAAAGTTGTGAAATGTTCGGCAGTTCCCGTCTCTCTTCCCTGAACAATATACTGCATTACGAGGAATAAACTGGGGGCTCGTCCGGGATCTGAAGCCAGTACTTTCTTCATAGTTCCCATATCATACCAATATCAGAATATTAAAACATATCAGTGCCTGGTAAATTCATGGAAATAAACTCTTTCCTCGCAATTGACAGAATTTTCCGGTAAGTACTCTGTGTATCCTTAAATTCTTTTTTACAACACCGGCAAAGATCGTTTACACTCATCTTCTTCTTCTAACGTAACTTATTCCAGCTTGCGTGCGGACAGGGTTGCCAAGTTTTTACAGCAAAACTCGCCCAACTGCTACTCAAAACTAGCCAAAAACAAGCCCAATAGCTTTCCGGGTGGGGGGGTTCTCTGGGAAAAATGGCATTTGGGGGGTAAAATATGTTATTTTGGCACGGCTGCTAAATTTCGCATTCCTGGGTCTGTATATCACAAAATTGGGGTCGCTTCAACCCACGGACTTGGCAACACAGTGCAGTTGAGTTCTGTTGACATTTGACAACTAACGTTATGCGTCGCTCCGTTGCTCTGATTGGTTGTAGGTCTATCCAATTGGCTTTATGCACAGCTGCACTACTTCCTGAACTTCAGCCAGCTCCTTTGTTTCCTGTCTGCCATTATTGGACAAGCTGATTAATCCAGGTGTGCCTGACCTCTGTAGTCACAACAACAATAATCCGACACACCTGGATTAATCAGCTTGTCCAATAATGGCAGACAGGAAACAAAGGAGCTGGCTGAAGTTCAGGAAGTAGTGCAGCTGTGCATAAAGTCAATTGAGGTCTTTCCTGGTTCGGTTGAAACACGCCCCATAATCACAGCCCAACGGAGCAGTATCAGACTCAAATTCTGACTAGAATTGAGTATGACGACGTCAGGCTAGTAGGGGGCGCTATTACACATCTTCTGAAAAAGTACAGAATCTCCAGATCAAAACATGCAACAAAAAAAGGCATATTGAAGTCTTTTAAAAACAAATCAAGTTTTTGAACAGAAATGTAGCTATTTTAATGAAATATACCCACATTCAAGTGTTAATGAAAAAAAAAAACGCATTAAGCTAGAATAAATGTTTTTTGTTATATATATTGCATGTTCAGATATTTAAACAATTCAAATTCTGGTGCTGGCTGGCAACTTTTATAAAACAAATGTTTAAAAAACACTGGCGGAGAAAGCGTTAATAAAACCTTATTTGTCATTAATGTTTTTATACTGAATATACATTTTTCTTCTTATGCTCTGCTCAGTTAATTACAAAGACACTTTGGATAAAAAGCATCTGTACCATGCCAACTAAATCAAATGAGATGGAACAGATGCAAATGTCTTTTTTTAATAGTGATTATAATTGTGTTAGTTGCATTCTTGTAGCTCAAACAGTAGAGGATGGCGCAAATAAAACAAAGGTCATGGGTTCCATTCCCAGGGAATGCCTGAACTGATAAAATCATTGAATGCAATATAAGTTTCTATAGATACAAGTGTACGCAAACCGCATAAATGTTTTTTTTTTCCTCAACTCTGGCCCACGAGATCCACTTTCCTACAGAGTTTAGCTCCAACCCTAATCAAGCACACGAACAAGCTAATCAAGGTTTAGCTTCAGGATTAATAAGCAGGTGAGTTTGATCAAAGTTGGAGCTAAACTCTGCAGGACCTCGAGGGCCAGAGTTAAAAAAAAAAAAAACAGGTTTAGGGTGTTGTACTCCATAATGCTGGATTCATGATGCAGTGTTTTGGAGTTTCTCTTTCAGTTCTGGCTACTGAATTTGAACAACCTTATGGGGCTTTACAGTCAGCATGACCGTGATAATAAGGTGCTGACAGTAAACAGCAGAAGATGCCAAAAGACACACTCACCCACCCTCACACCGCTCCGTGTTCCCAGCCTACAATTACTACAGGTCTTGCTTTCTCTGGAAATGGGAAGAGTGAGAGAGAGTTTCAAGACATTTCTCCCATGAAACTACAATTCTCACACATACATTAGCATACACTTAGCATATAAAAATAAAATGGCATTTATGTCTCCATGAAGAACCTTGGAAAATGTTCTTTACAATAAGAAAGAATTGGTTCTTTAAGAACTGTTCAGACCCGAATAAGTTGGCAGAACTTCAAACTTCAATCAGTTGTTTAAAGTTTAAGAAATTTAAAGTTTAAGATTTTTATTTTGTAATCGTACATTTTAATCGATCTGAACTTAAAATGTTTGAGTAAGCTAATTCATAAATTTAGGGGAGAGTGGGGAGAAAACGCCCCCCTTAAGGCCTGTGTAACTTTTTCTGTGAAACTAAAGTTAAATGTGTCTAGAATAGTTATCCTAGTTTTCATTGACAATGACAAATTATAAACCAAGTATGAAAAATGTCCAGAGTTTTCATGTTATTAGAATTTTAACAAAAATTTGATTTGTACCACAGGTGGGGTAAAATGCCCCCACTCCGACAAAGCAATTTGCTTTATACGTTTATAGCAAAATCAGAGTACAAGCATGTTTCAGCTTAAAATTAATAAGACAAGCCAAAATAACAGAAGATAAATATGAATATTTATTAATGAAACATTTTGAAAATCAACCTTTTTGAAAAATATTGTAAGCTGATGCTAACTGGCTGGCTAACTGGCTAGCTGATGCTAATGTGAGGTAATTTTTAAAAATAAAGTCCAAATATATTTATTCAACCACCTAGTTAGATTACATTTGATGGAAAAACACAGAATGTGATGTTCAGAACATGGTAACTACAGTAATTATGATAGTGGGAAGCGATGACCCCGGGGGCGTTTTACCCCAAGTGGATGGGGGCGTTTAGCCTACAGACTAGGTTTATATAAAAAATTGTCATTCTGAAAATATAATTATATTTTCCTTAAATAACAGGTACTCCCTAACTACAGGCCTTGCTCTTCTCTATAAAAATGTGATGTTCTGCAAAACAACAAGCTTTAAAACACTTTTTAAAAATATCACTTAATGTGAAATCCGTTTTCTCTCTTAAACTCCTTTTAAACTAGCATAACAAAACATTAAACACTACTAAATCTCACTTAACATTAATCTTGCACCAAAAAAAACACTTCATTTTGCCATTTACTGTCTCTTTTGAGTGTCACGGCAAAGCTTGCTGGGAAATTTAAATCCCAGCCCAGTTTTGGTTAAATTTAAGTTATGCTAAATTAAAAGAAACAAGTTCATAAAACTAAAAACAATGAAACCATTCAGATTACTTAAAATGTGTCAGTTTTGAGAACTCAAAAGAAAAGGAAAGCTCTAAATACTCATAAAAGTTCATTAGTTTGAACTAATTTGTTTAATTTGAGTTGGCTCTACTCAAACCAATGAATTATTTTGAGCGTTGGGGTGTACAGTGCACTGAAAGGTTCTTAATGGAACAAAAATATTCTTCTATGGCATCACTGCAAAAAATCCTCTTTGTAACTTTTATTTTAAATAATTTATCCAAATTCCCACTTACCTAAAACGTTTTAAACTAAAGCTAGTTTAAAAAAAAGACTACTTACTAACCCAAATTATAACCCTCATATACACCAAAAAATAAACCATACATTTTTATAATGAAGTAATTCGTAAGTTACACAATATTGTCTAGACATACTGATATTCAATGTTGCGCTTGTGTGATATTGCACAGATACACTGAGGTTGAGTTGCAGTTATTTCTCAGGACAGCGGAATGCAGAATCAGCTGACAGAACGGAACGTGAGCCAGAACTGCTGCCTGCTGTAAAACACATTCCCTCGCTCACTCAGTAACTCACACTTCTCTCTCAGGTAGAAGGGAAGATTTGCATGTAACCATAAGGTTTAGTCTATGGGGACTAAGAGATTTTGGGCAGTATATCCACCATTATGAGGTAGCAGAAAACCACTCAGTGCAATTTGTGCCTGAAAAATGTCAAGAAAAATACTTTTTTTGTTTTAGGTTTTTTTTTTTACAAAAGACCTTTCCAAAAAAACAACAACCTTATTTTGATACCAGACAGACAAATGCTGGTGATAAGTCAAATGCTGTAATAAAATAATAAAACAAAATCCATTTCTTTTTCAAAGCATGTTTTGTAGATTGAGCATTCAGATCTGTTACATTCCAAATGTTTTGGAGTTGACAATATATCAACAAGCCAAATCTGAGGCCAAGGGTTTTAATGGGGTAAAACACAAAGACATATTTTATACCGGAATGTGTATTATTATTAATATATTCTTTTAAATTATATTAATATTTTGAATTAGCTTTTCAATTCAGTTAAAGTTTCAATAATTTTGCTGTTTTGGTATTGTATTTTATTACTTTTAACATACATTTTTATTAATTACTACTTCAATCTAAACTAAACGAAAATTAGAAATGTTGCCTCGAAACTAGCTGAAATAAAATACATTTTAAGTTGTTTTATATTTTATTGTATTTCAGTTAACATTTCTTTTATTTCAAGTAACAAAATGTTTTTATGGTTTTTGTAAATGATAAGGAATTTACGAAAAAATGACACACAAGTGAAAGGATATAAAAGTAAAAATTAGGTACAATTTGATTTTGCTTTATCCAAATACGTAATTTCAATGTAATGGTAATTTGTTGCTATTTTGTGGCTTTTTCTTTTCTTTTCTTTTCTTTTAAAAAAAATTAATAAAAATTTGCACCTACTGCAGAGTTGAAGCTCCCAAAGGGCAAGCTAAATATCCACCAATGACATCTGTGCAGTCCTTCAGATCCAATCAATTTCCTAATCTCTATAATTATTGTCTGAATACTATATCAGCAATATTAGATGGCCTCAGATGACTCTCATTGTTTATGGACACTGATGCTGGTGATTTATATCAGTGCAAACACAGACCAGGAGCGACCAGTGACACAGACCAGTGAGCGTATGTGTCAGATTCCAAGCCCACATGTCCTAGTTCTGCACACGCTCAGAAGCGAGTGGCTGGACCAAAAAAAGAGATCCGACTGAAATTAAGTCTAAAATCCACAATAATAATAAGCAAACTTTTTCTCACTCATATAAGATGTTACTGCAAGTTGGAATGTCATAAAACATGCATAAAACAAAAATAATGCTAAGCTCCTAAATATTAATTAGGTTCTGCACAAACATTATTATTTAATGTTTTAACAAATAAATAGTCCATGTTATGTATTGATCTGGAGATGAAGCCTGTAGTAGAGTATTTGCTCATGTCCAAGTCAAATGATAAAATCAAGATTAGAAATGTACAAATAACAATTTCAATAGGTCCTTAAGTACACATTGACCAGTTCAATTCCTCTCATTATTTTAGTTTGGTGTGGACATCGTAAATGACGCCGGTAACTGTTAATAAATCTCTATACCAAGATCAAACTGCTTCCTATTATACCTCTAAATATTGTTTTATATGTGACAGATTTCTGGGCTTTTCCCAGGGAAGTATACATAATAAATGCATACATTTTTTATTATCCCTGAGCCTTGTCAGTCTTGTCAAATATCTAGCGTCTTAGAAACCGAATCTAAGCTCAGAGCCAAACCTCTCTTTAAACAGGGAACTAGTGGTCCGCCACATTTTGGTGTTCTCGTTTCAGTACAAAGCTGATTTGACATGAGAAACTATTACGAGAGAAGACCTGTAATTCTATAGTCTACGATGGAGAAGATTTGTACGGAACACAGCTTTTGGCCTTCGGATAGAGGTCAGTACAATAGCTGCATTCATGATCCAAACTAAGTACGTATGTGGTACGTGGTAGTATCCCCCCTTAAAGAAGATACACGTCACAAAATAATTGTATGTTAACAGCTGGAGGGAACTGAGAGAGGAACATTAACAGGTCAGGTTATGTCTGTGAATCAATGAATCAAGCTGCTCAAGAAAGTTACAAATAATGGAAGAGAGAGAGAGAGAGAGAGAGAGAGAGAGAGAGAGAGAGAGAGAGAGAGAGAGAGAGAGAGAGAGAGAGGGTTGCGAGTTTCATAGGGCTGTTGCATTGAGATTTAAGATGCTCCGCAATGAAACAACTCTTACCCCTTTTCCACCAAGGTAGTTTGAGTGCTGGTTCGGAGCCAGAGCCTAGTTTCAAACCGGTTCTTTGGTTTTTCGACACCCAAAGCACCAAAACATTGCTGGTCTAGAAGTAAGAACTGTCAGGGGCTGGGGGGCGGGGTTACCATGACCAAAAAGACGAACATAAACTTGAAACTCCCATTTTTGAAATAACAGCTAATGGCTCTAATAGCAGCTTGATTGTGATCTCCGTCTATACAAATTACAGCAAGCTGCACGAATGCGCTGGATTCGCTGTGTTTTGATGCCGATGTAGGATCGTAACGGCATGTGCATCAATAGTAACGCAACGTTCGCCATTGTTGTGGAAGGTTTGTTCGAGATGCATCGGCGCTGTGCCGTATGAAATCAAAGTACAGCGAGAGCATATACGACTCCTTATGCTTCTGAATTGCTCTTGCGGTACTTTGATATCATATGCTGGTCTGCGGAGCACCGATGCATCTCGAACAAGCCTGATGTGTTTGTGTTTCCCGCTGCCTCACTAGCGTTGCTGAGAAAGATGAGACGGATATAGTAACGTAAGACCTGGCTCTGTGGTGGCTCTCTAGCATGTGGAAAGGCAAACCGGTTCTTAGAAGGCTCGTCAGTCGAACCAACTCCAAACCGACATTAGCACCCAGTTCATGCTGGTGAAAAAGGGGTATCTGAGAACAGAGAACTAGTTCTTATTCGGAACTGGTTCCATTTGGTTCCCAAAACACCAGAACCGAATGATTGTATGTAATTGGAATCGTTTAGAAGGGTTTTTCACTGAACTCAAAATTTATTGGAAAACCTTACTGTGCTATGTTAACTCTTTGATGGAAATTTCCGGCATTCCATGTGTTCACTGTTATACGGTAGGGGGCGCTATTACACATCTTCTGAAAGAGTACCGAATCTCCTGATCAAAACACAGGTTAAAAGAATAGGAGCAGAAACAAGCGATAAAAGCATTGCTTATGCACGTTGTAGTTTTTTTATTATTATTATTAAAATGACCCACATTCAAGTGTTGATAAAAAAGAATGCAAAAAGCTAAAAAAAAAAAAAAATTGTTTGTTTGAAAGCAGAGGCTCTGTTCTTTCTTTTGATATATTGCATGTTCAGATCTAAATATTCTAGGTACCATGAACGTTTTGTGAAAATAACCAAAAATGAAATTTATGTCATCATTTACCTCAAGTTGTTCTAAACCTGTATGAGTTTCTTTCGTCTTCTGAACACAAAAGAAGATATTTTGAACAATATTGGTAATCAAACAGTTGATGGATCCCATTGACTTCTATAGTATGAAAAAAAAAGTAATTGGGGAGCAGAAACTGTTTGGTTACCAACATTGTTC
This sequence comes from Romanogobio albipinnatus, assembly GCA_023566225.1. Classification (NCBI taxonomy): domain Eukaryota; kingdom Metazoa; phylum Chordata; class Actinopteri; order Cypriniformes; family Gobionidae; genus Romanogobio; species Romanogobio albipinnatus. Next base: position 16,971,340 of record CM042263.1, read on the forward strand.
TTTTGTGTTCAACAGAACAGATTCAGAGTGAGTAATTGATGACAGAATTTTACATTTTGGGTGAATTATCCCTTTAAGTATACAGTTTGCAATAAATCCAATATTTAAATTATCTTCAAAATAGAGGAATATCAATACATTGCTTCCTTGAAAGTACTGTAAAAATACTTTACTCTCTAAGGATCGTCAAACTAAACAAATAAGATGCACAAACAAAACTCTACAGATACCAAAACATCTTCTGGATTAAAACAACGTGACTGGTCAATTGCCAATTGCATTGACAGTTTAATCAATTTAGTGATCGATGTCAAGACCGGAGTGGAAAAAAAATGCATTTTTGCAATCCATCTGGACTAGGATCAAGAGGAAAAGGGATGGAAAAAAGGTTGCCAAGCACCACAGCTTTGCCTCAGTGTCCAGAGCTGGTCATGTGCCCACGAGGAATGGATCTTCTGAACCCTGGAGACATAACATCCAGCACTGATCGCCGTAGGAAGCAGAGAAAATCACACTCAGCCGCCCTCCGGCTCACAGCCATGCCCAGTGCCAGGAAAATCAAAGTGAAACTAAAGTGAATGTGGCTCGAGAAATATACAAACCCTTGAGCAGAGCTGGATAAAGACTCTTGCACAACAGCAGGTGTGGTATGCAGCAGGATATGAGAATCCACAATTCAATCCAAATTGAAATCAAATATTTCAAAAGGACAACCACTGGGTTTCTTATTAGTAAAGATTATATATATATATATAAGTATATATAAGTTGGTGTATAATGCTATAGTTTCTTAAATAACATAATTATAATAAATGATCTGGGTTCCCAACCCTTTTGACCAATTAATTTCCATGCATTTTCCAAGACTTTTCCAGACTTTTTTTTTGTGTGTGTGTGTACTCAACACAATTCCATAATTTTTCATATTTTATTAAATACCCTAACTTTGTTCAGGCCTGGACATCTTAAAATCCATTAACTTACAGGCTTTCCCAGACCGTGGAAACCTTTACTCCACAATCTAGACAAATCCAAGATGATGGATAACCCAAAAAAATAAACAAGCTGCATCATCAAGTAACAAGAAACATCTATCATGAACTGATATTACTTTCCTTTGCTTGTAAACTCCCATTCAGATCAATATCAATACGATATTTCACGCCACTCATTTTATTACTATTATGTTTTTCCCTATGACAACATGCATTCCGTACAGTATGTACAGCACTCACCTCTCTCTCTCCTGGCCTCTCTCTGTCTCTGCCTTCTGTTTATCTCTCTCTGAGTGAGAAGTGAAGGACGACGATCCAGAAGACAGAAGGAGAAATGTAGTTAAAGGCGTCAGGCAGCATGGTTTCCACTTTTATGGGCAGGTAGGAGGGGCAAGGCAACTCCTCAAAGGAGGTGGGCAGAGGGAAAAAGAAAAAGAGAGAAAAACTTGAACGCAAGCCTCCACCCAGGGCGTTGATGCAGTAGCTATTTGGTTCAGTTATGACATTTACCCACAGTAGCCTAATATATTTATAATATATACTTATTTAAGCTATTTAAATACTTTGTATTTTTCATAGGAACAACAACTAATGAAAAATAAACTACACGTTAATTGAATTATCCCAAAATGATTATCATTTATAATGATAAAATATTTTTACTGTGGTAAACACAGTTTACAGTTTTTGGATTGTTATATACGTTTAACTTAACCTTTCTTCCTTCAGAATATGTTCATTATCAGTATCATTTACAAAACCACAGGTTAAAACTAAGAACATGCAGCAATTCAAAGACAGCAATAAAGTTTCTGAATATCAGCAAGTAATACGTTAATATTGAGTAACTTCATTTTTAGATGCAATATTGTCAGTAAATGTGTCTATTGCCTCGTCAATAATGAAAAATAGCAAGTATTTATTTCCTGAATTAATAAGTACACTTAAGTGTTTTGAAATGTTTGAGTATATGATTCTACGGGCTCTATTTGAACAATTTGAGCACATGGTCTGAAGCGCAGGACGCAGGTGCACTTAGGGCCCGAATCCACTTTTGCTAGTTTAAAGATGGGAAAAAAAATGGTCGGCGTGCCAGACGCATGGTCCTAAAGGGTTGTACCTTGTCTCTTAATGTGTCATGGGTGTGACGTGCAATAAACCAATCAGAGTCTCATCTCCCATTCCCTTTAAAAGCCAGTTGCGCTGGCACAATGGCGGATTTGCTATTTACATGGTGGCATTTGCGAGCTGAACGACTGAACTGACTGGAATATTATTTTTAATATTTAAAAACAGCCTGTGTGTTTACCCTGTGTGTGTATTATTCTTAACTGCCAATTTCTTCTTATTTTCTAACGTAAGAAAAAATATAAGAATATTTTGTATTCCCAAAAACTTTCTTAAGAATGTTCTTATCTATTTTCTTATGATTGTTCTTAAGATAAAATTTAAGAAGTATTCATATTCACGAAAAGAAAGTTATTTAAAATCAGCGTAAATAACTTCTTAAAGTTAGGATAACCTCCAATCTATCTTAAATAACAATTCTACTGTTAATGTGTGTCAAATTGTAGTTTTAACTTTTTCAGGCGAGAATGTACTTGTTTAAAGATTAAATCTGTGGTTTATTCATAAAGAGAGCGCCTATTTTACAATTTTATCTGCCGTTTTTGGGGTTGTGAGATCCAGGCGATCAGCGGGTGTTCAGCGCTCCTTAACCCCTCCGAGAGCAGCCTTTCCTCGGCTAGTCCTTCTGACGTCTGCCGCGGGCTGTGATGTCTCTGAGATATGATTCATCTTGTGTAGATCTAACAAACTTTGGTACCCGAGCAGCGTTCTTGATAAACGGCTAGGCTCTTATAAAATAACAGTCTGCACACTTATTATGATATCTACAGTAATCTGCAGGAAGCGCCAAAAGACGGGCTTTGAGGTGTTTTTCATTCAGCGAGTCTTCAGTAATACCTTTCAATAAAATAACACCATATAACACCTTTTATTTTCTTCTTAAGTAAAAAATTAAGACGTTCTTAAGAAAATATTTGAGAACTTCTTAAGAATTTTTCAAGAATTGCACTTAGGAACATTCTTACGAACTTCTTAGAATTTATCTTAAGAATTTTCTTAACTTCTTTTTTAAGAATAATTTCGTGAATCCGGCCCCAGGTTTTTGTTGGTCAATGGCGCAGTCGTTTTCAGTTCTACCAGAAAGACTCGGCAGGCCAGATGAAGTAACAAGCGTTAATTTATTGACAGACCAGCAATTATAATATTAAGAGTTCTTTGGTGTAGCCCCCGTCCGTAGCTCACGTCTAGAGGGTAACGGACTCTACATTTCCTGCCTGAAGATGAAGGCAGGGGCGCAGCCGACCCCCAGGGAGGTATGGCGGGGACCATCCTGGTGGTGGTGGTGGTGGTGGGGAGGACGAAGGTAAATGTTGGTGTCAGCATCTGCAAACTTAGATATTTGTAAGTACCGTTCTTTTATACTCCTGTTATTAAACCATGATAGGTTACATCTAATGGTAAGCAACCCGTTCTCACTCCCAAAGCGTCGAAAAACGAAGCATGGTCAAGTGCTTTCCGCGTCACAATAAAGACGCTAAAGGCACCCCTAGGCGTCACTATATCGACGCGCTGAGTGCTCCATTCATTTCAATGAGAAACCTTCGGCGTCAGACACAGACGCGTTGGGCATGGGAACGTTATCGTCATGCTGATCATATATTGGGTTATGATTTTGCCATTATGACATGTAGGACTGTGATTCTCAATTTAATCAGCCATCATCATTTTATTTACGCTATCTAGACACGTTTTAACATGTAACCCAACCCCATTCCAACCCTAAACCTACCCATTCGTGTGGTATAAAACGCAGTTATAACAGGCAGAGTCGACTGCAGGCACAATTTATTAAAAAAATACAAATATTCCGAGGCCAAGCGATTGATTAGTGTGAAGGAAATCCCCAAAAGCGATCAGCTTCTCCATCCGCAGAAGATCACGAACACAAACAATTTCAAATTCAAATGTTGCCGCCCGTTACGTCAGTTTTCATAGTGACATTTCATTGGCTCTCGTATGTCTCGTGACTAATTGCGTCATTACGTCAGCTTTGATTGTAAAATTTCATTGGTTCTCGTGTGTCTTGTGACCGAATGCGTCATGCTAAAGAGGCGTGTGTATTATTTGAATGAGATATGAATGAGTGCGTTAACGGCGCGGCGGGGTCATCATCTCAGCGATTAAAAAATTAAGATCAACTATGTTCTTTACATGAAGACATCGTGTGACTTCAGAAGACTTGGAATGCAACATGAGTTAATAGTTTTATACTGTTGTTGGTAAGTTTTTGCAATAAATACCTGTGACTGTACTTGTATTTGCCTGTTGTGTGTTTTATGTTGTTTAGGAGTGGTTAGGTTTAGTGTAGGAGTTGGGTTAGCTGCTCCAAAATATAAAAGTAACATTTAAATATGAATAAAATATGAATAAAATCATGTATGCTTTTACAAATGCAAAGAATAAAATGCGTCTTGATCTGACGCATTGGGTAAACAACTGAAATGAATGGAGCACTCAGCGCGTCAAAATAGTGACGCCTAGGGGTGCCTTTAGCGTCTTCGTTGCGACGCGGAAGGCACTTGACCATGCGTCGTTTATCGACGCCCTGGGAGTGAGAACGGGTTGTAATAAGTGACATAACATTTGAGTCTTCCTGGCAGAACTTACGCTAGAGCTTTCATTTCCTCAAAATAGCAACGCGCCAACAATGCACCTGAACACACCTCGTTTTCGGACCATCACGCCCATGGGCAAACAGATGGGCGCGAGTGCATTTGCTATTTAAACAACGTGATGCTGGACGTGAAAATGATAACTGCGTTGAGCTGAAACTCACAAAAAAATACTTGCCTTCAGAGGATGCATTGCAAAGTAGGAAGGCATCAGGGAACGTCAGAATCCAATGTTCGCTCTGCTTTTGACAATCCTGTACTTTTTATTCTGTGACAGTTGAGCTAAAAAATAAAGATCTGAGAAAAGTTGCGTTTGCTGGTCAGTTTGTGTGTAAATGTACGTTTTTGACCAACGTTTTCCACTTCTGATGTCATTTCTAGCAAGAAATTACTCTTGTGGTAAATAAATATTCACTTAGTTTTCAACAAAGCAAAACACACACAAAAGGGGCAGGTCTTAAAAGAGACTCTATATAAATACACAGAGTTTACTGGTTACTTACCCTGCCAAAACTTTCACTTTTGTTAATTCCAACTAATGAACAAATTAGCAATAGCACTATTAAAAACAATAGAACAAAGATGCTAATAAAATTAACAGATTTCAGGTAATATTCAGGTACGAAATTCTATAATGTATAAATTAAATGTATATTATTTAGTGCTATCAAATCAAGTTTTTGTTAGCACAATATGTGTGTGTGTATATATATATACATATATATATACATATATATATATACATATATATATATGCCTGTGTGTATATGCTGTTTATACATACACACACACACACACACCCACAAACATACAATGATCAGGCATAACATTATGACCACCTTCCTAATATTGTGTTGGTCCCCCTTTTACTGCCAAAACAGCCCTGAACAGCCCCGTCGAGGCATGGACTCCACTAGACCCCTGAAGATGTGCAACAAGATGTTAGCAGCAGATCCTTTAAGTCCTGTAAGTTGCAAAGTGGGGCCTCCATGGATCAGACTTTTTTGTTCAGCACAATCTGTGTGTGTGTGTGTGTATGTGTGTTTGTGTTTACGTATATATATATATATATATATATATATATATATATATATATATATATATATATATATATATATATATATATATATATATATATATATATATATATATATATATATATATACATACATACATACACACACTCACCTAAAGGATTATTAGGAACACCATACTAATACTGCGTTTGACCCCCTTTCGCCTTCAGAACTGCCTTAATTCGACGTGGCATTGATTCAACAAGGTGCTGAAAACATTCTATAGAAATGTTGGCCCATATTGATAGGACAGTATCTTGCAGTTGATGGAGATTTTCCTGTTCCACCACATCCAAAAGATGCTCTATTGGGTTGAGATCTGGTGACTGTGGGGGCCATTTTAGTACAGTGAACTCATTGTCATGTTCAAGAAACCAATTTGAAATGATTCGAGCTTTGTGACATGGTGCATTATCCTGCTGGAAGTAGCCATCAGAGGATGGGTACATGGTGGTCATAAAGGGATGGACATGGTCAGAAACAATGCTCAGGTAGGCCGTGGCATTTAAACGATGCCCAATTGGCACTAAGGGGCCTAAAGTGTGCCAAGAAAACATCCCCTACACCATTACACCACCACCACCAGCCTGCACAGTGGTAACAAGGCATGATGGATCCATGTTCTCATTCTGTTTACGCCAAATTCTGACTCTACCATCTGAATGTCTCAACAGAAATCGAGACTCATCAGACCAGGCAACATTTTTCCAGTCTTCAACTGTCCAATTTTGGTGAGCTTGTGCAAATTGTAGCCTCTTTGTCCTATTTGTAGTGGAGATGAGTGGTACCCGGTGGGGTCTTCTGCTGTTGTAGCCCATCCGCCTCAAGGTTGTGCGTGTTGTGGCTTCACAAATGCTTTGCTGCATACCTCAGTTGTAACGAGTGAAAGTCAAAGTTGCTCTTCTATCAGTTTGAATCAGTCGGCCCATTCTCCTCTGACCTCTAGCATCAACAAGGCATTTTCGCCCACAGGACTGCCGCATACTGGATGTTTTTCCCTTTTCACACCATTCTTTGTAAACCCTAGAAATGGTTGTGCGTGAAAATCCCAGTAACTGAGCAGATTGTGAAATACTCAGACCGGCCTGTCTGGCACCAACAACCATGCCACGCTCAAAATTGCTTAAATCACCTTTCTTTCCCATTCTGACATTCAGTTTGGAGTTCAGGAGATTGTCTTGACCAGGACCACACCCCTAAAAGCATTGAAGCAACTGCCATGTGATTGGTTGATTAGATAATTGCATTAATGATAAATTGAACAGGTGTTCCTAATAATCCTTTTGGTGAGTGTATATATATATATATATATATATATATATATATATATATATATATATATATATATATATATATATATATATATATATATATATATATATATATATATATATATATATATATATATATATATATATATACAGCAGCAGGTATATTAAGCGACACTCTAAAAAAAAGGTTCTGTATGGCACCAAAAATGGTTCTTCATTGTAATCATAGAGGAACCACTTTTGGTGCTATATAGTCTATATATCTTAACATGTTCTGTATATGGTAGCGGTGCTATATAGCACCTTAGTCAAAGAACCGGTGAAGAACCTCTGAAGAACCACTGAAGCACCTAAATTGGTGCATAGCACTTAAAAAAGTTCCCCTACACTGTAAAAAAAAATCAGGTCTCCAATTAAACATTTTCTAGGGAACAATCACATCTACATTTTTCAGTTGGCCAAATTTAATTTCTGTGAATTGATGAAATTTGAGCAGTCACTAGAAAATTTTCAATTGGAGACCTGATTTTTTTTTACAGTGTATGATTACGATCCAAGAACCATTTTTGGTGCCATATAGAACCTTTTTTTTTAGAGTGTACTGTTACTATAAGACCAAATGCACGGATCTGACACGCATCAGATTTTCTGCTAACTGTTCATTAAGACATTTTATTTGAACTCAGTTAAGACTGCGCTTAGGAGGATACTCGCCAAAATGGGCATTTTAGTTTCTAAATAACAAGCAGATTTTGGATTTCGAGTGGCCAAAAAGCACAATCTACCTCAAAATCTGGAGCTGAATTGAACATTGCACCAATTCTGCATTTGGTTGTTATATGGCGTGAGGACAGGGTGGGCAAAGCTCCTGACTGTGGAGCCGGGCCTGCTGTTATTAATGTTCTGTTTCCTGCTGTGCGATGAAACAACTTTAATCTGTGAGATTGGCAGTTGAATCCGGTGACTCACGCTAGCAGGTGGATGTAAACCTCCGGTTATTCCCTTCTGTTCTTGTGTTCAGTGTCAACGGACTGAAGGCGTCTGGATTATTTCTGCCACAGCGGAATTTTTATGAGGTCAGGAACAAGTTGTGGGGCGAGATTTCTTGACATTTGCTCAAAAACAACTCAAATATATTTGACCTGAAATTGAGTTTATTTATCATTTCAAGAGGGTGAATGAGACTTAGACTGCTGTTGATTCAATTCATTTCCCCTCCATTCTAGAGACAAGAGAACACTGTGTCAAACACCAACCCATATGTTTTCCAAAGCGTGGCAAAAATCTTCCTTTTGGCAAAACCAAGTGCCAGATTTTCAAACAGCAACATTCCCTTTAAGCAGCTTATGCTATTGTGTTTTGGAATGTTGCCTTGTATGGCGGGATATTATTTGCTGCTGCCGCACACTGCCATACACAGCCAAAGACCCACTGTGTTTAATCATGTTGTTTGGATTCACAATGGCGTAAATGGCACAATCTTGCACAGTGCTCACACTAATACTCAAATTAACAAGTTAAGAATCATTCCTATGTAGTGAAACTATTTTATACTGACTTACAGTGAGGATGGTTCAAATTCTCAAAATTCTTTAAAAGAGTTGACAATGCAACAAGAAAATACTGTTTCAGCCTTTCTACTTCAAAAGTTCCTTTCCAGCTTTTGGGTGATTCCTCAGTTGGGTGCTTGAAATCTTTAAAAATGAACTGTTTCAAACTGTTTAATCACATGGCCTACAGTAGAATATGAATCTGATGATCATGCTGGCCTTGATTAAACCTTTCATGCGTGAATAATGACAAACTCAGTCAGGATTTGTTTTTTCTTATGTGTTTTATTGTTCTTAGGGCATGAAAAATAAGATTTGAGATTTTATTTACTTGCACATATTCTTCAAAGAGGTTTTTAGATATGCGCTTTTGTTTTGTTTGGGTTAACTGAAGATATACTGTAAACATAATACAGTAATAACACAACAATACCGTGTGCATTTAACTAACCAATACATAAAATATAAAATCATGTGAAAAATATAGCTATACAAAAATAATACAGTTTCAGTTATTGCAAACTCAATTGAGTTTGTTGCCATTCAACCAACAGATGAATAACTTAAGTTGATCTTTGCGTGTCTTTAATATCAGTACACGAGGACGTTATTCCATCAAAGATCTCTATAACCGGTGAAGGTACAACTCTGTGGAAACCCACTTCAGACTATGTAGAAAACGCTTATGCTCTCTCCAGAGTATGCTGATTTACCCTTATTGGCTGATAATTCTGATTATGCTCAAAATGGACACATTTCTACCATAGCTCTCCTCTCTGAGAAAACCTCAGACTGAAATCTACATTGATCTATTGATGTTTTCAGACTGTGGAAAAACTAGCGATCAGGTGTTTTTAAATTTCATCTGAACTGAGCAGTGTAGGGAGTACCGTATTACAAGTAACATGCATAACATAATCAGATTACTTTTTGATGTAACAGTATAGTAATGCATTACAAGTAACATTCATTACCAGATTACTTTTTGATGTAACAGTATAGTAATGCATTACAAGTAACATTCATTACCAGATTACTTTTTTGATGTAATGAGTAAAATAACATTACAAGTAACATTCATTACCAGATTCGTTTTTTGGTGTAATGTGTAAAGCATTACAAGTAATATGCATAACAATCTGATTACTTCTTGATGTATTAAATATAGTAACTCATTACAAGTAATGTACATAACGTAATAACATTACCTTTTGATGTAACAAGTAAAGCATTACAAGTGACGTGCATTACATAATCAGGTAACTTTTCTGATGTAAAGAATAAAGTAATGCATTATAAGTAATGTACATGATGTAATCACATTACTTTATTGATGTAACAAGTAGCGCATTAAAAGTGACATGAATAACATAATCAGGTTACTTTTCTGATGTTAAGAGTAAAGTAATACATTACAAGTAAAGAACATTATGTAATGACGTTACTTTTTTGATGTAACAAGTAACATTACAAGTGACATGTATTTCATTATTAGTAGTGGGAAGTTCGGATCATTTAACTCGGATCTTTGAATCTCGTTCAGCAAAATGAACGAATCCTTTTTTTAAGTCATTTCGTTCATTTCAGCAGAATCTAATTAAAATGTTACATGCTAAATTTTTCAACAGATTTAGTACTTTTGGAATAAAAAATTAACTATAAGCTGGCATGCAGTCATGGCCAAACTTTGAGAAAAGTTTGAGAAAAGAAAAGATTAGTTATTTGCGTAAGCTTCAGGCTATGTATGCAGTCAGTAGTTCACCTCACCTCCCGATCCAAATCGTTCTTTCCTTTGTCACTTCACATTTAAACATGTCTGTTCCCTGGAAAGTTTAGTTCACCTCTCGTGTCTTCGGGTATGAGCCGTTAGTTTGATCATCATGTCTGATCTGGGCCGTGACAGCCTTGTATGCAACACATGCGTCCGGAAACAGAAAAGATTAGGTCATCTCTCGAGTCTTCGGGTTTGAGTCATTCGTTCATCAAGTCCCAGCCCCATAGGCAAGGCTATGCAGTCACCGGAAACAGAAAAGATTAGTTCATCTCTCGAGTCGTTCGTTCTTTTTTCACGGGACTGCTTCCCTGTTCAGTGACTCGCAACATATACAACATTACAGTCGTATTATTGACTGCATGTTGTAATATATTTATTATTATAAAATCATCATAAGATATGAAATAAACATCTGTTATGCCTTTCCGTTCTGGACAGCTCAATGTGTCCAGGCTTCATATGAAAATCAATTATACTAGCTAAAAAACTGAACTAAACAAACAAAAAACTACTCACTTGTTTGTGAGGAAGGTTGTGAATTAAACATAGACTGTAAAGGAATTAACTCATTTCTGTATCCAACACGGCTATCACGTCACGTGACAAAAGAACGAGACTCGAGAGATTAACTGTTTCTGCATGCAGCCTAACAAACGACTCGAATGAGAAGACTCGAGAGATTAACTAATCTTTTCTGTTTCCGGTGACTGCATAGCCTTGCCTATGGGGCTGGGACTTGATGAACAATTGACTCGAAACTGAAGACTCGAGAGATAAACTAATCAATTCTGTTTCCTGTACAGAACATATGGGAAGTTGCGCATGCACAGTCAACACAAAATGAACGAATCGCTCTCTGAGACAACCCGTTGTTCTCGAGTCATATTAAAGATTTGTTGTAAAGAGTAAAGTAATGCATTACAAGTAATGTACATTACATTTTTGATGTAACAAGTAACATTACAAGTGACATGTATTTCATTATCACATTACTTTTTTGATGTAACTGCAAATTACATTCTAATAACACAAATGTTTTTTCACGCAGATTAAGTATTTTCAAGAACAACAGTCACAGTAATAGTATGAATTGTTGCTGAAATATAGCTAGTGATACAAGGTGCCCAATTTAGTGAACAGATGATAAATAAGAATTTCCTCAATCTAAAATCAATACTTGGAAAATTTAACAATGATATAACTCCTTAGATCTTACTTGATGGTACAGTATTCAACTTTTTTTTCTTTTTTACCTGCAAGAGTCTCCTAGGATAGAAAGAATGGATTGATATTATGGAGCAACGTGGCATTTCTGACTGGCCGTTGACCATCTTGGTTTGGATTAAAAAAATCCACATACAATGGCTTGCCACTTGATGGCAGTGTATAAGATGCAGTAGTGTCCACTATAGAGGTTGATGCGAAACTATGCCATCAAAACCCATGCATATGCATTATAGCGCTTTTTGAATAGCTGTCCACCATTGTGACCTCTATGAAAGGGTTAACCTACAAGTATTTCATATTCATAATACAAACTGGTTTGTAAACAACATTGGAAAAAGCTAATCTCAGACTATGATGAATACAATTTCAATTTATTTAATTATCTATTGTATTAAAGTATTTATGAAATTTGAATTATCCATGTTTTTACAGCACATATTTTATACACTTATTATAGAGGGAGCACACACCACTATAAAATACAATGTTATAAAGTAACAATATGAACGGTTATAAAAATAATTTAAGAAACACAATAACATATATTATTATCTATAATTTAAAACAAGAATCATTTAAACAAAAAAAATGCATTCATTAAAATCATCCTAGGGAACAGAAAAGTTTCTTCTAATTGAAGAATGGCCCATCAATAGAGCCCCCTGCTGTCAACAAACAATAATGCATCTTCACAATTTGGCTGAACTGTATACACACATTTATAACTTTGTATAAATGAAATCCAATCCCTGACCTTGAATGGGGGTGCATATTAGTCATAATTCCCAAACACAGTCTCTTTCAGATCAAAGGTCTCGGGATCAGAGGGGGAAAAAGGCAAGTTTGATCATGATTCAACAAATACACAAAACCAAATGAGGGGAATTTTGAGGAAACTTGTTTAAAACAATATAAATTATATATTTTATGAATAACATTTGTAGTATTTTGCAATGACATTAAGTTCATAATAATTCTCACTCCCTATTTTGCAGTTCATCAGCACTATGAAAAGAAATACTAATAAAATAAAGCATTGTTTTCTGTATACAGCCTCATTTCTGTTGAACCTTAGTTGGTGTGAAAGCACAATGTGAGCCTGCTGTTGTAGTTACGCTGCAGGCCTTACTCTAGATACAGTGCAGCTGTGGAAATATTTGAGATCATTTCCTAGTTCTAATTCTCGCAATTCTTGCTTTCTCAGCACAAACACAGCACCTGAAGAAAGTCCATAAAACAGGCTCAGATAAAAACATTGTGACACACACAAGTGGGGTTTCTGAAATATTAAGGCATTATGTCTGACAGCAGAGGACTTTTCCAAGTCTGTAAGATATTTGAATCTTTTCAAATAGCCGCTGAGATTCACTTGTTCAAGACTCATTCAGACAGCTCTGAATGAATGCGCTTAGCAGAAGAACCGCTGCAACAGCACATTCTAACTCTGAATATTTTTTTCCCCCTGCAAAAGGTAAGCTAATGAAAGAGACTGGCAAATCTTCTTTCTTCAAATCATTGGCTACAGAACTGAAAAACAAAAACACTTTGTTTTGCAGGTATTCACCAAAAGATCACGTTTTGGCTAGTTAGTTAGCATGATCCAGTTAGCCTCTGCTGGTTGATTAGCTCCTGAGAAAGTCACATTTTAACTTCCACGAGGCATAGAAAATACTTAGAAAATACTGCTGTATTAGCATTAGCATCCTCACTGAAGTGAACTAGCATGGGAAGATGAGATTTTAAATGCAGACATTTAAATGAACAAAATTAGACAGATATCTGACCAACAAAGTGTAAATACATATTTTTTTAATGATATATGGCATTTAAAGTGAATTTGAGTTCATATTTGGTGGTTTAATTAGCAAATAAGATAACATGCTAATATGGTTAGCACATAAGCTAGGTGAGCAGGTTTTTTTATCAGTTTAAAGCATAGACCGTAAAAAAAATATGGACGATGCGACTTCATTGGCTTCCGCTGACGAGAGTTGAAGCTTTCGGAGGACGCACACGGCGCTGACATCTTGCGCAGATTTGGGACCGAGTCTGCGCAGTAGAGAGCAGGAAGTAGAGGTGCGATTATCAAAAGCCCACCCACACTCTCTGATGCAGAACAATTAATTATGTTGGTGTTATGGAAATGTAGAAATGAAAGCTAAAGCTCCAATCTCCTCCCGAAAATCCAGAAAAAGTCTGTTAGTGCCTCAGTGACAACTTCACTCAGAGAAGCCGTCAATCTCAGCTGTCAATCATGACGTCACACTCCCCGTTTTTATAGCATCAAATAATTAACTAAAAGTAAACTTATTTAAAAAACGAACACTTGAAATGAAATCACCGTGATGAAAACTGCCTTAAATGACAGAAACTATAGCCTGGTTAAAACCAGACCATTCTCAGTAGTAACTGAGTTATGGTCTGGCAAAGCTTCATAGACAAATCACCAACGGGCGTCACTCAAATGCCTCTGGGCGCAATTGGATAGACCTAAAACCAATCAGAGCGATGAAGGAGATGACGTATGCAGAGCGACGGGAGAAACATCTCAGACTCTGGCCGTTTCTCAATATGCGTTCTTGTCTGTACTGTACTTGTGTTCTCAAATAGGAAATGTCCCCGGTTTCCATTTCAGAAATCTGGTCACATTACCAAAACCACATAGTATTGTTCAATATTATTATTTTTTAATATATATATATATATATATATATATATATATATATATATATATATATATATATATATATATATATATATATATATATATATATATATATATATATATATAAGATAATCAATGTAGGCCTAGCTATGCATTGCCTGAACCACATTTGTGTAGCTAATATTTTCAAGTTTTGTTTTTTTTGTTTTTTTTATGAAATGAGGTGTTTTATGACATATTTCGTACGCAAACTTCTGACTTGCGTCCGTGACTTGCCAAGTTTGACTCCGGAGAACGAACTCCCGAGGACGGGAGGACACTAGTCCGCCTACTCTGCTAATGGACAAGCAGCATTCTTGACAGTATCACTCAGTACATATTTGTATATTTTAGGTTACAATAAAACTAAATATATGATAAAACACCACTCTGCCTATTTTCGTTTACATAAAAAAAACACATTAATAGGTGTGCATATATAGATTATGATTATCACTGTAATAAAATGAAATATGACATAAAACACAACCCAGTCGCTTTTTGTTAAATGTCAGTTTGTGTGATCAATAGCCATTATAAAAGTATAAGTAAAAGGGATAAGAAGCTATACAATAAATAAAGCAATTCAGTCAAACAAAGTCAGCGCTAGGAGACTACAACGGTAAAGTTTAATAGCTTACAAATATAAAGTTATGAAACTTCACTTTGCCCTCAGACAAAACGATCTGTCAGAGAACAAATTATAGATTAATGAGAGCAAATATCAGCCGTTAGATCTACACAAGACAAATCATATCTTATGTTTAACCACTACAGAGACATCAGAGGCAGCGGCAGACAGCAGAAGGACTGGCCGAGGAAAGACTGCTCTCGATGGGGTTAATGAGCCACTAACCCACTGGAGCTCACAACTCACAACAAATTTTCAAAAAGGCCCTCTCTTTATAAATAAACCACAGCTTTGAGCTTTAAACAACTACATTCTCACCTGAAAACACTACCAGAGGGCTCTCGCTAAGACCCATTCGTTTAGCCACAAAAGGGGCAAGCTGGTAGCTATCAGACTTTTGCAGAATCCAGTCGGTAAGACAGCGATAACATCTTTTTTAGATATGAAGGCTTCGAGTATTGTTCTTTGCTCAGGTTTTAACGAACAGGAAAAGATTAAATCGCTTAAGACAGACGCGATAGCTGATTCGAACGAGTGATGTTCCACAGCTGCATCCATTTTTGTAATGTACAAAGGGTGTGTCTCAATCAGCTCCCTAGTTCAGTAGTCAGGGCACTGATAAGGACATAAATCAATGGGCTGACTCCCTGATCAGTGCCCTGACTACTGAACTAGGGAGCTGATTGAGTCGCACCCAAAATCTGCTTCACTGTCGCTGCGCTGTCGTCATCGTGTAAAGCCCGCCCCAACGTTTCTGATTGGTGCCGCGATATCGAGGAATTAGAAATGGGTTTGAATGGGCTCTTTACCAGACTACTTGCAGAGCAAATCTAAATTTGCAGGAAGTTGTCTCGGTTTTCCCAGGCTACAGAAACTATTTAGGAAACAATTATTTGAAGTGTAAATTAGTTGTTTAATTTGTCTCGCGTCCATTGTAATACATGGAGGGGTGGGGTTTAGGAGCTATACTGGAACCAACCACTGGGGGAGGGGACGATCGAGGCGCGGAGGCTTCGGTTTCTGAGAAGTGCTGCAGGCTTGGTTTAAAGGCAAACTCTATTTTTTTTTTTACTTATCTCAGTTTATACACTGATCAGGCATAACATTATGACCTTTCTAATAATGTGTTGGTCCCCCTTTAGCTGCCAAACCGGCCCTGACCCGTCGAGGCATGGACTCCACTAGACCCCTGAAGGTGTGCTGTTTTATCTGACACCAAGATGTTAGCAGCAGATCATTTAAGACCTGTAAGTTGCGAGGTGGGGCCTCCATGGATCGGACTTTTTTGTTTCAGCACAACCCACAGATGCTCGATTGGACAGAGATTTGGGGAATTTGGAGACCAAGTCAACAGGGAATACCATTTCCTTGAAAGGGTGTACATGGTCTGCAACAATGCTTAGGTAGGTGGTACGTCTCAAAGTAACATCCACATGGATGGCAGGACCCCAGGTTCAGCATCACACTGCCTCCACCGACTTGCCTTCTTCCCATAGTGCATCCTGGTGCCATGTGTTCCCCTGGTAAGCCACACACATGCACCAGGCCATTCAAGTGATGTTAAAGAAAACATGATTTATCAGACCAGGCCACCTTCTTTCATTGCTCCGTGGTCCAGTTCTGATGCTCACTGTTGGTGCTTTGGTGGTGGACAGGGGTCCGCATGGGCACTCTGACTGGTCTGCGGCTATGCAGCCCCATACGCAACAACCTGCGATGCACTGTGTATTCTGACACCTTTCTATGAGAACCAGCATTAACTTTTTGAGCAATTTGAGCTACAGTAGCATCGTCTGTTTGATCAGACCACACGGGCCAGCCATGTGCATCAATGAGCCATGGCAATCCATGACCCTGTCGCTGGTTCCCCACTGTTGGTTCACCACCAACACTTTTGATAGATACTGACCACTGCAGACCGGGAACACCCCAAAAGAGCTGCAGTTTTGGAGATGCTCTGACCCAGTCGTCTAGCCATCACAATTTGGCCCTTGTCAAACTCGCTAAAATCCTTACGCATGCCCATTTTTCCTGGACAAAATGTTCACTTGCATCCTAATATATCCCACCCACTAACAGGTGCCGTGATGAAGAGATGATCAGTGTTATTCACTTCACCTGTCAGTGGTCATAATGTTATGCCTGACCGGTGTATATTGCACTTTTTTCCGAGATAACCTAATGTTTCAGCACACTCAGGCTAGCATGCTAATGTTTAGATGTGACTGTCACTACGTTGTAAATCTGCACTCACATTTACATTTGAATCCAATATACCTATATGTATTTCATAATTAACAGCATAATGTTTTTAAAGCAGCTTAAAATTATACTACCAAAACCAAAGTGAATGACAAAGTAGGCTGCAATGATATATTACATGACAATGTGAGCAAAAGATGTAAAACAGGTCTCGCTTTGTGAATGTGAAAAACACATTAAGGCTAAATGTAACAAAGAGAAGCTTTCATGCAGGTTTCCCTAAATAGCCAGAGTCTGCAATTCTCTGAAGGCTTGTATTCGTTTTGTGGTGTTTGCTATCATGGTCAGCCTCTGGTTTATGTCCCGGCTCATGTGGAACGTATTTGGGGGGTAAATTCAGTTTAAAAGGATGTGCCTGTCATCACCCTCTTACACGCAGCTCACGCTATACGCTTATGATGTCATTGCAATGATTGACAGCTCTAAAAATGAGACCATGGACTACTGAACAAACACGATAGCGTCAGTTCTTGATTTGGGAAAATAAATCAGATTTCCGTTGTTTTTTGCGCCATATTCCAAGCCTTCTGAAACCGTACAGCAGCCAAGTGTGAAGAAAGAACTGAATATTATGTCATAAATTGACATTGGTATACATCAGTGGCGAGCAGTGACTTTTTTACCCGGGTATGCTGGATGACGCGTAATATCAAAAATACACATGCATGTTGGATGTGTTTTTAAATAAGGCATTTGTGTTTGCTCTAAAGAGTGTTAGCTGCTCAATTACTATCATGACTAGTGCTGGGCGGTATACCGGTTCATACCGAATACAGTGTTCATTTTTGTTATGATATGAATTTTGATTATACCGCAGTACTTGTATATGCCGCTTAAACAACATTCGGAACGCGGCGCAGCACAACACTGTTTGAGAGGGGTCCCTTTTCACTGTTGCACTGTAGTGAGGACACAGCTGAGATCGCCTTACAGCCTACTCATAGTTTTCAGTAAGGCTGAATCCGAAATCGCCCCTTATACGCTTAAATATGGCACTATTTGAGGGGACAGCCATTTGTAGTGGTATCCGATTTATTTAAATAAAATTTATTTAGGTTGCTAGCTGCATAAAGACACCTGTCCACCCCATACAATCAGTAAGAATCCAACTACTAACATGGCCAAGACCAAAGAGCTGTCCAAAGACACTAGAGACAAAATTGTACACCTCCACAAGGCTGGAAAGGGCTACGGGGAAATTGCCAAGCAGCTTGGTGAAAAAAGGTCCACTGCTGGAGCAATCATTAGAAAATGGAAGAAGCTAAACATGACTGTCAATCTCCCTTGGACTGGGGCTCCATGCAAGATCTCACCTCGTGGGGTCTCAATGATCCTAAGAAAGGTGAGAAATCAGAAAAAGAGCTGAAAAGAGCTGGGACCACTGTTTCCAAGGTTACTGTTGGTAATACACTAAGACGTCATGGTTTGAAATCATGCATGGCACGGAAGGTTCCTCTGCTTAAACCAGCACATGTCAAGGCCCGTCTTAAGTTTGCCAATGACCATTTGGATGATCCAGAGGAGTCATGGGAGAAAGTCATGTGGTCAGATGAGACCAAAATAGAACCTTTTGGTCATAATTCCACTAAACGTGTTTGGAGGAAGAAGAATGATGAGTACCATCCCAAGAACACCATCATGCTTAGAATAGCATCATGCTTTGGGGGTGTTTTTCTGCACATGGGACAGGGCGACTGCACTGTATTAAGGAGGGGATGACCGGGGCCATGTATTGCGAGATTTTGGGGAACAACCTCCTTCCCTCAGAGCATTGAAGATGGGTTGAGGCTGGGTCTTCCAACATGACAATGACCCGAAGCACACAGCCAGGATAACCAAGGAGTGGCTCTGTAAGAAGCATATCAAGGTTCTGGCGTGGCCTAGCCAGTCTCCAGACCTAAACCCAATAGAGAATCTTTGGAGGGAGCTCAAACTCCGTGTTTCTCAGCAACAGGCCAGAAACCTGACTGATCTAGAGAAGATCTGTGTGGAGGAGTGGGCCAAAATCCCTCCTGCAGTGTGTGCAAACCTGGTGAAAAACTACAGGAAACGTTTGACCTCTGTAATTGCAAACAAAGGCTACTGTACCAAATATTAACATTGATTTTCTCAGGTGTTCAAATACTTATCTGCAGCTGTATCATACAAATAAATCGTTTTTTAAATAAATTAAATAGTTGTCAGGCCCCCAAAACTACGCCGTCATGTAAATGAACGAAACAAAAAGAAATTCTGGTTGCACTTTATTTTACAGTACATGCATTTACATGTACTTACAGTGTTCTTACTTCAAGTACTGGGTAATATAAGGTAACTACATGGGTTAAAGTTAGGTTTAAGGGTAGGTTCAGGGTTAGTACCTAGTTATTACACAGTTATTATCACTATAATAAGTACATAGTATGTACATGATGTGGAACAGGACTGTAAAATAAAGTGCTACCAAGTTTTCGGTTTTTAGTTGGAAAATGGTGTTGTGTAAACACTCCCTAAATAAGCTTATTGCTGAAACTTAAATAAAAATAAATAGAAATATGATGGGTCCATGCACATGTACCTTCTAGTCATTTGATTTTCTACTTAAAAGAAATAAAGAGAAATGAGAATTGTCCAGCTTTAATATTTGAATCACATACATGTACATTTAAACATTTACTTAAAAAAAAGGACAACATTTTCCTTTGTATTCTTATTTTATTTTCATTTTGAGGAACAAAATTCTTAGTCCATGTATTGCCAAAGACCATGAATAATCACATACTTATGGCAGACGGATTAGTTTGTTATTATGTGTTTGCTTATTCTGTGTCCAAAAAGCTCCTTCAAGATGAGCAATGTTGTAGGTAAATGATTTATGCTAGCAGAACCTATGCAAAACTGGACCTTGACTCTCATAAACATAAAACATGATGAGCAAAGTTATTCTTCTCCTCCTCTCTGGGAAGTGATTCATCACACAGAACAGCAGTCTTTTATCAAACAAAACACCAAACCCTCCTTGATGTCTAAAAAGAAGAAGTTTC
This sequence comes from Romanogobio albipinnatus, assembly GCA_023566225.1. Lineage (NCBI taxonomy): Eukaryota > Metazoa > Chordata > Actinopteri > Cypriniformes > Gobionidae > Romanogobio > Romanogobio albipinnatus. The sequence continues at coordinate 16,991,593 of CM042263.1, forward strand.
CACACATCCAGCTTGTAGAGCAAGCAGAACATTCTTGCAGTGGAAGGACAGCCAGTAAACCACTAGGGGAGTCTTGGACAGGACTATCTATTATGGAACAGCACCAGGGTCAGTTTGGGTTCATCTGGGTCGATCAGCACCTGACCTGAACTTTCTTTATGGAAACGTTTTACGAAAATGTTTTTTTCTCTCTGCAGTAGAACACACAAATTAAGCTGCAGCAGTTCACTATTGAAATTAATTACAGGGTTCCACGGTCATGAAAAACATTTAAAATTGTGATTTTCAGGACTGGAAAGTCATTTTAATAAAATCATAAAAGTCATGGAAATTTCTATGAAGAATATAAAGTTGTTTAACCCTTAAATGCATGAATGTTTCGCCAATCATTATTACATATTCGGGTCTTTAACGATCTGGGTCTATATCTAAACACGGATGGATCTCTAGTCGCGATAATATAAAACTCTCCTGATATTAGAGTAACAATTAAAGAAGAATAAAATAAAGCATATTTTGTTACCTTTTGTAGCTTGGAAGGGTTCCGTTTTAGCAGATGTTTTATACCATCATCACTGTCCTCGCCAGTGCTCATTTCCCAGTACATTCAGCATCTGGATCATATTCGCCATCTCAAACATATTCTCAAAACGATCATTTTCAACATCTTCAAAATCAATATTGTGATTGCTGACAGCTTATTCACCAGATCCACCATCAAGTGACAGTGAAGCTAATATTTGATTGCGTTCAGCCATTAAATCGTTGAGTCATTTCAAGTTTTGCTGATGATTCTTGCAAAAAAACTCTTGCCGAAGCTCAAAGGTGCTACGTAACCAATGAGGTTCATTCTCGTGTGTTACGTGTAACTGCAGCACGTTTGTTCTCGCGCATCAATCAAGTTTGTTTGAGCTTTATGTTTATGTTCGCTGATCAATGTTTATATGTGAGTAAACACCTAAACTAAATCTGTTCATCATAAAAAAGCGATAGTCTCTTCAGAACATTTGGACTAAACCACTCAATTCTTATGGATTCGTTTTCCGATCCCTTTATGAACTTTTTGAAGTGTCAAAGTGTCAGTTGCGTAGCTATCAATGGAGGGTCAGAGAGCTCTCAGATTTCATCAGAATCTTCATCAAAATCTTCACCTTCTTTTGTGTTCCGAATACATTTACATTTACATTTATGCATTTGGCAGACGCTTTTATCCAAAGCGACTTACAGTGCACTTATTACAGGGACAATCCCCCTGGAGCAACATGGAGTAAAGTGCCTTGCTCAAGGACACACTGGTGGTGAGCGCTGGGATCGAACCAGCAACCTTCTGCATATCAGTTCCATGGTTTAACCCACTGGACCCCCATCTCACATGAATATGAATGAAAGTCTTACGGGTTTTGAACAACATGAGGGTGAGTAATTAATGACAGAATTTTCCTTTTTGGGAGAACTAACCCTTTAATCAAAGTCAAATAGTTTAAATAAAAAAATATCCATATTTAAAACTTTATAGACTAAAATAACTAACTTCCGGAGGAAAGCCGTACGCAATTCGACTTTTGTTTTGCTCTCTCCTCTGCACTTCTGCGTTCGTCAATACACATGCATCAAGTGTTCAAGGGTCAAGGGTTACTCTTTCATGGTAAATCTGTGCGTATTTTGGTCTATAAAGTTTTAAATATGGATATTTTTCTTACACAAATGTGCCTTTATTAACCCCCCCGGAGCCGTGTGGAGCAGTAATATGATGGATAGATGCACTTTTATGGACTTCATAAATGAGGCAACAATTCACTGCCATTATAATGCTTGGTTATGCCAGGACTTTTAATATAACTCTGATTTTATTTGTCTGAAAGTAGAATGTCATATACATATAGGATGACTTGAGGGTGAGTAAATCATGGGCTAATTTTCATTTTTGGGTGAACTAACCCTTTAAAGTGTAGTTACCAAATAAAGTACTGGTAATATAAGGTAACTACATGGTTTTAGGTTTGGTTTATTGTAATTACTATAAAAATACATGTAAAGTGCTACCCAAAACTCAAAATTATTTGATGAAATATGCATTTTCCACAAATATTGGCACACCTTCATTTAATACTTTGTGCAGCCTCCCTTTGCCAAGGTAACAGCTTTGATCTTCTCCTGTAATGCGTAATAAGGTTGATGAACATATGGCAAGAGATCCGAGATCATTCCTCCATACAGAACCTCTCCAGATCCTTCAGATTCAATGCTTGAGGACTCTTTTCTTCCGCTCATCCCACAGGTTTGTATTTTTTTTAAACGGGGTTTGGGTCAGGGGAATGCTATGTCCATGGCAATACCGTCATTCTGTTGTTAGTAAATTATTCTGTTTATTTTGAGATTTGCTTTGGATCATTGTCCTGCTGGAAGATCCAACCATGCCAGTTTAAGCTTTTTGACCATGTCAGTCAGGTTGATTTATTATCTGCTGGTACTTGATGAAGCTAATTTATGCTCTCATTCATAGAGATTTTTAGATGGATGCCGAAGCTTTTTAGATCGGGTACAATCTGCGATCTCTGACCCAGTTTGTTTGCCTGCTTCCATGGCTGCAATACGATGTGTTTTCCACTCAACTGGCAACCTGTGGTGTCGAAAAACAATGGGTAAACTGGTGGCGTGCCATTTTGCACATACCAAAACAAAAACAGACATTCCAACACGGAACACATATTTCAAAGTAGAATAACTGGCTGTAGCATTGTTTTTTTAGAGAAACAAGTATGTGAATTTAGCATACTTGCGTTTGAAAGGGAAACTGATCAAAAAGAAAATATTCTGTGAAGTAAATACTACAGAAAACATTAGTTCAGGCAAGAATAAAAAAAAAATCAACTTACTCAAAAAAGTAAATTGAATTGAGAACTATATTAGTTCTCAATTCAAGCTTGTACAAATGAAAGCGTAACTATCAACGTTATAAAGTTAGGTAAAACTACTCAACTTTTCTGATACCATCATGTACTGGGGTTTGAATAATTAATTAGGTTGGTTTTTCACTGTTTTCTAGCTGTATTTACGCTGCTTTATCATTGCTTTTGTTGTTAGGTTTAGTAACTTGCCATTTTGTGACATTTGGAATTAATTTTCTACTCAAAAAATATTCCATCGAATGTGATCGTCATTGTGTATTGGGTACAAAGTATTGAGGTCTCTCTGTTCAGGTGCCTAGTTACTATAACGTAGATATGGTGTCTACAGTATCTACTGTATTATTCACTTAGATTTTTCTAAGTAAAGCATACACTTTAAAAGTGTGGTGTAATTCAGTGTTATTTTGTTTGAGTACAAATAATTTCAAAGGAAACTTCAAATAAGTAGAAATTACTCAAGCTTTTACTGGACAAGTTAAAGTTACTTATTTTATTTGGTCATTTTACTTAACTTAGTTAAGTAGAGCTTACTTAATTCCATATGTGAATTGTACTTAAATATGTGTGCAAAAACTTGACAGAAAAATTAAGTAAATTTTCACTGCGTGTCTTTAGTAAATCCTAACAGTGTTTTTTTTTTACGCCAAAAGAGGGTTTGCGCTGGCGCAAGCTGTTGGTAAATCTTGCCCCATGTGTCCTAACAAGTTGTCCAGGGCCTTTGGGGAAAAAAAAAATAGCCAAACAGCATTAAAGATCCAGAACCATACTTCACAACAGGGATACGTACTTTTCTACATGGCTATTTTTCTGGTGGTGTTTTTCCAAAAAGCTTTATTTTGTTTTCATCTGACCATAAAACCCAGTTCCACTGAAAGTTGTAGGACCAAATGTGAAAGTCTTTTTGACAGTATATTATGTAAATCATGAATCTAAAATCACGCAAATTCCGCAAGAGAACCCATGACACTTTTCCAGATTTTCTGTAGGACTACAAACTAAACAGCTGTATTAAAAAGATGAAGAGGCAGCTTTGGAAGACGCAGAACTATGTTCAGTCATCATCACACTACAGAAATGTTATACCTTCACAAAACCACCCAGTATGAAATTGCTGTTTGGAATCCGTCTCTTCTGTGATCGAAGACCTGTCCGAGTACAGACCTGACGGCGCAGAAACTCTATAATTTACAGGTCAAATAAATCAAAGAGGCATTCACACATTCTGAAATTCTATAAATGTTCCCTTCCAGACGTCCACAACAAACATTAACGTGTTGGCGACAGGCCTCGTTTTTGTGAAAATGAGCCTAACTGCTCTCACAACATCCTTGTTTATTCTCCGTCGACCTGTCCGGCCTGAGTCAGAGTAATAAAAGTAGTCACCACAGACCATTTATGCTGTACTCATGAGCCAGTGCACGTGATGATAGACACGAAGGGTTTGAAAACATTACGAGATCACTGTGTTCAATTCATCAGGCAATGGAACGCCCTCGCTGCGGTGGATGAGGTCAGGACCGCTTGCAGGAAAGAGTAAAACGGCACTTAAATCAAAGGAAACAGACCATTATATCGCTATCAGTGGTGCACCGCAAATCTGTGGGGCTCCGCCCCCTTGTGCATTCTTTTAGACAGGCCCCGCCCACAAGTAGCTACTTAAAGGGATAATTCACCCATAAATGACAATTCTGTCATAGGTTACTCACCCTCATGTCATTACAAACCAATATTACTTTATTCTGCGGATCACAAAGATTATATTTTTGAAAAATGTTCCAAATTTTTGGTTCAAACGATGACAAAACAACATTGGACCCCATTTACTGTTATCGCATGGACAAAAAATATTGTTTACATCATGCAATACTATTTACACCGAGTGTAAATAGCAACTAGATTCTATTTACACTAAGTGAAAATACCTGTAGATGCTATTTACTAAGTGAAATAGCATACTAAGTGAAAATAGTGATATATTCTGTTTACACCAAGCAGTTCTTTGCAATATGTGTAAATAGTAATTACATTAAATTTATACTTTATTTTGACAGATACATAATAGTTGCACCTCAGTATTGTTGTACATTAACAGGATGCAATAATAACATAGTGTAAATGATAGGGCTGTAATCTCCCAGTCGAATTAGTCGATTATTAGCCGATACGTTCTGGCTCGACCAAAATTCTGATCGGTCTATTTTGCCGCGTTCATTTCATCAGGTGGAAACTGAAACTCTTCTACCATGTCAACAAAGACATCGGCAGTGTTGCAGCATTTTTAAAAAAAATAGAAAATGGGAAAAAAGTTGAATGCAAATTTTGCAAGCAAGAGTTTGCATATCACAGCTCGTTGACAAACGTCATATCACCTAAATACGGTAAGCTAACGTCTCTGTGTTAGGTTGCCCCCGTCTGTTTTGAGTTGCCCCATCCCTTTTATTATTGTGCAAACTGCTAATTTATTTCTAGTATTATTTATTGGATTTGGGCACTTTATTGTTATATTTTTTATTTGGAGCCTAATGCGTGATGCACCGTGCGCACTGTTTGTATTAGTTTTATGCTTTATTTTTCAGTTATACATTTTTTTAGTTTCTGCTCTTGATCTGGCATGTTTAAAAAATATATTTTTTTTTTATTAAAGTGGACGTGCCTTTTGTGTTTAAGAGTAAAAGCTTTAAGTTAATAGTCTATTCGTGTCTCAGCTGCAAAGCTGAGCTGATCCTATGTCCGACCTGCACAGAGCGGCTGAAATTATAGTGTCTGTGTCACAGGGTGTTTTGGTGATGGTTCATGTTCATTGTTCTTGGTTCGGTTTTGGTTATGTTATGTTCATGGTTATGTTTGAGTTTGTCATGCACTTCCTGGTCTTGTCATGTGACTCCCATGCCCTCATGTGATCTTGTGTCGTGTCCTGTCATTGGTTCATTGTTTAATCACTGTTCACAGGTGTCACTTGTCTTGTCATTTTGTCTGTGTGTATTTAAGCCCTCATGTTTGCCATGTGTCTTTGTCTGTTATTGACGTGGTAACCCGTTGGTGTGGATATACGTTACAGTCTGTCAGTTATTATAATACTATGACAAAAACAATTGTTTAAATTATGTTGCATATTCCTCAAAAGTTCTTGTGATGATATATCTAGTTGACAACATACTATATTTTCGGAAATCATACAGGCTATGATATTGCGCAGGTGCACGTGATCCAACGCTGTCAGAGCCGACAGACTTGTGTGTCAGACTCATTTCAGTCCAAAATAAAAATGTCAAAAACAATTTAATATACTGCAAATAGCCTACTAGTTTTTTATGTTTATTCATAATTAATTTAGGCAGACAACAAGGTCACCAAGTACTGCGTACATTGCACAGTTCATTAATTTAATGTTTTTTTTCCAAACGTCATAGTCGATTTTTTTGGTCGAAAATTCAGTCGACCAAGATTTTCTTTGGTTGATTACAGCCCTAGTAAATGATTATATTTATTAAAAGTATTTAATGGATGCCACCTTAATGGGACAATAAAAGCCCTCCCTACTCCTACCCCTACCCAATAAATGCTTTTATTATTATTAAACATTTCGTTAGGCACTTTATTTCCACATTTAGAACATTTTCTTAATTTTTATTGAAAGTAAATGCCTTTCCGATGTGTTTTGTGATTTTGATGAGAAAAGGGATAAGAGCGAGCTTTGCAAAAAGCGGATTCGAACCCGTACTTGGTACTTGACCAAAAACCCGAGGTTTTGACTCGATCGCGTCAAAAACAAGATCCCTAAGCCTTGCGCTTTACTGATTGCACCAATGAAGATGTTGAAATACAAGGGTTTTTTTTATACTGTTTGGCCCAGCAAATACAATGGAAGTTAATGATCACCAAAAATGTTTGGTTACCAACATTTCTCAAAGTATCTTCACATGCTCCCCAAATATAGAATATAAAATATAGAAATTCAAACAGGATTGAAACGACATGAGGGTGAGTAAATGATAATGAAATTTTCATTTTTGGCTGAACTATCCCTGTAATGTCAACTATGCCCAAAAAACTGTGGTCAAGTTTTTGCAAAGACGTAAAATTTCCACATTAGCTGGAGCCATTTCAAATTTTGAAGTTAATTGACAGATTGACCAGTTAAACAGGCATGGCTCTGTAAAATGAATGTTTGTGCAGTAATTTGCAAAAGAAAATAAGCATTAAAAAAATATTGCACAGTTCCTTTCTTAACCGTGTAAACATGCTGCAGATTTCAGTAACTGCTGCTGGAGTCATTTAATTTTTAACTAGGCATATATATATCACTTACAACAATGTAGTGTGGTTTTTGGTCAAGTACCAATTTAAATACTAGGGTACCTGAATGCAGTAATCATTCTGTGCCATTGTGTGTGTGTGTGTGTGTGTGTGTGTGTGTGTGTGTGTGTGTGTGTGTGTGTGTGTGTGTGTGTGTGTGTGTGTGTGTGTGTGTGTGTGTGTGTGTGTGTGTGTGTGTGTGTGTGTGTGTGTGTGTGTGTGTGTGTGTGTGTGTTTAAGTATTCAAGCATTTAAGTATTAAAATCTAGGATGTTAACTAAGATCCTTCTATTATCTCTTGAATCCTACAATAATAGTTAAACTATCCACAAGCGTAATACATATAAAATCATAATTTATTGGTTACTTTCAATTGGGAGGTGACTGTCCTGAACCCTAAAATCATTCAACTTATGAATGGATTTATGGAATTATATGGAGGAAAAAAAATCCATTGTTGTTTTTGAACATATCTTTTTGATGTTTTTTTTTTTAAGTGAAATAGAAAAATAAATAAATAAATAAATCTATTCTTTGTATATCGTGTAGCTTTCTTTAAAAAAATGTGTCCTGCATTTTCATGTCACTACCGAAACAGTGTGCGTTTTAGTACATTGGCTGAGACTGATTTTAACCAGACCCCTACATTTTTGATCAGGAAATATTCCTGTGTCCCTCTCTCTCGTAGCCTCTCTTTCATAGTAGATAGGTCCCATTATTTTGCGGTAAATGTGTTCAAAAGTCTGAAAACCTGTGTGTAACTTTAAGGAACGTCACTACCAAACACCTTTTTTCCACAATTAAGCAAACTTTTTTGGGTGTTATTCCATAAAAAAAATGTAAGCGTAGTGTATAAAGTAGTTATGTGTGTACAACTGTTCAGAACTGTTCTAGCTAATGTGCTGATTAGCATCTATCTAAAATTGTCACTACTGAAACAGTCACGATCAAAACATTTGGTGAAGTTTCGGTAGTGACAATTTTAGATAGATGCTAATCGGCACATGGTTAGCTAGCACAGTTCTGAACAGTTATACACACACATAACTACTTTTTGTGGAATAACACCCAAAAAATGATGTCACCACGAAAATTCACCACATGTTTCGGTCATGACTGTTTTGGTAGTGACAATTTGAGATACCTTTGAGCCTATCTCAAAGATGCTAATCAGCACATAGTTAGCTAGCACATTTCTGAGCAGTTGTACACACTTAAAAACACAATTTTATGGAATAACACAGAATTTTTTTTGCTTAATTGCAGAAAAAAAAGTGTTTGGTAGCGACGTTCCTTAAAGTTACACACAGGTTTCAGACTTTTGAACACATTCACCTCAAAATAATGGGGCCGAACTACTATGAAAGAGAGGCTATGAGAGAGAGTGGAAAGAGGCTCAAAAGTATCTAAAATTGTCACTAACAAAGCAGTCATGATCGAAACATGTGGTGAAGTTTCGGTGACATTGCTGTTTGGGTGTTATTCCATAAAATGTAGTTATGTTACTGTTAAGAACGGTGCTAGCTAACCATGTGCTGATTAGCATCTATCTAAAATTGTCACTACCGAAACTTCACCACATGTCTTGGTCGTGACTGTTTCAGTAGTGACAAAAGGGAACACTTAATCGTTTATTTGGGGGAAATGAACAAAATTTTAGTACAGTAAATAGCAAATCATTAGTATTTTAGTATGTTTTATTATGCAAATCATTAGTGTTTTAGTATGCGATTCTGTAAAGTGATGTGCTTGCTACCAAAATATTACTGTCAATACCGAAAATGTGCAGTCACGACCGAAACATGGGATGTTTTGTCAAAAATAAAGTATATTGAATCATCGACTAAGATGTTATTATAGTTTTTGATTCAATGTATATTCAAACTAACAGATCATTAACTTTGAAATCAGTATAATAAACTTTATGACTTTTACAACGAAAGATTGGATTCAAAATACAACAAATCTCATAAATTACCTGTGAAAACCTTTTTATTAAAATAGCAAAAAATATATTTATAAGGTAAATGTAAACAAAATCTTAATAGGTCAAGCCTTCTTATTAAATTATTTATTATTGTGTTTCGGTAGAGGAAAAATATTAACTGAAGAATTAACTGCTCAATTACTAGAAACGTGTACCTGGGACATTATACAATTTGCATACATACAAAATTTGTGGAACTTTTTTTTTTTGCAAGACGTTTCCAACGATGTTTAATATATATCAATTACCGCCTGATATCATCACTGCCAATGTACTTTTTGAAGTGTCCAGATAATAAAACATGCCAAATATTGTGCATAATATTATATTAAGTCACATTGTCTGTGTCTTGTTCTTGGTAATGGGACGTGTAAAATCCTGCTTGTTTACAGAGGGAGAGTATTAAACCTTATATATATATATATATATATATATATATATATATATATATATATATATATATATATATATATATATATATATATATATATATATATATATATATATATATATATATATATATATATATATATCACTGAGCAGCACTAAACTAAACTTTGCCAATTTTCTTGTCAGACATGCTTGAATGGCTTTTGTCAGGACCAAATTTTGGCCCGTTCCCCTCTGCTGTCATCCAATGCATAGTGCTCTGTTTGTAGTCCAAAACAGGAAAATCTTTGGAAAACTACCGGTGACACATAATGGAATTTTAGAGAAGGTTCTCAATGGGCCATTATAAAGGTGAGTTGTAGCTTGAATGAATCCGCATGGAGAAAACATGCAAGTAATGTTTACAATGGCTCTGTTCCCAAACCTAGTGAGCTACTACATAGGGTGCCTTCTAAGGAAGCAACCTAAATAAAATTTTACCTTGTTAGTACCTTATGCATATAGTCTCAGACTCAACTCACAAAAGATTTACCGTTAGCATGTTGCTAAGCTAACAACACAACACTCTGATAAACATAACACGCAGCTAAGCACGCACAAAAATATTCTTTTTAATATAAAAAAGTTCAATTATATTACAAAGTTTATTATATTCAACCATTTTTTGTTATTATAGGAATTAAGCAAATTTAAAATCAATATTTAGTTTAGTCCGCCATCTTGGATAGACCTTTTCACCGAGCTCAGCCTCAGCATGACGCTCGATGAATTTGTCTTTACTGCAAGCAATACATGCAAAACTGCATTAGAATGTGAATAAAAGTAATCTTAGAAGGTAACTTAAAATACTCCCTACATAGGCAGCTCACTAGGTTTTGTACCAGAGCCTATTTATGAAAGTGTATATTTGTCTTCATATATATTTTCAGCATATTTTGAGAGACTCTAGAGGACAGTCTTGGTATCTTTATGAGGTCAAAGAATCATTATAACAGACCAGTTTATCTCCAAATTCACCCAGCAGAACATAGCTTTCTATGTCACCGTGTCTGTTCCAAAACATGACTCGTAGTAAAATAAATGTCACATCCCGGTAGTTTATTTCATCAAGGATTGGAAGTTTGTGAAACAGAAGAAATTTTCACTCAAGAAGAAACATTTGCGGTTTCGTTGTTGCACCTGCAGGCCCTTCAAGTCGTTAAGTTAATGATAAAAGCAGACAAGTGCAGCTGGAGAGCACAGTAATGTCAGCCGTATATGATGAAGGTGAGAAGAAATGAAAAATTAGTTGGACGATGCTGTGCTGCATCCAACCAATGACATACAACCAAAGCTGCAACTCGCCTGGCTCACGGTGGATGTATGGAGGTTGTGACGAGTCTATTACCGAAACGTACCCCCCTTAGGGCCTTTATATTTGAGGTGGAGAGGCAGTTTAATGGCGGAAAGTCAGCACAGATGGCGTTACAAGAGCTGAGGGCAGCATCACTCAGGTCAGCTGACAGGAGAATTCGAGAAAGGGAGATATACAAGGACAAAGATGCAGTCATGGGGTCAGGCTGTCGGTTCGAGGCGCTTCATAAAAGCCTAGTTATTGGATTTGAGGGTTAAACTATTAATCGTCAGTGTCCCATGTAAAAATAACAGCATCTGTTAATATGCTCAGAAACTCCCTCAGGCATGAAGAGAGTTTTTTTGAGAAAGAGTTCACTCAAAAAGGAAATTCTGTCTTCATTTGTGGTGTGATCTATGAAAACCCATCACATGGTGAAATTTTACCTCTTACAGCTTTTGATACCATATGGAAGCTGGGGTCAAGCCCTTTCCAAAAGTTTTTTTTATTTTTTATTATTATTTTATGGCTTGTCTGAAACAAAAGTTATGGTTATCTGAAGTCGGCTTATCGCTATGATTTTTAGAAACGGAATTCTGAGAAAAACAGGTTTAAATAACTATCACCCCCTTTTTTTTCGCATAGACATGAACATGCATATCCAAACTTAAATGGCTGTAATTCAAGCATGCTTTGGAATATAGACCTACGGTTGGTTTTGTCTTTTTAAAAAAAGACACTTGGCAGATTATTGAAATAAAGAAAATATAGAAGTGAAATAAATTATGAAAGTAAAACAGAAAATATTAGTTATAAAAGTTAAGTTTATGAAAATGTAAAAATATAATTGTTTATATTTTATAATAATATGTATTTTACAAAACATGTTTTACTCTAAAACTACAAGAAAATCAAAAGCCAGAAATATGAACAAGTTGCGTTCCAAATTTAAGGTTGATATATCAAAAAATGAGCTTTCAGAGATTTTGTTTGGGCGCAGTACCAAACTTGTACACTAGATGACGGCCAAGCTCCATTACTGACCATATATGGGCACCCTCATTTCCATATGGTTTGAGTGATCTGAACCATATATTTCCATAATTTTCATATATTTTATGAAGTAGACATCTTATTAAGACGTAGTTATAGGCAGTTTGGCAGTATTTTATTTGAATTCAACCTCTAATAAATATAAAAATAACTTGTGCATTATAGCTTACTGCTGCATCACAAATAGCAAATCTATATATATTTTCCATCGCTATTTCAAAATAAAGGTCTGAACTGAATATGAAAACTAGAATTTATAAACTGCATCACTACACAAGGGGACTAGCTAACGTTACCCTGAAGAGGACAGCAAATTAGTAAGTAGTGAAATACGTTTTTATTGTTTATCATGAGCAGTCTCTGAACTTGTGATCACCCGTTATATGTTTAGATCGCACAACTGTACAAGAAAAGAAAGCACAGCCAATTATCCGATCCTTCATCTCTGGATGTGAAATAATCCATTATAACATAATTTAGGGCACTGACATCACCAGGATTGAGCAGATTGAGTAGATAATTTAAGCGAGCAGCTACTTCAGACTCTGCGGCATTATAATGCCATTAATAACCGAGCGCACAACTGATGCTTGCTCGCGCAGTAAATCCCTCCAGCGAGAGAATAACAGATCTACACGCGAGGAAATGGCAGCCCGTGAGCTCCTTTTAAAGTACTCATGAAATCAAAATTGACCATATTTACTTTAACGCAAATTGCTAGTTTTGTGGTGAACAATCCATCCGTGCAAGTCAATCCGCATCAAAAAAATGTTTGGTTTCATAATCTTTAATCAAAATCTGAAAATGCTCCTCCCCTCTACATTGGTATGCCATTTTTGATGACGTCTGTTTGACGGCTTGGGCTTCGACATGCCATCATGGCATGGGGGGAAACAAACCACGCCCTCTGTTCTGCTCATTTAGTATTCCGTTTCTCTCGGAAATACGTCAAATCACTGAAATAAAGTCGGTTGCAACTTCCGGTTCACTGGGACTTTAAACCCGCGTGCATGACATCTCCTCTGCGCGAAAATCAAGCCCATGCGAGCTTGGACACGACTCGCAGCACGCGCGTCATCATTCCCCCCACTTTTGCGGCACGACTGAAGCGTGTTGTGACGCTTTCCCTCATGTGCATGTTGATGGGCGTTCCTCAAGTTTACCGCTATGGGCGTTCGTTTGAGCCAGCGGGGAATGAAAAACAAAGGACCAACGAGAGACTTCCCTCAGTCTCCATGTGCTCTACTTCTATTGGATAGTCGCGTCGCGTTCAACGGATTAATTTGCATAAAGTTGAGCTTCGGCCAGCTTTTTTGACGTGCAGCATTTGTTCAAATGCAGCGCCGCCTTCCTGGAATGCTTTGCGGGCGAGTTAAAGTTGCTTGACGTCACCCATAGGAATAAAGTGGAGTGCGGCGCGACAGTGGATCAGCACCTACACTCGCGCTCGAGCTTCTATTTTGCTCGTGCGAAAACTTTTTCTTTTTGTCACTCGCGGGGCGGGACTTTACTTATTTCATTGTAACCTGAAATGTCATTGGTCAATCCCGTTTTTCCGGAAGTCAGTTGTTAATGGACGCCTTTTGTCAAACACTTCATCGACGGACCAGATGCAAGAGAGTTGAAATTTATTTACTGACTGATAATATTATTAATATAATATGTCCTTACCAGATACTATATTAACGTCATTTATTATTTTTATGGAGCTGTAGCTACAGGGGAAAATGAAAAAAAAAATCACTGCTACATGACCACTACACTTCCACTAAATCTATTTTGTTTACCCAGCCACAATTATATCACTTCAGAAATGTGAAAAGTGTCCATTAAATAATTGTAACTGTGATTCTAAATTCAAAATTGCTTCATGTGGCTTTGGATGAAAGATAAATCACTTGTTCATATCAGTAAGCAAGAGTTGTTGTGTAAGCTTTTTGTTATCATTCTTTGTCAGTTTTGAGTGGTTAATATATTTTCCATTAAAAAAAGTATAAAAGGGTTTCAGCACTTTACCCCATTGAAAGGTTGTGGTTACAGTTACAGTACAAAGCATGAATGATCATACCCCTTTTTTATTAATAATAATAAGAAAGATTATTTAAAAAAATAAGAATCATATTTACAGCTATTTAATAACTTTCCACATTTCTGAAGTTCTCAGAAACTAGTAAATAACGGACCCCGGTGCAGCCACAAATATCATAACTATCTATAATAGGCCTACTGTAATTAAGACATATATTCAATTAATTAATTAAAAACAAAAGGACGCTATAGTTTCAGCCTTAGGCTACTCAAAGGCCACGGAAACAAGGCCAGTGGGTTCGTTACGCACGTCAATTCATTCCCGGCATTCCTGGTTGGCTTCTTATTTATTAAATAAACAGGCAATTAGTTGATGAAACCGAACAAAATCACGAAATTCACTTCAGGGAAGCGTCACAACACCACGCTTCAGTCGTGCCGCAAAAGTGGATCTGTATCGTGTGGGGAATGATGACGCACGTGCTGCGAGTCGTGTCCAAGCTCACAAGGGCTTGATTTGCGCACAGAGATGTCGTCATGCGCGTGGGTTTAAAAGGAGCTTGTGGGCTGCCGTTTCCTCGCGTGTAGATCTGTTATTCTCTCGCTGGAGTGATTTACTGCGCGAGCAAGCATCAGTTGTGCGCTCGGTTATTAATGGCATTATAATGCCGCCATACTGTTGCTCTCTTGCTCCACCATCTCACGATACGACAACATGTATAAAAAATAAAATAAATAATAAAAACCTTTGCGTGCCACAGTTAACATAGGACTGGCGGGAAATGTGCATTAATACACCTTTATTCTACATATAATGGGGTTTTCTGTTGATGGGTGAACTGTCTTTGTAGTGTTAAGAGCGAAAACTATGGCCATTTTTTTTTTTTTTTTGCACCTCCGCCAGGCATGTTCTAAAACATTAGAGAAATACTTGTCGCTATAAATCACTATTTTTCTGCAGTAAACAAGTTAATTTTGCCAATATATGTTTTAGAGATGATAGACAAGATATTATAGAATAATCATTTAATGGAAACCCAATTTTGACAAAAAAAAATTGACATTCAACCTATTTTTCGACCTTCCTGAAACCGTTCCAGCGCATCATCCAACAAGTTTTTACTCTCACTCTCATATCATTTCAAACATGTATTTTCTTTCGCAAAAGGCGATATTTAGCCGATTGTTCACGCTGCAATTTTCATACAACAAAAGTCATACCTGCCAACTTTTCAAAAAACCTTGGAGTGAGATTTTATCTGGGGAGATCAAAATTATGCCGCACATGCAGCACATGCACCAACACAAGTTGGTGGCTCAGATATCAAAGAATTGGAATTAATTTGATGTTGTACCCATGTGTACCCTGCATTCTGGTGGTTTGTGGGGAGGCCCAAAGCCGTTGATATGGGCAGCCTACTGGAGATGGACAATATTGGTTACATTCTGTGAAGCAGACATAGCTGAAGGTCCACCCCCAGGAAATTTTGGATTAAGTAGATGTGATTTCCTGCATTCTAGTGGAGTTTGGGGAGGTCTGCTAAAGATGTGCAATACCTGAACTTATTCTGATTCATGTTCGGCATCATTGCAGAGCCTTCTAACGTTAGACTTGAGCTAAACATTCAACCAGAAAACTATTGTTGTGCCTAAATGACTTATTAATAGACCAGTGTTTAAGGTTGATTAGGTTGATTGATATTTTGATTAGAATGGTATTAGCTAACGCATTCTTCATGTATTGTGCTAGTTTAGCAATTATAATGTTTGGATCTACACAAAAACACATGGTTCACGGTTCTTGAATTTCAGACACAGTATTCAAGGACTGGCAATTATGTGAAAACAAACATTGGTCTTAGAAAGTGCTTAAATTAACCAAAGTTTAAGAGTAGTTAAAGAAGAGAAACCGACATATTTCTGCTTTTTCATTCAGGGAGTCTGCTGCCGAATTCAGACGAATGCAAAAGAAAACCCCCTATTTTTACACAGCTGTGTTGGAAATAGTTGTTAACTGTTGGATTGATAAGCTATGTGCATTCAAATACTGTACAATAATAATGTATCTGGAATATTATATAACCAAATTTTAAATAAATGTACAATTTATCATTTTGACTCCTAATTTAACATTTTCCCTGTTCTTAAAACTTGTTTAAATTCAGTTATGTGATGTTTTATATAAAACGATTGCAAAACAGGTGATTTTGAGAATTTAAGCTTTCAAATAATAGCCTACCTATAATGATTAGGCATACTTAAAACTTGGTTTGAATAAATAGTCTATATTGATGTTTATTAAACACATAAGCTAATTTATTACTCATTTTATAATTTATTTATTTTGATGGCTGATTGGTTTATGGTTTATGATTTATTTCCAATTAGCTTGTCTATAATGAGTTCACTGTTTTCATTAAAAGCTGAGCAATGTGTCTGTAGGATTCTCTGATAATATTAACAATGTTAAAATAATGTTAAGATCTTTAACCAATTTGAAAGTGTGAAAGCAGGCAAAACCGTGTGTCACACGGCAAAAGTGTGAGAGTTGGCAGCTCTGCAAAAGTGAATCTGGATAGGTGCTATCAAACTTAAAATATGACAAAAATCACCATAATAATTTCACTTTCAAAGTAGTCTATGACTTGTAGGCCAAAAACAAAACACAAAGCAAAGCAATGCAGAACACAAAGCAAAGCAAAACAAAGCAAAGCCAAACAAAAAGCAAAGCAAAGCAAAACGCAAAGCAAAGCAAAACGCAAAGCAAAGCAAAACGAAACAAAGCAAAGCAAAAAACTAAACAAAGCTAAACAAAACAAAGAAAAGCGAAGCACAAAGCGAAGCAAACAAAAAATAAAGCAAAACAAAACAAATCAATACAAAATTAAACAAAAGCAAAACAAAGCACAAAGTGAAAAAGCAAAACAAAAAACTAAACACAAATCAAAGCAAAACAAAAAGCAAAACACTTAAAGAAATAAAGCGAAGCAAAACACAAAACAAATCAATACAAAATGAAACAAAACAAATCACAAAAAAACAAAGCAAAACACAAAACGAAGTAAAGCAAAGCAAAAAATCTAAACGAAGTAAAGCAAAACCAAACGAAACAATGCAAAACACATAAAACAAAGCAAGGCACATAAAGCAAAAAGCAGAACACAAAACGAAACAAAAGTGTATATATATATATATACACACACACATATATATATATATATATATATATATATATATATATATATATATATATATACATACACACACACATACATATATATACATAAATAACATGGTTGTGGGAAAAGATCTAGGCCCGCAGGCCTGTAGTTTGAGACCAATAATCTATCTAAAGTATTGACAGAATCCAGTTATACTGATTGTGTGATATTCTTGGCACATCCCAAGTAAATACAATCAAGTAATTAATACAATTTGACACCTAATTTATATAAACCACAAGGATGAAATACCTACAAGCTGGAAATGATGCACAAGCCTGAAAGTTAAATCTGTACTTGAGAGTTACTTGAGAGTACTGCCTTAACAACACACTAAAATAATTCAGTTCCTCTGATTTGTGTGTTTAGGAAATAATTCATGGCAAATATCATGGGAACATTGCCTTCATGTGATAATTACAGTATTTATGCCAGACTACCATGGTATCCAACAAGACATTTCTCTATTAAATGCCTCTTATTTGTTTGGCTAGCACATGTAGCCAGTATCTTATTTCGCTGTGGTCTGGAAGCTGCGGCGGCATTGGGGTTATTTTGACTGGAGCCTCTTGTTCGTTTAAATCAAATGAATATTTGGAGGTGTTTGGTCCAGAACCCTGTGAGGTCAACAGTCTCTGAGTCACTGTCTGGTCGTTTGGTGGCTGTCTGGCCAAATGTCCCGAAATCATTTTGACCAACAGATTCGTACAGACAGTCACATTTAAAGTAGAAGAATTAGTAAAAGAAGAATTATCATCTCTTTATTTCCAGTTCTGTTCTCCCAAGTATGCATCTATGGTAATGCACAAGCACCGCTATGACATTAAGTGCAGGTTCTGAACCAGAAGAACTCCAGACAAAAGTGGTGTTTACTGGATAAGCTTCTAAAACCCCCTCACCTATTACCAGTTCACCTACTTATTGTGGACTGTTTCAAAAGAGTTTAACTTGGATATTCTATAAGCTTTCAAGCATTTATCATTTTGCATAATATATTATATTTAGTGCTGTCAAATCGATTAAGGGACAAATTATGATGGCTAGACGACTGGGTCAAAGCAAATCCAAAACTGCTGTTCCTAGTCTGCAGTGGTCAGTATGTATCAAAAGTGGTCCAAGGAAGGAACAGTGGTGACCAGGCGACAGGGTCATGGGCGGCCAAGGCTCATTAATGTACGAAGGCTGGCCCATGTGGTCTGATCAAACAGACGAGCTACTGTAGCTCAAATTGCTCAAGAAGTTAATGCTGGTTCTGATAGAAAGGTGTCAGAATACACAATGCATCGCAGTTTGGTGCATATGGGACAAGTCAGGGTGCCCATGCTGACCCCTGTTCACTGCAGAAAGCACCAAAAGTGGGCAATGGAAGAAGGTGGCCTGGTCTGATGAATCACGTTTTCTTTTACATGACGTGATTGGCCGTGCGTCGCTTACCTGGGGAACACATGGCACCAGGATGCACAATGGGAAGAAGGCAAGCCGGCGGAGGCAGTGTGATTCTGCTGGGAAACCTTGGGTCCTGCCATCCATGTGGATGTTACTTTGACACGTACCACCTACCTAAGCATTGTTGCAGACCATGTACACCCTTTCATGGAAACGGTATTCCCTGGTGGCTGTGGCCTCTTTCAGCAGGATAATGCATCCTGCCACAAAGCAAAAATGGTTCAGGAATGGTTTGAGGAGCACAACAATGAGTTTGAGGTGTTGACTTGGCCTCCAAAATCCCCATATCTCAATCCAATCGAGCATCTGTGGGATGTGCTGAACAAACAAGTCCGATCCACCTCGCAACTTACAGGACTTTTAGAATAAAAAATTATAATAATAATTTCAAATAAATGCTGTTCTTTTGAAAGTTTTAATTCATCAAGGAATCCTGAAAATGATTTATTCAGTTTAGTTCTTAATTTAAATAAATAAATAGCTGGCACTATAGAAATTAGGCACTTCATCTTTAAGAATCCAAATAAAGCATTACCTCGTCAATAAACCATCAGCAAGATGGTGTTTTGCAGCGCTGTTATCATAGCCACAGCTCTTTAATCAGCCTTCAGCTTGCAAATAACCCTTTAAGCACAACTAAAACATCAAGCCCATCTGGAAACTTTCAACATACCAAATCAACCAAACCTACAATATCAAAAGTCAAAATATCTATGACGCCATGGATCTGTAAACCTCTGCGATGCATGCTTTTTAACACGTCTGCTTTGCGAGAAAAAAAAAAAAGTTGTGGGTGGAAATGGCAACAAACTGCATCTGGGTGAAGAACGTGCTGCAGGAGAGAACAGAGACTTTGAATACAGAAGAGTTTTACTGAGACTTGAGGGTGAACTCTTTTGACTTGGGCTAGTAAACAACCACCCAAAACACTGAATTTTAATTTTCAGGAGAAATATCCCTTTAAATTGCACTGTTCTCTGCAATACTAGCCCTCCATCGTGTTCCCATTGGCTTTGTCTCAACTCATTTGCTCATAATCACAGGAACTGGCTGTTTAAAGTACTTTAGCAAAGGTTGGGATTTTTAACCAGAGGTTATGCTCAAATTGATGGCGAATTTCAACTGGCAACGACTTCACAGAGATCGATAAGTATTTTCTTTCTTCATCTGAATATTGCGGAGATGCGAAGCACTTATTTCTTTTCAGGTTAAGTGTGTTTACGAACCACGGGCAGGTCCTCATTCTCACGACATTCACAGACTATTTCAAATATAAACACATGCCTAACATTTCCTCCGCAAAAAAAAAAAAACACCAACCGCATGCTGCCGCAGCTGACTAATAAAACTTGAGAAACTGCTAGAATATTCTGCTTGTATCGATTATGCAAACAAGCCCTGTTTGCATTGGACTGACACTGACGCCGGACAGGGTTGCGTGTCAAACAAAATGCTGGACTGTTTATATACACGTCAGTTTGTAAACCTCTGTTAAGTATTAGCCTTTTCAAGTAAATGCGAGTGTTTAATGGTCCTAACAGATGTTGCTTTGATACCAAACCAAAGTCTTGTCATATTCCCATGTAGCGCCGAGCTCTGAAATCTGGCCCAAAACTTCAAGAGCTTTCAGTTCAGTATCACTGCCCGACTCCATCTGAATAAATACGACTGGTCTCAGCCTCAGTTTAATGATGTGTGTTTACACAAAATATGGAAATGAAAACACTAATGCACATCTCATCTCTGGCCGAAGTGTGAGTGTATTTATATAGGAGAGAAACAGAGAGATGGGTGGTAAAAAGAGATCACACACACTTATCTTCGCACTATTTGGATACCTTAAAACATGTGGCCTGTCGAGGAGAGGTGTGCTTTTACTTTTCTAAGCAATCAAATGCACGAGTTTTGCCTGCAGAGTGATAAAACAGGCTAAAAATCCTGTAGACATACACTAACCCAAGCCATATCTAGAGACTAAAGTCTGTTGGTCATCTTTTGTGGTCTCCAGAAGGAAATGCTTTAGAATTAGACAGCGTTTACGAAGCATGCAATGAATTTGTTTTTTTCCTCCATGAGCCCTCAATGCAACACGTTTATCCTGGCAGCGTGAACGAGACATTGTATTTGTGTGTGTGTGTGTGTCAGACAACCTTGAGTATGAGATCACACACTGTAATCGAAAGCAGACGCTCTGACAGACAATGTCAAATGCATTTTATTTTGGGTTCCCCTTTAAAGAGGTCATGAACTGAGAAATGACATGAGGGCATAATACTATAAGAATATCCTGTAAGTTTCAGAACTGAAAACGTATTAGTCCAAAAACAGCTTTTATTGTAACTAAGACTAATTGTGGAATGTGAATATGATGTATAGGTGAAAGACCGCCTCTGCAGAAGAAAATCAACTCCATCATTGTAACTTTGGCCCCGCCCACTGGTGTGTTAGTGAGATGACGAGGAGAGAAGAGCGATACAGGGTCACTAGAGAAAAAAATAACATTACCTTCCAAAGGATCTTAATGCTAGGAATGTGGTCATTTTATTTATTTTCAACAATGTGAATGTCTTAGTTGAGCATAATTTATTTGTATTCGCAACATTTCACTGTTGATTCTTTGGTAAATCAGTCACAATTTCGGCACAGGCTTTGCAGTGTTAATTTTGACAGCATATTTTGAATTAGTTTTAGTAATAGTCTTTTGACTAAAATGCCATTTAGTTTTTGTCATATTTTAGTCACCTGAATTGTTTTTAGTTTTAGTCTAGTTTTAGTCGACTAAATATCATAAGATTTTAGTCAACTAAATCTACAGTAGATTTAGTCTCCTAAAATCTAATGAGTTTAGTTCAATTGTAATACATTAAGCATTACATAACCGACTGTCACTTGAACTGACATTTTAACATCATTTTGTTTTTGACATTAAAAATACACGAAAGAGAGCTCAATTCACTTTTTTGTTTGTTTTTAAAAACATCTATATAGTTTTTATAACTTTGTATTTCTGTTTTAGTTAGTATATCATGTTAAGCTAAAGCTTCAAATAAGTTTATTTTTTTTAAATTTCAGTTAATATTTATTTAATTTCAAGTAACGAAGATTTTTTAAATGGCTTTAGTTAACTATTATAACCCTGCTACTTTATTTAATATGTGTCAAATACTGGTCTTTCCTCCTGACTATGAATTAAATGGGAATTAAATTAAATACAGTTTATTGTGTAAGCAAAAACGAATATATAATGCGTGACTTTTAATTATAAACCAGCTGGAAATACACCGGGACTCTTATTTTGAAATCTCGCCATACTATTGCAGTTGCAGGAGCTCATTCAAGTTCAGATGAGGAGATAAAATATGCATTGTTACAACCGTCTAAAACATATTACTATATAAACATCGTAAAGTAAACATTGTCATTATTCATCAGCATTAGTTCATAAACAATTGCCTGGCATAAATGCGCGCTATTCATTGATTGTGAGCCGCTCTGGAGCGCTTTATTGGGGATGCTTGAGTGAGCCTGTAGAGCTCGCAACAGCGCCGTGTTCTCCAGCGGTTAGATCAGCACGTTCAAATCAAATGTGCGCATCTGTTACACACAACATCAGTTCTGACTGGATCTCTTCCCTAATCGTCCCTCCCTAACATTTTCGTCTCGTTTTTATTTGTTGACGAAAATGACAGTTGATTTTCGTTATAGTTTTTGTCATCCAACACTAGTTTTTATTTAGTTATCGTCTCGTTTTCGTAAGTGAAAAAAGGTTGTGACGAAAATTATTCGAATGAAGTAAACAAATGAGTTCACCCCCCTCACAGTTGTCATGAAGGGCAAATTTTTCCTTATAGACCAAAACCACAATTTGTACCAGGCTGAAAACATGTTTTTTTTTCTGCTGTAAAGTTGGGCATTTTAACATGGGGCTCAAGGAGATTCTGCTCCCTTCTGGAGCCTGTCCCTAGTGGCCAGTTGATGAATTGCAGTTTAAGTCACTTCCATATTGGCGTCAAGAGAATCTGGGGGAGGTTGCCGCTTGTCCCTGATCTGTGACCAGTGATTTCTGGTAATGATTCATGTACAGTCAGATGTCCTTTGTCTATGTGTCAGTAAATCAAACCAATGACTAAACAGTCAACTTCGTCTCTTAGTAGGATGAAAATAATCTGTTATTTAAAGTGTGATTAAATTATATGTAGAAACCAATCAAAGAACGCCCGCTTTGCAATCGCTGGAGCTGTCAATCAAACAGCGTGAGTTTATCAGTGTTATGAACTCGCGTTATAATCAACAGATCTCTTATTTATATTGTGTTTGCACTGTTAGTTATGATGAAAGAATTCGGTAATGTGCAGAAATCTAGTTGCAATGATGAGATCACTGTATTCATGCGCTCAACATGTCTGTGATTGGCTACAATGCTCCTCACTGCAACCTTTCATGCCACAATCTAAATATAATGCCAGAGATTTGTAAATATAATGCTATAATCAACACTTTTCTCAATTAGTTAACCTTGAGAGCTGTAAAAACGCAATACTTATTTTACATGCAAAGACGCCAGCCAATCACATCAGTGGGTGTTTACACTGAAGTCTGACAGTAGCCAATCACAGCAGTGACCATTTACAGCAGACACGCCCCTTCAAACAGAGCATTCAAATCAGAGAGAAAATGCCTTTTATTTCTAAATTATGATAATTTTTTTTATGTAAAAATCATACTAACATTATACAACAATGCAGTTCATGACCCCTTTAAGACTTTGTGGAATGGAACACCACAGATTATTCCAAAATGGTTAATGGTTGCTCTCTCAATCAAACTGTGAACAATGTCAATGCTGTTATCAGCCAAATGTATCAAACGAGGAATTACAGCAAGTTTCCGATAGAATCTGAATGGCTTTGGGTGGTTAAGGCTCAAATCTTGGACCTTGAGACAACCGCTGGAACATCCGAGGGTCACAATCCGGACAAATCAAACCTCCAGCCACATCAGTCAACAGACTTGAAAGTAGTGTTTATGGTGGGATTTCCAGACATGTCGTAGTTGTCACAGATGCAAATATCCCCTCGCCCCTATCAGCTCTAGAGGCCAAATCACTCTGTCGCTTTCTACCGTTTATTTTTGAATACCGAGGCCATGAGCGTCTCAGACAGCTCCACAAATATTTCAAACACATATTGGACACATGCTCATACAGCCGTGTGCCAGTGTACACATCATGCGGCTCCTCACTATCTGTCAACCCTGGCAGGAGCGCTACACTGCAGGCTGGGAAATTTACGATAATCAAAGCTCATCTGGGATGGGGAGGGCCACTGATGATGGAAGAGGAGTCCCAAGGGAGTCGTACAGCTTCCTAGGCAGAAGCTAACATCATCTGTTTCCCTTCACAATATCTCAACTGGCTTCAGAAGGTGAATATGGATTAATTTTGCGGCTGTGATAATATGTGAAGTGTTTGATTACAGGTTATTTTCACACAGGCATTTATTTTGACTTGTCACCCTGTTTCGGTTTTAAAAAATGCTAAGCTTATCCATCTTTTTCCTACAGCCAATGGCGCTTTGCGTGAATTATGGGAATAACTTCCGTTAAACTGTAAACATTGAATGAAAGGCTCGCTCTATGAACGCAATAAAATTTAATGGGTACAACGCAGTGACATTCTACTCACCCTTTAACTATTGAACATTAAAAGGAAAGTGTTAAAGCATTAAGAAATTACATTCAACAGAGCATACATTACCCCAAAACCTTGATTCTTTCCACAGAAATGGCATGTTAAATATCACTGTAGTAATATACACCGATCAGGCATAACATTATGACATTATGAAGTGAATAACACTGATCATCTCTTCATCATGGCACCTGTTAGTGGGTGGGGTATATTAGGCAGCAAGTGGACATTTTGTCCTCAAAGTTGATGTGTTGGAAGCAGGAAAAATGGGCAAGCATAAGGATTTGAGCGAGTTTGACTAGGGCCAAATTGTGATGGCTAGACGACTGGGTCAGAGCATCTCCAAAACTGCAGCTCTTGTGGGGTGTTCCTGGTCTGCAGTGGTCAGTATCTATCAAAAGTGATCCAAGGAAGGAACAGTGGTGAACCAGCAACAGGGTCATGGCTCATTGATGCACGTGCGGAACGAAGGCTGGCCCGTGTGGTCCAATAAAACAGACAAGCTACTGTAGCTCAAATTGCTCAAGAATTTAGGTTTAGTTCACTTCAAAATGAAAATGTCCTGATATTTTACTCACCACCATCTCATCCAAAATGTTCATGTCTTTCTTCAGTCCCAAAAAAATTATGTTTTTTGAGGAAAACAGTGATTGCGCAATCACGTCGAAACCGTCACGCTAGACATAGGCAGAAGTACCACCCCTGTGTTTAAAAAGTGCACATGCGAAGACTAATTCGAACACCCTTTAGCAAAAAAAAGGTAAAACAACGATGTCAGACGATTTTGAAATTGAAGATGGAGTGTTTTTTGGTAAAGGCCGTTTGTATTATGTAGCAGCGTTCACACCGTACGCGAATGATGCGAATAAATCAAAGTTGGACGCTTTACTCGCTTCATTCGCGCGTGAAATTCGCTTCACAACAGATGCGAATTCACGTCATGTGAGGGGCTTCTGCCAGCCGGCTCGTCTCGTTGAGAAATGGCTGACATGGGCTGTGTTTATGCGTCGTTTTTGTTAAAATACTACTGTTAATGTGTGACAAAACGTAGTTAAGACTTTTTCAGGCGATAATGTAGTTGTTTAAAGCTCAAATATGTGGTTTATTTATAAAAAAGAGTGCCTATTTGAACATTTTATCTGCTGTTTTCAGAGTTGTGAGCTCCAGTGGATCAGCGGCGCTCCGCGCTCGTTAACCCCGGCGAGAGTAGCCTTTCCCCAGCTAGTCCTTCTGACGTCTGCTGCTGGCTCTGATGTCTCTGTGGTGTGTCTCGAGCTATAATTCGTCTTGTGTATATGTATCAGGCGATCTTTGGTCTTGTGGATCTACTGTATTTGTTCCCTGGCAAATTGTTTAGGCTGAGGGCAAAGTGAAGTTTCATTACCTTAGAAGTACATAACTTTATGTTACCATTGTAGTCGACTAGCACTGACTTTGAATGTTTGACTGAAATGTTTGCTTTATTTAAAGGGGTGGTAAACCACGATTTCACTTTTCTAACTTTAGCTAGTGTGTAATGTTGCTGTTTGAGCATAAACAACATCTTCAAAGTTACAACGTTCAAAGTTTAAAGCAAAGGGAGATATTTGCTTTTAAAGAAATCGATTTCTAAGGACTAAAGCAAACGGCCGGTAGGGACTACTACACATTCACCCAGGGTTTGCTGACATCACCAGGCCCAATATTTACATAAACCCCTCCTCCGAGAATATGAAATAAGGGGGGGCCATTTTGTATCGCCGCGGGGAATAGTTGTTGTGGTATAGTTAGTAGGCTGGAGTGCTGTTGACAATGCCGACGAAACGCTGTTATTTTCATCCGGATTGCAGGTCCACTTTCTTCAGCCTTCCTAGGGACGGGGGTGCGTTGCAGTGCGTTTAACATACAACGTCATATTCATGTGTGTAAGAGACATGAGGGGAACACGATCGCATTTGCATCGGATATATGCTGCCCATCATAAATCAAAGCACGAGACAGACAGGGGTCGGAGGAGAAGATCGGAAAATGTGACATAATGGACAATATTCATCTGTATTTGCAATACATGAGCCTTCAGCTGCACGAGACAGGCGGGCGGGCACGCGCGGCTACCGTGGCACATCTCGCAGAGGAAAGCTTCCACAATCTTCGCGAGTACGGGCTACAACCTGTAAGTGTGATTTATTTTTCGTCGATGTGTTTTCCTGTAATAGTTCGTGTTGTTAATTGTAGCCTACGTTGTAGCAAGGAAGTAAACATGACAGCGCTGTTTGGCTCTGCAAACCAGTTTGTTAAATGCTCATTCATACTTAACGTTATCCGACAAACCCCTAACGTTACAAACTGTTTAAAATCTCAACAGCGAACTTGGCATTAGTGTAAATTATTCTTTGATTAGAGCTTTTATGTATTGTTTATCTACAGGCATGCTAAACATGGTTCTGTGTTTGATTTGGCTACTATGTTTAGTGTCCGTTCTTGCGACAGATATTTGGCAAATCGTTCTAAAAATACAAAAGTAACAGTGCCATTCAGGAGCGATCACTATAGATCCGCAGTCTTTACTCTTGAGGACTGAACAGGTTCTGCTCGATCATCTTCACTAAAATTGTCTGGGTCTGATTCGGGCTCTTGGTATGGTTTCATTGACGCTATTGTACACAAAGCTCAGGCTAGTAGCCTGAGACTACCTGTAGAGGTAAGGGGCGTGACGCTTTCGAGAAATGTTCACTAGGCGGTTAGCGAATCACAACACACTGGGCCAGCTAACCAATCAGAGCCCATTGCGTATTTTTGAGGGACTGGCTTCACAGAATCCGGAAACCATCAGACCGTTTTTACAAGGAGGGACAGAGCAGTGTAGAATAAAGGTCAAATATATGAAAAATACTGCATTTTTTTAAAAACGAAGCATGAACACATGTTACAGTGCACCCCACAAACACAATCAAGCCTTCGAAAGAGTGTGCTTTACCACCCCTTTAATGTATAGCTTATTATACCTTTTACTTATACTTTTGTGTTATTGATCATACATAAACTTGCATTTAACAAAAAGAAACTGGGTTGTGTTACATGTAATTTAAAGGTCCCGTTCTTCGTGATCCCACTGTTCAAACTTTAGTTAGTGTGTAATGTTGCTGTTAGAGCATAAATAATACCTGTAAAATTATAAAGCTCAAAGTTCAATGCCAAGCGAGATATTTTATTTAACAGAAGTTTCCTTTCAAAGCCTACAGCGAACGGCCGGTTTGGACTACATCCTGGTACTTCCTTCATTAATTACGTCAGTCAGTAGAACAGTAGAACAGACTAACCTCCGCCCACAAGAATACGCGAAAAAGGGGGCGTGGTCTTGTTGCTGTCCCACGTGGAGAAGAGGACAGTCGCGTAGAGAAAAGGAAGTGGTGTGTTTGAGTGTGTTTGTTGCCATGTCGTCGAGACTCTGTTATTTTCATCCCGGAGTCAAATCACCTTTGTTTGGCTTTCCCAGGGACGCTGTAGAGATCATTAAGCGCATATTGTTCTTTAACATTGTGTTTCTAACATTTTTTATACTGTTCATCTATGAAATGCACTTTCTGTAAAGCTGCTTTGAAACAATGTGTATTGTGAAAAGCGCTATACAAATAAATTTGAATTGAATTGAATTGAATATATCTCCCGTTAAGAGGCGTGACCTTTCCATGCAAGTTACGTGCGCTAAGCTGCTGTCGAATCACAACACAGGAACCGGGCCATGTGCGCTAAGCTGCTGTCGAATCACAACACAGGAACCGGGCCATGTGCGCTAAGCTGCTGTCGAATCACAACATGGGAACAGTGCCATGTGCGCTAAGCTGGTGTCAAATCACATCACGGGAACCGCTGGCACAATCAGAACTCGTTACGTATTTCTGAAGGAGGGACTTCATAGAACAAGGACCTCATCAGCCCGTTTTTAGGACAGTGAAAACAGCGGTATACAGATAAGTAAATTGTGTGAAAAATACTGTGTTTTTTACACGCAAAACATGAACACATGTTATATTGCTCACTGTAAACACAATCAAAGCTTCAAAAAAACACAAAGAACGGGACCTTTAATGTCATCACAGTGATAATCATATTGTCTGAACCAGATATTAATATACAGATTTTCTCCTCATTGTTGTCACTACTAGAGCAAGCTCCTGATTGGTTAATGCCTCATTCGCGCGAATCGCACTGCAGAATGTCTATTCGTGTCTTTGCATTGACTTAACATGTAAATCAATCGCGCGAATCGCGTCATTTGCATCCGGTGTGAACGTACCATTAGTCCTCGCACGTTCGCTTGGGGCGGTACGTCTGCCTACGTCTAGTGTGACATTTTTGACGTGAATGCGCGATCACTGGCGAGCCACAGAGCAGCGCAAGATGAGCAATTTAGGTTAAAAAGTAAATTCATTTTCAATTTTTTTGTTATTTATTTTTTTTAAGTTTCGCTAGATAAGACCTATTCCTCATTTGGGATCGCACAGAGCCTCTGAAGCCCTTTCGAAGCCCTTTGAAACTGCATTGATTTGGACCTTCAACATTTTGGTTGTCATGGAAGTCAATGGTGTGGAGAAAAATCCTGGAATGTTTTCCTCAAAAAAAAACATTTTCTTTTCAACTGAAGAAAGAAAGACATGAACATCTTGGATGAGAGATGGGGGTGAGTAAAATATCAGGAAATTTTCATTTTGAAGTGAACTAATCCTTTAATGCTGGTTCTGATAGAAAGGTGTAGGATACACAGTGCATCACAGTTTGTTGCGTATGGGGCTGCATAGCCACCGACCAGTCAGGGTACCCATGCTGACCCCTGTCCACCACCGAAAGCGTCAACAGTGGGCAATTTTGGAGCAACTTGGTGTGCGTCCTCAATGTCCTGTGCCCATGTTTTTTGAAGTATCTAAGTCTTATTAAAGGGTATGTTAATATGTCCACCAGAGAAGATGCACACCAATTTTCAACTGAGAGATATTGATATTGATATCTGATATGAGAAACACAATTTTAATAAATTAAGAAATAAGGTAATAAGTGAAATTAGAAAAGCAAAAGCAAATTTGTATATTTCTATAATAAAGGAAGGAAAAGGTAATACAAAATTGATATGGGAAAATTGGAGAAATTTAACAAGGAATTATAGAAAAACTACAAGAAATATAGAACTTGAGTTAGAAGGAAAATGTATCAGTGATCATGGCATAATAGCAAATACTTTTAATAACTATTTTGTTGAAACATTAAGTGTTCTCGCAAACTCTCTTTGTCCAGAGATCCCATGTATTACAATGCCTGATACTGCCCTACCTACATTCACTCTTAAGCACGTGTCCAATACAAAAGTTGACAGAATAATTAATTCTCAAACTCTAGAGCTAGAGATAAATATGGATTAGATTCTATTATTTTTGTTTTTTTATCATTAAGAATCAATCATAGGGCCCTTAACTCAGATTATTAATTTATCGGTAATGCAAGGAATTTTTCCTTCTGCATGGAAATATGGAGTAATCACGCCAATTCATAAATCTGGAAGTCAAGTAGAAATTAGCAATTACAGACCAATAAGTATTCTTCCTGTAATGTCCTTAGTTTCATCATTAGCTAGCTCATCTCAAGACCACTGGTGAAGCGTCATCCAAAAGGACAACCACAACAACCTCTCAGTTTACATCTGATACTGGAATGACAAAGAGGGTTTCCAGATGATGCTTATTGAGTGTTCAAGATCCAATAACCGTCGAGGAACAATGTTTAATACAAACTGGTTTGTGTATCTCTAAAAGGCCAAGTGTTCACATGTTTAGTCTGATAGTGGGTTTCAGTGCCTGGTATGTTACAATACATTTTTCCGGAGTAACTGGGAAGCAAATAATCCACAACGCGAAGCAGCGCACCTCATGAATTTTCAGGCTGAGGATTTGAAGAATGCAGGGTCTCAGAGTTTCACAGCTGGACCAGTGACCCCCATCACCCTCTTCCTAAGCTGAACAGAGTGTGTACTTAGACGCTGTCCAAATGTTTAGTCTCATGTGCTTTATTCTACTGCCTTCCCTACAAATTGTTGCCAGTGCACATGAGACTTCGTTCAACACTCCTGTTTCCCCCTTCCTCCTGAAACCACTTTCTTCCTGAAAGCATTCCTCATGGAGTTGTAAAACAAATGACTTCAGGCCTTTCCTGCTGCCTCGCATTTAGGCCTTATACGCAAGCAAGCCAATTGACAAGCATAGATGGACATGATTTAAAGGGATAATTCACCAAAAATGTCTGTTTTGCCATCATTTACTCACCCTCAAGTTGTTCCAAACCTGTATTATTTTCCTTAATCCATGAAACAAAGTTAGGGAGAATATCCGTGCTGCTTATTTCCATACAATGAAAGTGGATGGTGATTCATACTGCAGAAAAGTGCCATGCAAGTAGTTTATATGACTTGTGTACAATATTACAAGTCTTCGGAAGCCATACGATGTGAGGAACAAACCAAATGCAAGGAAATATGGAGTTGGAACGAAACTAAAGTGAGTTTACTGTTCCTTTAAGAGCATAATTAAAAATCACCAAATTGTTTTACCATATTTTTATGTGATACTGTGCATTCAACAAGTAGTATAAATTAAATATGTAATTTGTGATAGTGAGGAATATAAACGTTATTTCACATGTCCTCTATGGAGCATGTCATAATAAATGTGCTAGCTGGTCTGCTAGCTCCGTAACTCATTCAGCCAAAAAAACAGACATTAATATGAGCTTATCTTGAGAAAAGCAGATATTTTGTTGACATATCAGTAAGAATGTTTCCTGTCATATGAATACTGGAGTAATAAATGTCCTGCAGGCTTACTATCTCCACTATAAATGCCTATTCTGATTTAAAGCAAAAATAAAACTCACACGTGCAACAAGTACAAGAATGTTTTCAATGCTGTTGGTAGACTAGCGTGGATCTAAAGGGACAGTACACCCAAAATAAATTATGTGATTATACTCAATTTCAACAGCTCACTGTAATGAATGTGGATTCACATCAGCAGCGAACTGTACCGGAGTTCACATTAACCGTACCCCAGACCACCCTTTTTCAGACTTGGGTGCGCACCCGAGTTCA
The DNA here is from genome assembly GCA_023566225.1 of Romanogobio albipinnatus. NCBI lineage: Eukaryota > Metazoa > Chordata > Actinopteri > Cypriniformes > Gobionidae > Romanogobio > Romanogobio albipinnatus. The sequence goes on from CM042263.1 coordinate 17,023,056, forward strand.
GAAGACAGCCTTCACATCATCCAAACGAACCGAACTCTGACGTCAATTGAACCTGGGTGCGCACCAAAACTGCTACTGTGAAAGCACCCTTAAAAACACATTAAATGTAAGACTTATGGGCCCAGTTTCACAGTGAGGGCTTAAATTAAGCCAGAATTAGGCTTTAGTTCAATTAGGACATTTAAGTAGCTTTTATAAACGTGCCTTAGAAAGACATTACTGGTGTGCATCTTGAGACAAAACAAATGGCACTCAAAAATTTTTATTATTTACTTAAAAAATCTTGACATTCGTGAGTTGGATCTTTTCAGTGAATCGTTAAACAATTTTCTGTGAAACTAGTTCACAAAACCAACCTGGTCTCACAGAATTCCGTGAAATGAACACGGGCCCCTTAACACAAAATCCGTGGCAGTTTCACGGAATCGCCGAAAATTCCGTGATGGGTCCACGGAAGTGATTCCTATGCAAGTCAATGACAGTAAAAAGCAGACATGATTTTATGAATATTTATAGGCTACTTTTATATTTTGGAGCAACTAACTCCACTCCTACCCTAAACCTACCCACTTCTCAACAATATAAAACACATAACAGGCAAATACAAGTACAGTCACAGGTATTTATTGCAAAAACTGACCAAAAACAGCATAAAAGTATCAACTCATGTTGCATTCCAAGTCTTCTGAAGTCACTCGATGTCTTCATGTAAAGAACAGAGTTGATTTTAATGTTTTAATTGCTAAAATGATGATCCCACCGCGCCGTGAGCACACTCATTCATATCCCATTCAAATAATACACTTGACTCTTTAGCGTGACGCAATCTGTCACGAGACACACGAGAGCCAATGGCATTTTACAATCAAAGCCGACGTAATGACGCAATTGGTCACGAGACATACGACAGCCAATGCTGACAAAGCTGACGTAACGTTTCTTCCGGCGATAAAATTTGAAATGTGTTTAGGATCTTTGGCGGATGGACTAGACGCTGCTGATCGCTTTTGAGGATTTTCTTCACACAAATCAATCGTTTGGCCTCGGAACACTTGGAATATTTGTACTTTTTGAATAAATTGTGCCTGCAGTCGTATCTGCCTGTTATATCCTGTTTTTTTTATAATACACAAATGGTTAGGTTTAGGGAAGGGATTGGGTTACGTGTTCAAAACGTGTCTAAATACTGTAAATAAATAAAAAATGAAAATAATTATAAATAAAATTATGCTGGCTGATTAAATCGAGAATCACACTCCATGTCATAATGGCAAAAAAAAAATCATAGTTTCATGATGAAAACAATGCCCAACGCGTCTGTATACTGTCATTGACTTGCATAGGAATCACTTCCGTGGACCCATCACGGAATTTTCGGCGATTCCGTGAAACTGCCACGGATTTTGAGTTAAGGGTCCCGTGTTCATTTCACGGAATTCTGTGAGATCAGGTTGCACAAAACTGATCTAAAGGATTCCTTCACGAAAAAAAGGTAGTGACACACCAAATCAACGTCAGGTTGTTGTCATGAGAAATCGTGTTCTCCCCAGGAATCAAGTTTTAATTGATAGTATTTTTAAGAGCCTGCCTCAATTTCTCATGAAACTGTGGTTAAGCATCTGTCAGCCTAGTTTGTGTGCGCTTTCTGGCATCTCTGCCACTAGTTGGCAGTATATAGACTACTGCCACCTGCGGTTATGTAGAGTTATTTCCTCACACAGGTACAGAACTAAATGCTAGTTGGTCATTGGCTGAAGTCACTGCAGGGTTTACAAGTGCAAATGTTTGGCCGCGTGAGGTGATACCAAAGTTGGATTTGGGGCGGCAGTGGCTCAGTGGTTCATGTAGGTTGTCTACAAACCGGAAGGTTGGTGGTTTGATCCCCGGTTCCACCTGACCAAGTGTTGAGGTGTCCATGAGCAAGACACCTAACCCCAGCTGCTCCCGACGAGCTGGATGGCGCCTTGCATGGCTGACACCACCGTCGGTGTGTGAATGTGAGGCAATGTGTAAAGCGCTTTGGATGGCCATTGGTATGTTAAAAGCGCTATTTAAATGCAGTCTATTTGGATTTCATCACCATTAGATCTTTGATGCCTTATTGAAGCTGGGATTTATAATGGTCCTTTAAGTTTGTTCCTTGTCAGACTGTACGAACATGATACCCGCTGTAAGCCATGTCACACTGTAAGATCTAAGTTGTCATTAAATGTCAGACTGTACGATAGTCAAGGCGCAATAAAAAAAAACTGACCCACTTAAGAAAACTCGTCTGGAGTTTTATACACTCACCTAAAGGATTATTAGGAACACCTGTTCAATTTCTCATTAATGCAATTATCTAATTTAACCAATCACATGGCAGTTGCTTCAATGCATTTAGGGGTGTGGTCCTGGTCAAGACAATCTCCTGAATTCCAAACTGAATGTCAGAATGGGAAAGAAAGGTGATTTTATTTTGGTGTGAAAAGGGAAAAACATCCAGTATGCAGCAGTCCTGTGGGCGAAAATGCCTTGTTGATGCTAGAGGTCAGAGGAGAATGGGCCGACTGATTCAAGCTGATAGAAGAGCAACTTTGACTGAAATAATCACTCGTCACAACTGAGGTATGCAGCAAAGCATTTGTGAAGCCACAACACGCACAACCTTGAGGCGGATGGGCTACAACAGCAGAAGACCCCAACGGGTACCACTCATCTCCACTACAAATAGGAAAAAGAGGCTACAATTTGCACGAGCTCACCAAAATTGGACAGTTGAAGACTGGAAAATTGTTGCCTGGTCTGATGAGTCTCGATTTCTGTTGAGACATTCAGATGGTAGAGTCAGAATTTGGCGTAAACAGAATGAGAACATGGATCCGTCATGCCTTGTTACCACTGTGCAGGCTGGTGGTGGTGGTGTAATGGTGTGGGAGATGTTTTCTTGGCACACTTTAGGCCCCTTAGTGCCAATTGGGCATTGTTTAAATGCCACGGCCTACCTGAGCATTGTTTCTGACCATGTCCATCCCTTTATGACCACCATGTACCCATCCTCTGATGGCTACTTCCAGCAGGATAATGCACCATGTCACATAGCTCGAATCATTTCAAATTGGTTTCTTGAACATAACAATGAGTTCACTGTGCTAAAATGGCCCCCACAGTCACCAGATCTCAACCCAATAGAGCATATTTGGGATGTGGTGGAACAGGAGCTTCATGCCCTGGATGTGCATCCCATAAATCTCCATCAACTGGAGAAGATGCAAAAGATGCTATCCTATCAATATGGGCCAACATTTCTAAAGAATGCTTTCAGCACCTTGTTGAATCAATGCCACGTAGAATTAAGGCAGATCTGAAGGCGAAAGGGGGTCAAACACAATATTAGTATGGTGTTCCTAATAATCCTTTAGGTGAGTGTATAATCAATCAATGTCACGTTTGGTGACAGTGAGCTGCATTACACACGGGATTGAAATGGTGGCTACAAAAAAAATCTCTAGCGCTCATTTTGATCAAAATTTGTCTTGAAAAATGAAGATAATTTGACGGTCGTCGTAGGAGAAGTCACACTTAAGGATTGTGCGCCAAATCTTCTGACACTACCAGAATATTGTGCGCCAAATCTTCTGACACTACCAGAATTTTGTCTGAGGTAAAATTTGATCGCAGCGGTCATAAATTGGCTACCGGTGAACATGTCACACTAACGATGAAAGACTTCAGGTTTTAGCCTAGGATCAGATGAATCTTTTAGGATTAGCTAAATTGGTCTCAGACGGCCAAATCGTGGCCAAAATTGCACAGTGTGCACCCGGCTTTCTAACTCATTGATCCAGTCACAGCAGTTATTAGCACACTGGAGGGGAATATCACACTGTAAACTAATTATTTTCATGATTTGCTATCACAGCTTTTTAATATTTTGTCAAATGAACTTGTTTATGCCACAGAATGAATAAATATAATTGCGACTTTGTCTCACAATTCTAACTTTTTAATCTCAGAATTGCATAATAAAAGAGTCGCAATTGCAAGTTATAAAGTTTGAATTGTGAGATGTAAACTCACAATTATCTTTTAAAATGTTTTATTTTGTGGAGGAAACGAGCTTCCATATTAGATAACTAATGTGGTGCAGTTAACATAATATTTTGAGTTTCTATTCATTAAACTAATCTCCTTCATTGTATTAACTGAAATTTTTAATTTCAATTAACTCAATTTTAAGAAAACCAGGAAACCAACTATATTTTTTTATAGTGCAGTGATTCATGACTCAAATTTCCTCACTCAAATCTCTCATATGACTTCAGAAGTCATGACTTCTTTTATGGACCACTTTAATGAAGCTATTCAACAGTTTGGAATGACATGGGGGTGAGTAAATTCAGAGGGTGAGTCCAAAAAGTTTTTGGGGTGAACTATTCCTTTAAAGTTGTCTCAATGTAACACCAGCAGTGTGTTTGGCTAGACTAAGATAATCAGTTCCAGTGGAATATTGCTTAGATTTGAGGGGGAGCCTTTGGAAGACCATCAAATAACACTGTCAGACAGTCTCTAAGAACCAGGGCTTTCATTTTTCGGGATTGTATGAGGGTTGGCAGGGCCAGCTGCATGGCTGGTTTCACACTTTGCCTACTTGTAGAACCAGCTAATGCATGCTTCACACTGCCTGGCCAGACTTCACGCGACCGCCGCCACATTCAGAAGTTAAGCCCTTTCGTCCCTCTAATACACTTTTATGAGATTTTTCTTGGCATCAGGAGACGACTATAGATCATCTCCAAACCAAAGCAACAAACATTACATGGAGAGACGGGCAGGCTTTATACAGTGGTATGACTGGGTTAAAGTGACTCTCTGCTAGAGCATTGCAACTTTAAACATGACGGCCATTTGAACAAGCCCAAATCAAGGATCTACTGTCAAGCAAACTAAACAAAATGGAGGGAAAAATGTTCAAACCTGCTTTGTTGTCTTTTGCATGGAAAGCATTTATGATGCTATAACACTCTTTCTAGAGTTTTTAGTAGACTTGTACAACTTTGTTCAAATCAGTTGAGAATGATTCAGTGATTTACTCATAAGACTCAAAAACACTCACGCTGCGTCTGAAAAGGAATACTTCCATATACTATATAGTATGCAAAAAAAAAGGTATGCCAACAGAGTAGTATGTCCAGAAACATTGTTTGAAAAACAGTAGGCAAAAAGTCCCTGTATGACCTACTACTTCTGGCGAGATTCTGAAGTACGCATTCGATGGACACTTTACTATCCCATGAGGCCACGGGAGAGGCTTTATAAATGGAGGTGAAGTGATGCAACTGACGCTGGTAGGTCACATAATAAATGACAACATGGCAGATGTAGTAAGTCCGGAACATATATAGATAGGGTTGGGAACCGAGAACCGGTTCTTATCCAGAACCGATACTGATTTTTGAAAAATACCAGAACCGCGCAAAATTCCGACAACGGTTCTGGTGCAATGTATGTGTGTGCGAAGCATTGGGAGCGTATCTTTTAATAGTGAGCGACAGCTCACCTCATCATGAATATTAATTACGTTGCCTGACGCTTCCAGGAGTGCAACCAATTAACGCAGTTCAGCACTGAAAGCCCTCACGCTAAACACATTCACGGTTTTGCGTCAGATAGTTTCGCATGGTGAAAAGAAAGGCATTCTTTGGAAATGAATCCATACTTATGAATGACGATGAAGCAAAATGTATCACATGTGAAAAGTTAATAACATGCAAAGGAGGCTGCACTAGCAATTTGACAAAACATTTGCTCTACAGCACGGAATCAACCTCAAAACATGCAATGTTTTCAACTGTTTAAGGAAGACTGCTGCACCTTGCGCGTCTCCATTGCCAGGTGTGTGAGTGTGAGTGTGAGAGTGAGAGTGAGAGAGAGAGCCCTTTTCCTTTACCACTATTTGTAGGTTTGTTTACTGTTTAATAATTTAATGGAACCGGAATCGTTAGGCGGAACTGGAACCGGAAAATTTCTCACGATTCCCAACCCTATATATAGAACATACTTTTTTAACGATTGCAAAGTAAGTTCTACATTTGAATTTGTACCTACTCACACAGTACGCAATATCAGACGCAGCGTCACTTTTGTCACCCCTGCGGGCATAATGTATAAATGCTGAATCTCTGAATGAATCAATAAATCTCTGAATCATATTTTTAGAGGACAGATTCAAAAGATTTGAGTGGGATTCTAACATTCTAATATGCAGTGTAGGGGTAACGCAGTACAAGTAATGCAAGTTACGTAACCAGATTACTTTTTTCAAGAAACTAGTAAAGTAACTGATTACTTTTAAATTCACAACAAAATATCGGCGCTGCATTTTCAAGTAACGCAAGTTACTTTTTTCATTTATTGACTGACAGCTCTCCCGTCCCTATGTTGAGAGAAATCGAGAGTGCCAAGGCGTTGTGTGCGCGCAAAAAAAGTGAAACATGTATTTACTCATCTCATATGCACAAAAACAGATTTAATATTCCTCAAAATGAATAAAAATTCAAACTCAGCATATTATGCAAACCTGCAATAATTAAATGTGTTAAAGGGGTGGTAAAACACATTCTTTCGAAGGCTTGATTGTGTTTGTGGGGTGCACTGTAACGTGTTCATGTTTCGTTTTTAAAAAATTGCATTATTTTTCATATATTTTACCTTTATTCTACACTGCTCTCTCCCTCCTTGTAAAAACGGTCTGTTGTTTTCCGGGTTGTATGAAGCCAGTCCCTCAAAAATACGCAATGGGCTCTAATCAAAGAATAATTTACACTAATGCCAAGTTCGCTGTTGAGATTTAAAAAAAAGTTTGTAACGTTAGGGGTTTGTCGGATAACGTTAAGTATGAATGAGCATTTAACAAACTGGTTTGCAGAGCCAAACAGCGTTGTCATCTGTGTACTTCCTTGCTACAACGTACAATTAACAATACGAACATTACAGGAAAACACCTCGACGAAAAATAAATCATACTTACAGGTTGTGGCCCGTAAACAGTTTCTGTTTTTAAATCCATCTTTCAGGACAAGCCTTTGTGTCAATCCTTCATTGAATTTGCGAAGATTGTGGAAGCTTTCCTCCGTGAAATGTGCAGCGGGAGCCGCGCGCGTCCGTCGTGCATTCACACACTGGCAGTGTTTGTCTCGCGCAGCTGAACCGTGGCTCGTGTATTGCAAATACAGACGAATATTGTCCATTATGTCACATTTTCCGGTCTTCTCCTCCGACCCCTGTCTGTCTCGTGCATTGATTTATGATGGGCAGCATGTATCTGCTGCAAATGCGACCTGTTCCCCTCTGTCTCATACACACATTAATATAACATGTTGTATGTTAAACGCACTGCAACGCACCCCCGTCCCTAGGAAGGCTGAACAAAGTGGACCTGCAATCTGGATGAAAATAACAGCGTTTCGTCAGCATTGCGGCAACAACACTCCAGCCAACTAACTATACCACAACAACGCTTCCCTGTGGCAATACAAAGTGGCCTTGCCCCCCCGAACCCCCCCCCCCCCTATTTAATATTCTCGGAGGAGGGGTTTATGTAAATATTGGGGCTGGTGATGTCAGAGACCCTGGAGGAATGTCTAGTATTCCCTACTGGCCGTTTGCTGTAGTCCTTAGAAATTGATTTCTTTAAAAGCAAATATCTCCCTTTGCTTTAAACTTTGAATGTTGTAACTTTGCAGATGTTGTTTATGCTCAAACAGCAACATTACACACTAGCTAAAGTTAGAAAAGTGAAATCGTGGTTTACCACCCCTTTAAATAACACATATACTTTATGTATTTAATCTTACTTTATTAACCAATGTGTTTGCTGCTGACCTTCCATGATCCAATTCAACTATATAAGAATACACAAAAATTACTTGTAAAACATCAGCAATAGCCTGCAATAGCCAATGAGAGTGAGCAAGCTTCATCAACCGGATGTTGCGTGCTTCTATAGCTGAAACTTGGCAGCCACAAACATGCCACGAAAGTGGAGTATTGAGAAAGATCACCTATATTCTTTTTTTTTTCTCTTTGTTTTTCACTGTAAACCAGAATGCGCCCCAGGAGAGCCCGCTAACGTCACAAACAACTACACCGAAATGTATGTATACAGTAAACAAGGAAAAATGTCTATTTCACATTTTAGAGGCCTCAAAAAACAAATTGTACACTGGTAAAATATCAGCTTAATCGAAATGCTTTCATTACTAATGCTAAAAGGGCCATGCTAACAAGCTAAACCTAGGCTGAATTATCAAAAGTTTACACAGGCTCCGTCTGGCACCACACTGGCCTCTAGCGGCTGCAATGGGAAGTGCACTCAGTGTGGTTCAGTGAAAAGCTGTGTTTTGGATTCCTTAGCATGTCAATTTGAAATCCTTGAGCACAATGACTACAATTAAAGGATCAGTGTATGAGATCAAAGAAGCTTGGGTTGTTCTAATACAAGAACCTATCTGTCTTGCTAGCCAAAACAAAGGAACATGCTTTATTTGGGCTGGAAGTAAATCACAGTTTGTGGCTGATTAATCAAGGACTGACCCTGAGCTAGTCGCCTCCATAATAAAGGAGTTAGTTTTAATGGCGCAATGGATTTTAAATGAGATCGGTGGTATCCATCGGACAGGAGGACAGCTGGCTTTCTGAGGGCCTACAATCTCTTGTGCTGACCTTGTCTGAGGACTCACGCTAATACTAGGAAAACAGAAGCTAATCTCTTACACCAACATATGTGGCTTCCAGCTCAACGCATTTATCATCATAATAATAGGCTTTCATGAGGTCCTAGCATGCTAACAGCACCCTGAACTAGCTTGGCCTGGTAATGAAGTACTATTGCAGACCAAAACAGACCTTTAAAGATATGAAAGAAGGTGGTTGTTCGCAATCACATGATTCCTTCATTTATTTCTCTTTGTCAATGAACTATACATGTTCCAGATTCAACTGACAAGCGAGCTAAAATTACAAGAATAAAAAGCAAACAAGATCATTCAGCTCACTGAGTCCAATACTGGCCATGCTTCAAGAACATATTTGTTTGGTCAAATATTTCTCAGGCTCAGTACAGGGATAATGTGAAACCCATCTGACCAAATAATGAAGGCGGCAAAATTCTGGAGCAATTGGTGAATCCTATGTTTCCCACAATTCCTTGCACCAGAATGTGCAAGGTAAAAAGGATTTGATGTATATGTATATGTGAGAGTCTTGTTCGCACTACATACAAATCTGACTACAAATCTGAGTCAAATATGCACAAAAAAAGAAGGAACTACAGCTGCAGTGGAGCCAAGGTTACAATATTTCAGGATAGATGTCAGAAGTATTCTAATAACTAGGTTAAGCATGGATTTAAACAATAAAAACTGGGAAAACGCAACTGTTAATGATCACATTCACAGCAGTGATATATTTAAGAACGCCATGCAGCTTAGTCCAATATAAAACAATAACAACACTCTTAGATGAATTTTAAACTCAGATACCCGAACAGAAATGCATATAGACCACCATTCAAAAGTTGTGTCAGGTTAGATTTTTTTTTTTTTTTTCATCCTACCCTCGGGTAATTTTGACCCAATTTTTTTACCCAATTTTGACCTTATATTTTTTTTAATTGAGAGTTCATCGGAGTGGTCCAAGACCCTAGGACTTTGTCACACTTGAACCACGAAAAATACACACAAATTTGACTGGATTTGAGTTTTGTACTTTTTAAATTTGAAAAAGTAATAAATTCTTGCTTCGCGGGTCAATTTGACCCCCTTAGGAATGTATGGAACGAATGCTCAATTTTAACTAAAAATGCTAAAACTTTACCAACAAAATATTTTATAATGTCTACATGTGCATCTGAATGCATTATGAAGAGTTAAACTCAAGAACTGACTTTAGGACCCAGCGGTACAGCTCATTTGCTCCATATAGAGCCATCTAGTGGCAAGAGTCATGAAATATCATGCTGTATTATTTATTTCCACAAGAGGTCAGCAAAGACACCCAATGTAAGATATTTTGAGCTGAATTAAAAGGATTATGCATGAAATTGTCAAGCGGCAACCTCCCGCAGTTTCTCTTGAAGCCAATACAGAAGTGACATATACTGCAATTCATCGACTGTCCACTAGGGACAGGCTCCAGAAGGGAGCAGAATCTCATTGAGCCCCATGTTAAAATGGCCAACTTTACAGCAGATTAAAACATGTTTACAGCCTGGTACAAATTGTGGTTTTAGTCTATACGGGTAATTTTGCCCTTCATGACAACTGTGAGGGGGGTGAATTTTGTTATAACTCATTCATTTACATTATATAAAGCATTAAAGTTCTGCATAATTAAGGACTTTGAGTGACAGGTGGATAGCCATTTATCTGCTGTCTGTTAGTCATCGCGTCACTTCAGCTCCACCCACATCCCACCTTTTTGCCCATTTTGTGTTATCCGGGAGTGACGCGCGATGACGCACTGCCAAGATGGCAACGGCCATCTCGTCCATACTTTGCGCTTCAGAACGGCTCATCAGAATCCTATGGATGACGTTATGGACACTGTCCCCATATTTTTTTTTACAGTCTATGGAAATTTTTTAGACTGGGTAAACCCAGCCTAATCTGCTGGCGATTCGATTTCAATTTGTATTTAAATTAATTTAAAAAGGTAAAAAAAAATAATAATAATAAAAAAACAACATGTGTTATATATATATATTATATAAAAAAAAATGTTAAAGTGTTTTATAAAAGTATAATTTTAGGGCTTCAGATCATTTTGACCTGTGAGGAAGGATTTGTTACAAAGTGCGAGGGAGGAATGAGGGTTAAAAGAATTCTCTTATGGTCACTAAGGCTGTATTTATTTGATCAAAAATACAGTAATATTGTGAAAAATGTATGAAAAACAGTAATATTGTAAAATAATACTATTTTTATAGTATTTTTTATCTGTATAATTGGTTCAACATGATCCTTCAGAAATCACTCTATGCTGATTTGCTGCTCAAGAAACATTTCTGATTATCAATGTTGAAAACAGTTGTGCTACTTAAATTAAATACATTAAATAAATAAAATCAACAAACAAACAATTCCCATGGTTAGCAAAGTCAAGCTTATCCTTTTGATTCCCAGGAAACTTGCATACTGTTAAATGTATAGTTTGAATGAACTTTAAATGGCTTTGGATGAAACTAAGATAAATTATCTAGTCTTTTTACACTGTTTAATGCTTTTTCCTCCAGTAAAAGGAGGAATAATATAATTATAATAAACAGCTTTTGCAGTTATGCAATACATACAGTGGCCGCCAAAAGATAATGGAACAAGTAATGCTTAAAAAAAGAAATCTACATTAGATACAAAAATATTAAATAAATAAAATTAAAATAATATATTTTATTTATACAATTAAGTAATGCAATACTGACAAAAGAATCACTGAATAACATACATTTCTTGTAGAAACATAAAATCCTGATGGACAAGCAGTGAATTTCTTTTATGGTTGATTGATTATGGAGAGCTTTATTTTATTAGATTAAACCTCAGACTGACCCTCAAGACCGGTCATAAACCCCCCGAGCTGCACTCGACACGTGCAGAGACCAGGAATTCACCTTTTAACCGGGTCTGTCTCAATGTTCCACTGATCAAATCAGAGAGCGAACAGCAGATGGCTGCACTCGTGAAAGCAAAAGGAAAGAAATCTTTCCATCTCTACCATGAGGTCACCAGTGACACATTTGAGTTTGCTTTAGATTGAGACATGGCCAGAAGGACACCTTGCAGCGACTTTGATTCAATACCAGTGTGTGTTCCCTCTGTCCTGTCTCTCTATAAAGGCCTTTGATGGGTCTGGACACAGGAAACAGCCTGTTGGTACAGCTGGGCAGCTTTTGCAGGCATCTTTCGCTCAAATATTTAAGCATCCTATTTGGGTCAATCAAGACTGTCCAATGTCTGTCTGTGAGAAGCAGAAAATAAAGTCTAACTTCCTATTCTAACATCTTAAAGGCACAGTACACTCAAAAATATAAAATTGTGTCACCAATTGCTCACCCTCATGTCCTTCCAAACCTGAATGACTGTTTTCCATGGAAATCAAAAAGATGATATTTAGCGGGATGCTCACACTGCTCTTTTCCTTACAATAAAAGCACAAAGTAGTTCACACAACTTATGAATAATATTCCAGTTCTCCAAGTTCTGAAGCCATATTAATGGCCAACATAAAGAAAAGACTGCACTACAAGTTTTACATTATGTAATCACTTTTATTAAAAATGTCTTGAAAGTTTCTTTTTGTTTCGTTTTTTTTTTTTCGTCGGGTGTTGTTATTGGTCTTTTTATTTAAAGGAATTAAATAATTAAAAGGGATTTAAGGGAATAAAGAAAAATAAATAGGCTTAACAGTAAAAGTCACAGGTCTGTTGTAGTTATGAAGTAAACAATTTAAACTGTTTGCAGATAATATTCTATTTTAAAATATGCATACATTCCCTTATTCGTATGTCTAATATGTAAAAAAGTCAAAAAATGTCTCGTCTCTTCACATTCTTAATAATTTAATTTCATGAATGAATCATGTAAATAATAGCATATGTTTGTAATTCAAAATGGTAAAAAAGTTTAGTTTGCATAACTGGATATTTGTATCGTAAAACAGTTGCCAAATATTAAATGTTTAGCCATTACATTACCACACACTATTTTATCGCTAAAACCATTGAGTTGGAATTTGAACTGAAGACCCGCCTCCTTTGATCTGATTGGCCATTATGATCATTTTGACATTGATGGAGTTAACTGTGGCTTTTAAACTTTTAAAACTTCTTGTAGCAGTGTCAGTAATATCAAATATTGTTAGTGAGGCCATTTCTAATTCACTCAATGTCTATGGTGGTTACGCTGCCCTGCATTAAAATGTTCGAAAGTCCTTATATTTATGTGTTGTGAAAGGTGTTGGCAAAGCTGGTGAGATACAAACTTGTCTTTTCGTTGAAACGCTGAAGAATTTCTGTCTGAAACCATTTAGTGTCTGGAAGACATTAGCGTTGAGAAAACTTAAACAAAATTTCCAAAATCAACTGTTTTGAAAGTGTACCCAGCTTCAACACCGATTTCAACTGATCCAGCAGAAATCTGTTGATGTAAGCCCTGTGGAAGTTGTTCCCTGCCGTATGATATGTTAACCGCATTTGGACTCTCTCACAGTCTCTCATCCACTGTTTCAAAGCCAACAATAACGGGTGACTCTGATTGAGTCAGCAAAGCGTTAATGTGTTTCCTCTACAGTCTTTCCATGTTCCAACCATTTATGTGTGCGTTAAATTCCAGTCTGAACATTATAATGAGGTAAAAATCACTACAAAATAATCAGTGTTATATTATCTTCAACATTCAACCAAAACTAACTTTGGGAGCTTTGAGGGAGCCATTCACACTAAAAACAATAATGGAAATGTTATGTTAGGGTTGCAAAATAACCTAAAAACAACCATTAGGGAACGTTCTGTACAAGTTATTTTTAGGTTATATAAAAATAACTTCTCAGCAACGTTCAGAGAAAATTGTTTCAAAAATGTATATTCCCCAAAAAAAAAAAAAAGTCCCTAGAACATTATTACCGATTTTAGGAACCAAATACTAAAGTTAGCGGAATGTTCTGTGTTTGCTGAGTTTGTCAAATCTGTTGCAACCGAATCTGTTGTTAATCGAATACAGTAGCGGTGGTTGTCAGACCATTGCTACTGTATTCGATTAATAGGTTGCAAAAGATTTGAAACCTCCCAAAACACCATAGGCAAATGGCAACACGCTAACAACAACCAACAAAAACACTTTCAATTGCACAGCAATGTCCTCACAGTCACCCAGAACATGCTAGCAATTTGTGGTAGTAAGTTTATGCAAAGGAAAGAACCACAAATAAATTAGTTAATTGATGAAATTTGTTCATTTTATTCACTTCAGAACTTATTAAAAAAAGTATTTGTCTAAAAGTCAGCATAGCCAAACAAACAGTTTGTAGATAAAAGCCAGCCACCTGCTGGAAAATCCAGTTTAAGCATCCACGTTCAAAAACCCAGCTTGACCAATCTGAACTTCTCAGATATTCTGAAGAAGCCAGCGCTTTCTACAAAACATAACCCATATGGCTGAAAAACATTTATTCATCTTCAAAGAAAACACACTCTTAACATGTGGTGAAAAGAACAACAAAAAAAACACATTAATGTTCAAGACATTAAACTGTAAGGCAAATTCAGACAGAAGTACATCTGATTTGTGAATAACCACCATAGTGTCCATAAACGCTAAACTCCAAATATCCACAAGAGGGCACCACACTATTCCCTCTAGCTCTAACATAAAATCATTGTTTTTGTTCAGAGTTTCAAGAGTTTTCAAAAAAGAAGTTTGTCATAAATGAGAGTAAGAACATAAGAACTTCCTGAGTTTACCTTCACTCATCTGGAGCATTTCTGAGCAGATTCTTCACTTCTTAGCTGCGATTCTTTTAGAGCGGCGGAGGCCATCAATATCAGCCTCCGGGGCCTTTGGGCCAATGGTGGCTTTGGAGGGTTTTGAGGCAGTCTGGGCTTTTAGGGTGGCAGGAGGTTTGGAGGGCTTTGGGGCAGAAGGTTTGGAGGGTTTTGGAACAGGAGGATCAGCAGGAGGTTTGGAGGGTTTTGGGGCTCCAGATGTTTTCAGGGGTTTGGAGGGTTTTGGAACAGGAGGATCAGCAGGAGGTTTGGAGGGTTTTGGGGCTCCAGATGTTTTCAGGGGTTTGGAGGGTTTTGGAACAGGAGGATCAGCAGGAGATTTGGAGGGTTTTGGGGCTCCAGAAGTTTTCAGGGGTTTGGAGGGTTTTGGAACAGGAGGATCAGCAGGAGGTTTGGAGGGTTTTGGGGCTCCAGAAGTTTTCAGGGGTTTGGAGGGTTTTGGAACAGGAGGATCAGCAGGAGGTTTGGAGGGTTTTGGGGCTCCAGAAGTTTTCAGGGGTTTGGAGGGTTTTGAAACAGGAGGATCAGCAGGAGGTTTGGAGGGTTTTGAAACAGGAGGATCAGCAGGAGGTTTGGAGGGTTTTGGGGCTCCAGAGGTTTTCAGGGGTTTGGAGGGTTTTGGAGCAGGAGGATCAGCAGGAGGTTTGGTGGGTTTTGGGGCTTCAGGGGTCTTCTGGGGTTTGGAGGGTTTAGGGGATGAAGGAGAAGCAGAGGGTTTAGGGCCTCTGTGGACTTTTTGCCGTGGTTTAGTTGACTGTGGTGCCTCCTATGTGAGCCAAAAGTATTTGTCATTTGAATTAAAAAAAAAATAAAGGGATAGTTCACACACAAAAATGTCAAATTCTGTTATTAATTACTCATCCTCATGTCATTCCAAACCTGTAAGACCTTCATTCATCCAAAATTAAGCCAAATTAAGATATTTTTGGTGAAATCAGAGCTTTCGGACCCCTCCACAGACAGCAATGCAACTACCACTTTCAAGGCCCAGAAAGGTAAGGCCGATACAAAGCTGGCGTTCTGATGTAGAACCCAGAAGCGCTGTGCTGTGCTTACAACGTCAACAGCGTAGGAGACTGACACAGAAGAGAAATTCTTCAATAAAGTCATTATTTTTGTTTGTTTTTTGCTCACAAATAGTATTCTCATCACTTCATAACATTAAAGGTTGAACCACTGGAGTCACATGGACTATTTTAACGATGTTTTTACTACCTTTCTGGGCTTTGAAAGTGGTTGTTGTGTTGCCCTTCTTTTATGGGCCACAAAAGTTGTTTTGCTTGTTCATATCATGGCAGTGAAATTCAATTCATGTTCTTTATTCTCTGAGGTGAATATAGCCGTTGTGTTCATCGTAACAAGAAGTTATCGCGTGTACATCTGTCAACTGTCATTCTGAGTTCCGGTCCAGTGATATTGGACTCAGTGAAGAAAGTACACAGGTACTTTTTGGGGATTTCTAGGCATTGCATTTCATGTTGTGTTTTTGTTAATCTTGATTTCTCACAACACCAGGGTGAGTAAATAATTAATTATTTTTTATTTTAGGGTGAACTAAACCTTTAAGTCTTATTTTGTTTGAATGTCTGCAAAGTGCTTAAAGTATCAGATAGGAAATAGCAAACTTTGGTCAAAAGTGATGCACTAACCTCTTTACCGGACATCTTGGATTCCAATGCAGATATTTCTGCTGTAAGATTATGTACATACACCTTTGCACATACACAAAAAAAAAGATTGTCTTTAGCGCAACACATACCAATTTCATACAACGTATGAGGACATGCTCTTGCTGGCAATCACCTTGATTTTGTTGATGCTCTCCTTACAGCTGTCAATGTCCTCCATGAGCTTCTCCTCCTTTTCTCTGCAAACAAAATAAATGTAAATCTAAAACGCTGATAATCTGCTTTAGCTTGTTGAGGAGAGGTGTAGAATTGCAAAATTAGCAATGGAAACAGTTTTCTGGAGGACAATAAAACTAGAAGCCGGGGCACAAGACAAGGCGGCTTTGGAGTGGGCAACCAATCAAAGCAGCCACATAGCAACATGCTTAAAAACATCCAAAACATATTAGCAACCACATGGAAACATCCTACCATCATGAGTTTTGCATTGGTAAATAACATTAGAAAATGTAAAAACCATTGCGAACAAGCTGTTGGGATAATACCTCTTTACTTGTTCTTCTTCCACCTCTGTCTTGAGTCTGCTGACCTCTGTCTTCTCCTCAGCAGTAATGCAACGCACATCAGCAACCTTCAGTTTAGCAATGAGAGCTTTAAAATCAAGCCCTTCCAGCTGGCTAGAGCTGTGGGACCTCAGAAGTATTTCCCTGGAAATTTGCTGCATCCGTTCGCACGATGGCAACTGAAACACCAGGGCCACAAGCACTGAGATCAGACAGGCGTTTTACAGGTACCACATTATAAAAAGGCATGTCTGAAGAGAAAAATGCATCGCAAATGTGTCAGAGACCTTAGAGAGCTCTGTTTGTGTTTTGTCACGTGCAGCAAGGGCCATGTCCAGCATTTGCCTCGTGTTCTTCAAAGACGTCTGCATTCCGCTTAACTCTTGCTGTAAATAATATTGTTCTCTCAGTTCAGTTCAATTCTCAAGATGAAAAAGAAAATCTTACAGTGATAATATTCAGATGATCAGAACAAGCATAAATGGGAGAGGATGTTCAAAATATCATAATACCATACTAATTTATGCAGTATGCATTATGTAGGGTGATTGGGACACTTTTTGCCATTGAGATTACTTGGAAAAAGTGTCCCAATCACCCTGAATTCACCCTACATACAGTGAGGAAAATAAGTATTTGAACACCCTGCTATTTTGCAAGTTCTCCCACTTGGAAATCATGGAGGGGTCTGAAATTGTCATCGTAGGTGCATGTCCACTGTGAGAGACATAATCTAGAGAGAAAAAAAATCCAGAAATCACAATATGATTTTTTAACTTTATTTGTATGATACAGCTGCAAATAAGTATTTGAACACCTGTCTATCAGCTAGAATTCTGACCCTCAAAGACCTGTTAGTCTGCCTTTAAAATGTCCACCTCCACTCCATTTATTATCCTAAATTTGATGCACCTGTTTGAGGTTGTTAGCTGCATAAAGACACCTGTCCACCCCATACAATCAGTAAGAATCCAACTACTAACATGGCCAAGACCAAAGAGCTGTCCAAAGACACTAGAGACAAAATTGTACACCTCCCCAAGGCTGGAAAGGGCTACGGGAAAATTGCCAAGCAGCTTGGTGAAAAAAGGTCCACTGTTGGAGCAATCATTAGAAAATGGAAGAAGCTTAACATGACTGTCAATCTCCCTCGGACTGGGGCTCCATGCAAGATCTCACATGGTGGGGTCTCAATGATCCTAAGAAAGGTGAGAAATCCCAGAACTACACGGGAGGAGCTGGTCAATGACCTGAAAAGAGCTGGGACCACTGTTTCCAAGGTAATACACCAAGATTTGGTTTGAAGGTTTGAAATCATGCATGGCACGGAAGGTTCCCCTGCTTAAACCAGCACATGTCAAGGCCCGTCTTAAGTTTGCCAATGACCATTTGGATGATCCAGAGGAGTCATAGGAGAAAGTCATGTGGTCAGATGAGACCAAAATAGAACTTTTTGGTCATAATTCCACTAAACGTGTTTGGAGGAAGAAGAATGATGAGTACCATCCCAAGAACACCATCCCTGCTGTGAAGCATGGGGGTGGTAGCATCATGCTTTGGGGGTGTTTTTCTGCACATGGGACAGGGCGACTGCACTGTATTAAGGAGAGGATGACCGGGGCCATGTATTGCAAGGTTTTGGGTAACAACCTCCTTCACTCAGTTAGAGCATTGAAGATGGGTCGAGGCTGGGTCTTCCAACATAACAATGACCCGAAGCACACAGCCAGGATAACCAAGGAGTTGCTCTGTAAGATGCATATCAAGGTTCTGGCGTGGCCTAGCCAGTCTCCAGACCTAAACCTAATAGAGAATCTTAGGAGGGAGCTCAAACTCTGTGTTTCTCAGCGACAGGCCAGAAACCTGACTGATTTAGAGAAGATATGTGTGGAGGAGTGGGCCAAAATCCCTCCTGCAGTGTGTGCAAACCTGGTGAAAAACTACAGGAAACGTTTGACCTCTGTAATTGCAAACAAAGGCTACTGTACCAAATATTAACATTGATTTTCTCAGGTGTTTAAATACTTATTTGCAGCTGTATCATACAAATAAATAGTTAAAAAAAATCATACATTGTGATTTCTGGATTTTTTTTTTTTT
Organism: Romanogobio albipinnatus; assembly: GCA_023566225.1. Classification (NCBI taxonomy): domain Eukaryota; kingdom Metazoa; phylum Chordata; class Actinopteri; order Cypriniformes; family Gobionidae; genus Romanogobio; species Romanogobio albipinnatus. The sequence goes on from CM042263.1 coordinate 17,041,883, forward strand.
TTTAGATTATGTCTCTCACAGTGGACATGCACCTACAATGACAATTTCAGACCCCTACATGATTTCTAAGTGGGAGGACTTGCAAAATAGCAGGGTGTTCAAATACTTATTTTCCTCACTGTATATTGAGCGCAGTATGCAACATTTCTATGTTCACAGAATACCAGGTGACCTACTATATTTGCCAAATTGTGCATATGCAAATTAATTGCAAAGTTATATATACACATTTTGATTTTTGACAAAAATTGGATTAAACATAGGAAAAAAATTAAGTACAGTAGGCAGTATTTAGTGTACACTATGCAGTACACTAATATTCAATTTTGAAAATATGCATTCATTAACCTGTGCCTGTTGAACTTGCTTTTTCAATTTGGTTTGATAGACAAACTCCAGGTCCGTGTCTGTCCATTGGTATCCCTGCATTCCCTGGATGAAGATTTCAGGGTCTGCATTCCCAGTCAATGCTGGATATCCATAAAAGTGAACAATAAAGCAATACAATCACTCTCAACAAGAATCAATGCATGTACTGTATGTGCTGTGATATCAATACTTAATGTAGAAACAGAAAGATATGTGAATATGATTTCTTATGAAAGCACCTGATGCAGCTGTAGAACTAGTCCTCCTGATCGACATCCTTTCATCTTTAACTTTGGGCTGCTGGAGAACTTCATTTGATCCATTGCAAGAAATGCTTTTAGTTTTATCCTTGGAAAGAAACTAATTAATAAAGGTTATCCCTAAAAATGTATTGTTTAATAGAATTTTTTGAAGTATTTTAAATGTCAAGTAAAACTGATATTTACAATTTTCAACTTTTTTACAATTTTCACTTATTGTTCCACTAATATCCGGTCATGGTAAAAGATGGAACCATTTGGTGGGTTTCGAAAGAACAGACCTCATCAACAGTTAATTACTAATAATTTATTCAATATAATAATCATTAAACTCTCATTCTCATGTCAGAAATGTGTAGCTTAATTAAATGCAACAAAATTAAATAAAAAAGAAACAATGTAATGTAATATTAATCATTGTAAGTTGCAAATAAACACAATGGGCCTCATTCATGAAACTTTCGTAAATATGAGCAAATTCTGAGTAATTTGCATGTAAAATGGACATTTACGAAAACTCTCCTCCAGATTCACAAACGCTTCGTATACCACGGATTTGGTAGTTAAACGTGTGTATATTAATGAATTCCAAACATTCGTAAATGGGATGCGCGTGCACACTCATTCATAATTAGCATAATCCCCGCCCATTAGTTACAATTGCAAACGACGTGTCCAGGGACGCTGTGGAATCTTCTGGACTTCTTTCTCAGGTTTGGCTCCAGTATATTGCATAAATACTAAAGAGACTAATTGGCCTTATGCTTAGCAATAAATATTCAATTATCGTGTGTCCATCAAAGCATTTTTAGCCAGCTAAAAAACGCCTGGTGCTCTTCTGAAAACGGCAAGCTGGTTGCGCTTGAAAGTGTTTTGCAAGGGCACCGTTTTTCCAGCTGAGATACTTTAGTTGCTATGATACAGAATTGGACGGCCAGGTAAAAAGTAACAGTGATGAGCACTGCTATTACCCAATGTTAAACAGTAAACAAAAAAAAACAAAAAAGGGGGCAAATCAATTCATGAACTATTATTAGGGTATATAGTGCATCAAAATGCAATGTCGTCAATTTGCCTAAATTAGAACAGAGAACGTTCAAATGTTTTACGCACCATTGGTAGGGAGCAGGTCAGAGCAGCTTTACGAACGATTTACACAAATTCGTTCTGCTCATGTTTCATGAATGAGGCCCATTACAACCAAATACAACGCACTGCAAATACTCACAATGCAACCAAATACAACGCATTGCAAATACTCACAATGCAACCAAATACAACGCACCACAACTACTCACAACGCAACCAAATAGTATTTGCAGTGTTTCTGTATTTGGTTGTGTTGTGAGTATTTGCAGTGCGTTGCATTTGGTTGCGTTGTGAGTATTTGCAGTGTGTTGTATTTGGTTGTAATGGGCCTCATTCATGAAACATGAGCAGAACGAATTTGTGTAAATCGCTATCCGTTGCATTCGGATTCACGAAAATGTTCGTATTTTCAAACTGTTCAACGTTGGGTAATAGGCAGCGCTCATCACTGTCACTTTTTACCCGGCCGTCCAATCACAGTGGAGGAGGGGCAGACAAAAACGACACCAACAATCATCCCACTTGTTCACAACAATAATGGAGAAGTTAATACTGCATTTTTAATATTCAGTAATATTATTCAAAATAAGATACTAGTAACACATTACTGCCATGGCTATTCTGTATCATATTCATAGCAATCTCAGGCGGAAAAACGCTGCCCTTGCAAAGCGCTTTCAAGCGCCACCAGCTGGACGTTTTCAGAAGAGCACCAGGCATTTTAAGATGGCTAAAACGCTTTCATGGACACATGATAATTTAATATTTATTGCTAGGCGTATGGCCAATTAGTCACTTCAGCATTTATGCAAAATACTGGAGCCAAACCTGAGAAAGAAGTCCAGAAGATTCCACAGTGTTCCTGCACATGTCATTTGTAACTCATGAGCGGGGATTATGCAAATTATAAATGAGCGTGCACGCTCATCCCATTTACGAATGTTTGGAATTCATTAATATACACACGTTTAACTACCGAATCCGTGGTATACGAAGCGTTTGTGAATCTGGAGGAGAGTTTTCGTAAAGGTCCATTTTACGCGCAAATTACTCATATTATATAATTTTCTCATATTTACGAAAGTTTCATGAATGAGGCCCATTGTGAGTATTTGCAGTGCGTTGTGAGTATTTGGTTGTGTTGTGAGTATTTGTGGTGCGTTGTATTTGGTTGCGTAGTGATTTTTTGTGGTGCATTGTATTTGGTTGCGTTGTGAGTATTTGCAGTGCGTTGTATTTGGTTGCATTGTGAGTATTTGTTATGGAAGGATATCGCAGACAATTTTCAAAAGGAATTGCAAATTGTATTTGCAATTGCGTTTTCAATTTGTGGAATTGCAAATCGCGCATTTCCATTTGCATTTTCGTTTACGTGAACGCACAACGACTGCCAAATTTCAAATGGAAAAGCAAAGTCTGTTTGCAATTGCATTTCCAATGTCTTACAAGTTATGACCCTGCCATTTTGGAATAGCAATAGAAAATCACCTATTTGCCATTTCATTTCCTCCGTGTCCTGCCACAACCTGCACAAAATTCAAATGGAATCGCAATCCCCTTTGCACTTGCATTTCCGATGTCTAACACAGTCAACTGTCAATCAGGCTTGAGGGCGGGGTTTATTGGTGTAGTCTGAAAATAGGCCACGCCCACAAGTGGTGGAAAACAAAGCACTTTTTCATCATTATTCATTCCTATGAAGAAAACGGGGAGAAATATCCAATAAATGTGTCTATTTTGCAACAACAACAAAAAAGTCATACTGTGTAGTTTGACCTGGAACTAAATATATTTTAGTTATATAAAATATAACTATTTATCACCTGCTAACCAAACAAAAAGAAGCCAAAAAAAGACTGATCTGGTTGCAAGGATTAGGGATGCTTATATTGACCGTTTAACCGTTTACCAAAATAATTTTTTTTAATTTTTTTTATTATTTTTATTATTGTAAACAAGAATGAAGTTACAAACAAACTACAACAATACAATAGACACGAGTACTAGACATAATATTAGAATATTATCTTGACATGAAATAACATTAACAACAGATATAGAGGCTGAGTGTTATTGCATACAGGTTGACTATAGATATGAAATGACAGAAATTAAATGACGAGAATAAAATAAGTGACAGGAGTGAAGAAACAGAAGGGGGGGCGGGTTTGTGGTGGGTTGGGAGTTGAGTACGGATGGTGGATCTGGGAATGTAGAAGTCGTGGCCTTGCGGGGTTGGGGGGGGGTTTAATGAGTATGTGGGAATGTCTGTGTGTTAGTGTGTGTGTGTGGGTGTGGGTGTATATAAGGAGTAATGCTGGCTTATTGTTGGGCCGGGGTGATGGAAGTTGGATCACATAGGATGGTTACAGAGAGAAAAAACAAAAAACAAAAAAAAAACCCTAGTTATTTTCATTACATAGGATAAAAATAAGTGGAATAAAAATAAAAAAATAAAAAAATACATAAATAAAAATAATTGATTGACTGACTGATTAAGCAGACTGCCTGGGCACCCATACATAGCCACAGTGCCCCCGGCCCCCGCACAAGGTATACCATGGTGAGGCGGCAGAGGGAAGGCCCTGCGCGCCATCCGGCCCCCAGCACACAACCCCCCCACCACCCCCCCCCCCCCCCCCCCCCCCCCCGATAGTGAATATCTACCCAGATTCCCCCCTGCACAACGCACCCCCCCTATGTATTAGTGGATATGTGCTTTCTCTGGAATTTATGCATTAAAAGAAGTGAGGCATGCAGTGAAACACCTGCTAAGGCATCTACATGCACACCTCACATACCCTAGTCTGTTTTGTTGTTCTTATTATTGGTGGAAGTAAGATGTGTGCAGCCTAATGTGTAGAGCATTTAAAAGAGAGTAAGGCGTGTTGAGTGCTACCAGGGTGAGGTGCGTGCATGTCCGAGTGAGGAGGGCGCTCCATGGGGGCCCAGAACCCACAGATACCCCATCGGATCGACCAACACCAAACCAACATGGCAACTCGACAGGACCGGACCAAAAGTAATTTTGACAGATTAACATGCAGTTAAACGGTTAAAAATGTATTTTTATTATTATTATTATTATTATTTATTTTTTTTGTTTGCTGCATGGTAAAAGCAAAATTTGCGATATACGGTGTGAAGTTCAGCTCAATATTTCATATATAATCTTTAAAATAGGCCTATCCTTTTATTGAAACTGGTGCAAAGAGACATTTCACTCACTGGTACTTTCGCTTTTGCCGCAGAGACCCGATAAATAAATGTGATTTCAGTTGATAAAAATAAATAATAAAAGAGCGATAAGTCGCGAAAGACAACTGAATTACTGACAGAATGCTGTGCGCGAGCTCCGAGCACAACGCGGAACGCGCTAAATGGCCAAATAAACACACAGAAATATATCAATGCTAAGTCGAGTATTCATATAAACACAGTAGATGTAAGCACTGTGTGCGTTCACACACACAAATTTATAACTCGACCTCACAGTGAAAGCCCTGCACAATTATTTCCATATTGCATATTCCATATTTATTGTTTGCTGCATATTTGTTGGTTTTTAGTCATACTACTGTTAATTTTATTGAAAAATTAAAAAAAACATTTTTTTTTTGAAAATAATAATTTTATATATTTTTTAAATGTGGCTCTTTTGGAAAAATGCTTTAACCAAAAATTAAAAATGGCTCTTTGGTTCAAAAAGGTTCCTGACCCCTGGCTTAAATGAACAACTAGTTAAGTAGAAAACAACTTTATTCGGGGACAGCCTTTGCCTACTTCTCATATCACTTCACATATTTTCGAGCCAGCATGCACAAAGGGCATTCTTGAGCGAGCGGCGCTGAGTGGAATAGAATTTTAAATTAAGATTAAAACGGATTCAGTATGTTTTCGTTTTGTCATCTTAATGTATTAATTATTTAGGCTAAGTGAGAAATATTTAGTGTTTATTTATTTTATGCTTTTTATATATTATAAAATAAATATATAGGCTACAGAATATACAGAAAATCAGATCATCCTCCTTACGAAACGAACATGATCTGCGATTGAATGTCACTAATGTAATTTTATTTTATTTTTTGATCGCTTGGATCTTAAGCACAGAATCATATGGACAACACACCACTCACATCATGTCAAGTTTCTATAGATTCTCTGATTTTAACTCATGATAATTTTATTTATTTATATTTTTATATTTATATTTTATTTTATATTACTGTGTCCGGGACCGCTGGAATATGATGATATCTGTCTGATACATAGCCTACCGAATGCAGTCATGTCAGTTTTCTCATTTGCTGTTTTTTCTGGTTGCCAGGTGAACATACTATCAGTTCTGCATTTTGACTTTGTTTGAACTAAAGAGTTTGAACTTTGATTTTATTACAAAAATATTCAAATTCCCCGTTTTCCACCACTTGAGGGCGTGGCCTATTTTCAGACTACACCAATAAACCCCGCCCTCAAGCCTGATTGACAGTTGACTGTGTTAGACATCGGAAATAGTGCAAAAGTGCAAAGGGGATTGCGATTCCATTTGAATTTTGTGCAGGTTGTGGCAGGACACGGAGGAAATGAAATGGCAAATAGGTGATTTTCTATTGCTATTCCAAAATGGCAGGGTCATAACTTGTAAGACATTGGAAATGCAATTGCAAACAGACTTTGCTTTTCCATTTGAAATTTGGCAGTCGTTGTGCATTCACGTAAACGAAAATGCAAATGGCAATGCGCGATTTGCAATTGCGTTTGGATTGTCACATTTTATGCGTCCACAAATTGAAAACGCAATTGCAAATACAATTTGCAATTCCTTTTGAAAATTGTCTGTGATATCCTTCCATAATTTGCAGTGCGTTGTATTTGATTGCATTGTGACTTTTTGCGGTGCATTGTATTTGGTTGTGTTGTGAGTATTTGTAGTGCGTTGTATTTGGTTGCATTGTGAGTATTTGCAGTGCGTTGTATTTGGTTGCATTGTGACTTTTTGCGGTGCATTGTATTTGGTTGTGTTGTGAGTATTTGTAGTGCGTTGTATTTGGTTGCATTGTGAGTATTTGCAGTGCGTTGTATTAGGTTGCATTGTGACTTTTTGCGGTGCATTGTATTTGGTTGTGTTGTGAGTATTTGCAGTGCGTTGTATTTGGTTGCATTGTGAGTATTTGCAGTTCGTTGTATTTGGTTGCGTTGTGACTTTTTGTGGTGCATTGTATTTGGTTGCGTTGTGAGTATTTGCAGTGCGTTGTATTTGGTTGCATTGTGAGTATTTGCAGTGCGTTGTATTTGGTTGCATTGTGAGTATTTGCAGTGCGTTGTATTTGGTTGCATTGTGAGTATTTGCAGTGCGTTGTATTTGGTTGCATTGTGAGTATTTGTAGTACGTTGTATTTGGTTGCATTGTGAGTATTTGTAGTGCATTGTGAGTATTTGCACTGTGGTTCTGTATTTGGTTGTGTTGTGAGTATTTGCACTGTGGTTCTGTATTTGGTTGTGTTGTGAGTATTTGCACTGTTTCTGTATTTGGTTGTGTTGTGAGTATTTGCACTGTTTCTGTATTTGGTTGTGTTGTGAGTATTTGCACTGTTTCTGTATTTGGTTGTGTTGTGAGTATATGCAGTGTGTTTCTGTATTTGGTTGTGTTGTGGGTACTTGCCGTGCGTTGTATTTGGTCAGCCACCACTCCCACCACGCACAGCGCGTAGGGCACCAAGTGCTGAGGGGCGCACAACAAGAAAATCCTCTCCCCCCACCCCCCAAATAAACAGAATAAACAGAAAATAGTACAAGTTCAATGTTTTGAACAAGTATTAACTCATTTATTTTAGCGAAAGTATTTGTATCAGTACTGTGTGCCTTTTGCCCCATGATGGTGAGCCTTTTACCCTGTCTGTGGGGTTAGCCACCTCATACATTTATAATATTTTTAAAACTAAAATAACCCACTTTTCTGACTTATTTTCACACAAAATCTGTTGCTTCATAAATTTAAACAGATTTTTTTTCTTCAATCATGCACTATGGTTGAAGTGAAAAGCTCATTTTTAAGGTGCGCCTTTAGCCCTGTTGTACCCTATTATTTTATTTAATATATTCAGATATATTATTAATAATAAATACATTTTAAAAAAACATGTTTATATTTTTGTGTATATATATATATATATATATATATATATATATATATATATATATATATATATATATAAATAATGTTCGTATGGGTTATCCAATAATGAAAAGAAATGAAGCCTATCAGTCAAGTTCAAATATTTGGAAGCGGACTGATAAGTTGAAACAAGTGAGGACGGGCCAAAAAAAAGGAATAGGCTAAAAGAAAAGGGCTACATTTTCACATAGCAAACGCATTTTAACACATTGTTAAAGTCATTAGTAAAATAGCCTATTGATTAAATACCCCGTTTGTGTATGTTTGTTTGTTTACCTGGCCAAATGGCTCATCTTTGACCACTTGTTCTGATATTGCAGGAGAACCATCTGGTTTGCTGGACTGGTGTTTTGAGGCTCTTTCATTTTTGGATGGATACATCATGGAGTTGTCCTCTACAACTGTCAACAGGTGTTGTGCCGAAATTCTGTTTGGGTGTTCATTAATTGTTGATCGCAATAGTGAAGGCGCACCATCCGAATGCAAAATACGCACATTTTTGGTGGGTTTAATTCTGCCTCCCTTCGAGCTCATATGAGCTTCCCTGTGTTTTCCCTCAAATGTAGCTGGGTTTGGTTCAAGGACAATGCAACAATTTTGACCACGCTCTCAAACTGCAGCACGGGGATAGAGAAGCGGGGTTACTCCAAGTGCTGATTCGTAGGCCTACTAATGGCATTTGGCGGCCACTAGAGGGCATATCAGCAGCACAATCTACTTGTAGCGCTCATGGTTATCAGGTGTTTAACTCATGACAGATGCAGTACATCTTAGCTTTTTATCTGATTTTCGCTCGTAAATATTATTTGTCTTTTCTATATCACATATACTAGCGTCACTGTACAAACAGAATTGTAATGTTAACTCAAGGCCTCTACAGCTCAGACTACTGCAATGAATTAAGTTAATCGGCAGAGGGCGCTGTATCATTTCTCCGGTAAAAACTGTGGTGACATGTCAGCACAATCCTCCAGGATATCCATGTGTAGCCTACATGTCATTGCTTTAGATGCAAAATATCAACCCAAGTGGTATTTATTAAAGACTAAAAACATTAAAGATATTAAACAAATATTTATCGATATTTTGTTCTTTAATGCAATCACATTCAGTGTAGCTCAATGTCAGAATAAACACACTGGTAAATATCGACTTAAAGTAGCTAGCTATAGCTGAAAGGTTTGGTGTCATATGAAGAGCAGAGATTATTTCTATTCAGAAATAAATGTAAAGCATTTTATAACTTTATTGAAGACAGGAACAACTCATTATTTAAAAAAACAAAGAACAAAACAATGAATGTACAACATGTTATAGTTATTGTACAGGATGCAACGCTACAATAAAAATAATAACACCAACATTGACAATACAACATCTTGCCGCTCAAACAAACATATTGTTTGGTGTGGCTTTAAAGGGATAGTTCACCCAAAAAATTTAAATTATCCCATAATTTACTTACCCTCAAGCCATCCTAGGTGTATATGACATTTTTCTTTCAGACAAATGCAATCGGAGTTATATACAAAAATGTCCTGACTCTTCCCAGCTTTATAATGACAGTGAATGGGAGCCCAAAATTTGAATCCGCAAAAAGTGCATCCATCCATTTTAAAAGTAATCCACACGGCTCCAGGGTGTTAACAAAGGCCTTCTGAAGTGAATCGATGGGTTTATGTAAGAAAAATATCCATATTTAACATATAGTATAATAGCTAGCTTCCAGAGGACCGTCTTCCGTATACGGAAAAAGTGTAACTGGCGCGATGATGATGTCGGACGTAGTGTAAACATTTTGAACTGTGAGAGGCACTACACTTTTTCCGTAAGTTGAATGCGGAAGGTGGTCCACCCGAAAGCTAGATAGCCTATATTACTTTATAACATTTTAAATATGGATATTTTTCTTACAAAGACCCTTCAATTCACTTCAGAACGCCTTTATTAACCCCCCGGAGCCGCATGGATTACTTTTATAATGGATGGATACACTTTTTTTGGAAAAAAAAATGTATTTGAATGAATTACACTTTTTTTTTTTTTATGAATAAAAACAAAAAAGAATTACATTTTTGGGCTGCCATTATATTTTTTAATATAACTCTGTATTCGTCTGAAAGAAGAGTGTCATATACACCTAGGATGGCTTGAGGGGGAGTAAATCATGGGCTAATTTTCATTTTTGGGTGAACTATACCTTTAAGTAGCCTAATTATACTGCAGCTTTAATACTTATACAAACTTCTCAAAACAATTACAACATTATTTATCTTATAGTTTAGTACTGTTCACTGAATTGTAAAAGTGAAAAAAACTTTTAGTGAAAAGACGGGTGTCTCTTTCGATGCTGAAGGGAGTGCATCAAGAACTGATGGCTCCTAAATATCATCCAATCAGTTCCTGATGCAGTATCACCAACATCAGAAAGTTCTCACAGATCAGGAACAGGAACAGACTTCCTCCAGTAGGCCTACCACCACAGCAGATACACTGACTTACCCATAATTACCAATGTGGAAATTTAGTGATGAATGGATTGATTTGTATGGATGAACAAGTCTGTGATTTAATAACAAACTAAATGAATAACAAACACAAACATTTTTGAATTCAGCTTCTTTTCCACAAGTTTCTTGATGAAGACCTCTGACATTTCATCATGGTGTGCGGGTGCTGTGTGTGACAGAACCCCAGCAGCGCCTGTGAGAGGGGTGACACACTACTCACAGTTGCCAGCTGAGATTATGCCAAAACTCAGCTGCGCAATAGGCTACCATGGTCCTCCAGCAGGGGGTGCGCAGATGTTCGCGTCCCAGAAATGGTAACACATTCAAACTACCTCAGCTACTCGTGAGCTATAAGCGCATGTTTGATTAAGTTGGTGTATACAACTGAAGCAGCTATTGTAAAATATCAGATTAGCATTTTAGCGTTAAGATTAGCACAGATGTCGTGTTGAAGTAAAAGTCAGAATCAGGTGCAGTTTAGGTAGTTTCCTCTCAGGTTTTAGGTGTAAACAGACTACTCAACCTCTACAGGTCAATGTGAGACTGTAATCACATCACAGTTGCCTGCAGAGATTACCCAGTCGGCTCATCGCATCTTTAGCTGTGTTGTGATGCTAGTCATTAACAAAGAGATTGGGTTTTAACTGAGCATTATCAGTGGCTCTCAACTGGTGGGTTGCAACCCAAAAATAGGTTTCAGGTCTATTCTGATATCGTGTAACGGAGAAAAACAATATATATATTCGTTTTGTGACGCACATTCGAGTGAAGTGAAAAAAAAGTAGGGCGGAGACTTGGTTCTATCCACTTCATTTGAGATTTTCCTATGGTTTTTATAATGGGATTTTTCAATTTATGAGTAAAATAAAGCCTGTGGTACATATAACTTGACGATACTTTTAAGTTAAGATTCTGATTGGCTGTCAATGTTTTATCGTTCATCAGCTGGATAAAATCGTTCAGATTCCAAAAATATTGTTTCTCTATATCGCTATTGTTGTAGCTGTGGTGTGAACTCTGCTATTCTTTAATATTGAGAAAGATTTTTAGAGCTATATCTTTATTCTTTTTCGTCCTATAGTCTTCACTCTAAAAAATGCTGGGTTGTTTCAACCCATGTTTGGTTAAAATATGGCTAATATGGTTTGGTTAAAATATATTTAAGTTTATTTTAATTAAATTAAATTAATTAAATAACCAACCCAATCTCACAGCAATTCGTACATATTTTATGAGGTGGCTAATTCGTATGAATTTGTACAACCTCACTCATACGATTTTTGCTAAATCATATTCATTTGACAAGTTCGTAAATTCGTATGATTTCGTACAAATTACCTACCCCTAACCCCACCCCTTAAACCTACTCATCACTGCAGTATAGACAAATTGTACAAATTCATACAAGTGAGGTTGTATGAATTCATGCGAATTAGCCACCTTATATAAAAAGGTACGTATTGGTCATGAGATAGCGTTGCAAAAACCCAACGGTTAAGTTTGTCCATATTTGACTCAAATATGAATAGAAACAACCCTTTTTTTTTGTTTTTGTTTTCGGGTCCTGACGTCATACCTGCATCACTCTATTGTAAGAAAGGGACGGGGTTTAAGCAGACTAAATGAATGGAGAATTCTGGCATGGTTACCTTTGACATTTTGTTTACGAGGTCAAAACATGTTAAAAAAAAAAATAATGGAACATATGCATTGGTAAATTGTTCTCAATAAGATCAATAACATGCAAATAGGGTGAAGTTTTATTTCATGCCAACTTTAAAATCTGAGCATTCAGTAGAGTATATTGGCACAAATTTCACTTAAAAGAGATGCTTGGAGAGTTTGCATGACATGCCCTTATCTTCAAAAAGCATGAATGGAAGTTTGCAAGGTAAATAAATCACATTGCAGACTACATTAAATAGTTTGCAGCAAGGATGAACATGGTTTGCGCCATAGCAAGTTAATTGAGCATGAAACTATCGAATTTATCAACCATATTTAACTATTACCTTGTTTAGCCTCTGTCATTTTAATCATTTAGCATATTGTTGGACAGTTTAGGCTGATATTAATAAACGTCAGTGTTTGACTTTAAGGTCAGCATGAAACAGATTGTCTTTTCTTCCCTATTGTGACGTATATTTAAATGAAACGGCTTCTCGAACGAGAAAAAATAATGTGATTGTTGTTGTTTGCTATTGCTTCGATCTCATCTGACTTACTAGTTGCTGGAGGCGAGGAGAGAAGAGTCGTTGCGAGGGCGAGGGGAAGTTTTTGATAAAAGATTACGAGGGCACAATGTTGTGAACAAAACAGATACATAATTCATAATAAACACTGCAATATTCCATAAGTAAGTACTGCCAGAGATGGTGACTTGAAATTGTTTTGTTTAATTTTGTATGGTAAACAGTTTTGCTACAGTATTAGTCCTGAATCCAATTGAGAAGCACTGTTCTATACTATTGTTGTTATTGTGTTTGTGAGTGTATGATAGTCGAAGTGTGCCGTAAACAAACACTCTAATCCGTTAAGGCCGAGAACCGTCGCGTGAGGGGCAGTTTAGCCTCTCCCAGCTGGTGAGCTGAAGGGCGTCTCCCCAAGGCATCTGGCGTGTGTCCCCCAATAACCCCCACACCCCCTCAACTACACACACACAAACACACCCTTCCTCAGCAAGACTGTGAGCCCCGCTGCTGTCAGGGCCCACTGGTCGCCATGGCAAACTCACAGGAACCTGAGCCTGTATTGTCAGAGCGTCCGATGTGTATGTCCCACTCGCCGTCTCTTCTTTAGAGTCACAGCTCGGATCCTTTGACACCCCTGAACACTGCAACAAATTGAGAAAGACGGAAGAAAGGAGTGAGGGAGAGGGAAAGAGGGAGGGAGATAGAGAGTAGCCGTTGTGTGTTTGGCCAGATCAAAGGCCAGTTCTTCCAAAACTAGTAGACCTTTTACAAAGCATGAGGGGCTTAGCTTTTGTGGGAATTGTATACTGACCATTTCAACTATTGCTGTAAAAGTAATTTACTACTGAACACCTGAAATTTTATGTGGAACCGATAAGCTGACGGTCCAATGCTGAGCCGTCTAATATTTTTTTGTCTATGTTTAGTGCTCAATTAATGTTTTCCAACAAAAACATTTCACATAGATGTAAATGTGGCTCTTTTTTAAAAAAACATTAAAAGCATACAAGAACACATTTTAGTTTTATAATAAGCCATTTAATGCGTGCCTGCCATGTCATTTCTCAGAATTGGTCCTTTCAAAACAAAAATGTGCCCCTCCCATTAAATCTCTAGTGGCGCATGTTTTATGAATATCGATATTTTCCAAAAGCTCTGTTGTTTTTTAATTGGATTTTGTTCTTTTGTTCTTGTTGTTTTTCCATCATGCTAAATCTTCTAATTCACACCTCATACACTCTTTTTTTGTATTGTTAGGGCAGCTGTTAAAAACGTGAGTCACAGGTCAGTATAACAGAAAAAAAGCACAATATCCAGAGACACGTTTTAGAGTTTTTAGAATGCTGTTCCATGTGCAAGACACTGCAAAAGACGCAAGCGTGTTTATATCGAAAAACAATGGAAAAGTAGCCCAGTAGAATGGAAAAGCATGTTCTGTGTGAACGGCCCCTTTCTTGTTTTTGAGTCACTTCTCTCCAACCACTTTCTTCCTCCCTTAAACTGAGATGAGATGTGTCAGTTGGCGGTCATATTCAAAAGGCTTTTTACTGTACAATGGTGTTTCTATGTGAATCTGTTTGAGCGTTGGGTATGAGAGGACCCCCTGTGCCGAGAGTGGTATTGTTAAGGAAAGGCCAGCGGTGTTCCAGAACTTGGGCTTGACCAAAGATGGCGTGTGAAGGGGACGGAGCCATTCCCAACATCTCCCCTCAACATCTCAAGACCTCAGAGTGCCAGTTTGCCCACAAACAATCACGGCAGATTTGAGCAGGGATGACATTTTTATTTGTCACAGACCTAAAGTCCTAAATACTTTCCCACCAGGGGCAGAGGGCGAGAGGAAAAAAACAATTGAAAAAGTGGAACAGGTTCTTTGGCAGTGGATGTAGCCTGAGACCCCCCTCTGTCATCGTATTGTCTGGTAGAAAATTGAAAACAAAAAAAAGACAATATGACCAGACCTTGACAGAAGGATACATGGTGTTGCACTTGTCTCATTAATGAGGGCTGTTATATTGTGTTCTCTGAAGTTTTGCTACTCTGGTACCCTGGACGTCTTAGACGTTTTCGTAATTAGAGTAATAGTCATCTTTAATTAGTGATAGCTTACAGACAAAAGAAGCCTTTTGTGATAGACCCCCTGCCTAAATTGAACCATACTATAATCAAACAAATGTTCCAACATTCAATCTTTATAGTATATTACACACAGTAACTTGCACATTTACACGTGCAAACCCTGTCACATGTATGTATGTTTTTTTAAAGCTGTAACTGCGACAATTTCCACCATACCAGCTGTGTGACAAATTGGTAATAAAATGAATTGCAGTCTAAAATACATGTGTATTTTAATTTATTCATGTAATCACACTCCTATACTTATATAAAAAAAATAATTTTATTTTAAATATTTTACTATTTTAAAATATTTAGTAAAATCATATTTAAAAAATATTAGTGGTAGTACTATTAAGGTTAGTCTTCGTTTCATTGTGAGCAGATGTGCTTGTACAGTAGTGGCTTCAGTAATCAATCAATGAATGCATTACTGCAATCAACTGAATTACTGGCGATGCCATATGGGCCAGGGGCCCGTGGTGACAAAGCACATTTTTACGAAAAAAAAACTCAACATAAAAAGATCAAATCTGCAAAACGTACCATTTACATTGAAATGGGGTTTGAAGAATACGTCGTACTTTTAAAACATAGCCAACATACTAAACACGTTTTGCGTAGCACTTTTCGGTTTCGAAACCTACCATTCGATCCCTGTCTGAGGATAAATGTGCAACAGCAGGATATTATCAGTATATTACAGTAAAAGCATCTTACCTTGCCTTTTCCTCAAAAGCAACAGTCCCAAGACGCCAGGGCCTTCTAGTGCAAACACACACACGTGTACTATATGTCTTTCAGCTCTCGGCGTGGTGAGAGCATGTGCTGCTAGCCTGTGAAATCCCACCCTATCTCTCTGACTATACAGCAGCACACGGCTCCTTCTTCCAATGGCCCCCCTTCATTGATCTATCTTCAGCCTGCCTGATAGGCGTTCCACCCTGCAGGTCACTTCTTCCTGTTTAACCATTGCTTGGTTTTCTTAAAAGAGCTGCAATCATAAGGATTTTTTTTTTTTTTCAAATAGAGAGACAGACGGAGAGATGTGAAAAAGGCACTTCCCTTTTCCCTCTTTCCCCTTGTTCTGTCCGGCGGGACAGGAGGAATGTAGTATGTGCGTGTTAAAGAGCACTGAGTGTATGTGGCCTGGTTGAAGGGGTGACACTGTTCAGAAGGGCTATGTTTACAGAAATATATCCCACATAGCCAGTATTAAAACCTTGCTCTTCTAAAGTTTCCCTCACTGAGACAGGTTCAGGTTAATGAGATAACACGTTTTGACAGTGCGGTTTGCGCAAACATACAGTGCATTTAAATGAGTATTTTACAAAGTAGATCACTTGAACTTTGTGTTTTAGTTAGGGTTTTCGTTTTTTTGTGTAGACTACAACCTGTTTTTAACGCTACAAGATGATCAAAGGATCCTTGTGTATTTGCATATTAGCTATGTTCAAAAGTTAGTTGTAGAGTTAGATAGTTAGTTGTCTGTTTTGGTTAGGTTTTTTTTGGTACAATCGTGTGCACTCAATGTTACAAGATCTGAGCATACTTGTGCCTCTGCTTACCAGTATGTAAATAAAAAATTGAAAAACTATTATAGTTTTTCTAACTATGAAGGAACCCGATTTGCCTTGTATAACTATATTTAAGACAATACATACAATTCAGGTAGTACAAATTTTTTTTTGACAAAAAGGAAAGGGCATATTTACTACTCTAGAATGTTGTCATTATAATTTGGCTATTTTTTTTTTTTTTTTTGTGCAAAATCACAGATTTAAAATTAGATCTACAGTCGCATTTGTGATCGTATGCATGATCATGCCTTTCGGTTTTCATACATAGCGAAGATTGAGAACTTTATAAAAACTTTGCAAAATTGAGCGAAAATCTTCATACATTTAGAATGAAAAAGTAAAAATATCAGGATTAGTGTCAGTATGTGTAGGCTGGAGGACAAGAAGATGATTAGTACTGTAGTAAAATGGCTGACTCAGTGAAGATGGAGGCTCTTATCGTACACAGTGGCCCAGACGGTGGCCTTCCCACACTACCGTTTTTCATACTTGGTTCATGTTTAAACATTTAGTCGGCCTCTATCGCAAGGTATGGTGCACAAACATCTGCTGTTTTTCTCTCAGGACTTTATAAGGTGAAGTCGAATTCCACACCGAACTGCAGTGCAACACTGTCAAAAGACTTACTATGGCTGTGCCATTTTTGGAATATACAAAATTTTAACAGTGATATTACATTTTGTGAAAGTATTATCAGTGTAAGAATGAGGGTTAAGAACGAGATGTGCAGGTGCAGAAGCACAGAGTGAATAATTTCCAGAAGGTTCACAAATCTGTTGGGTGGGTGTTGCCCTGCACTGCCTCCAAGATTGGCTCTCTGCATCTAAGACGACATGAACATCTTTGAATGGCTTTAAAACAAAACAAAAATTGTAACCAGCCTTCAAAAAACATTTGAGGTAAACAAATGGCATACGACTGAAAATAAAAGATTTACAAGGTATATCAAGAAACATTTGTAACACCTTTAGGTCTGCACATTGTGATATGAGATGCTTGTTTAGAGGGAAAGAGTCCTTCTCAGAATATGAGGAAGAGGATGGTGTGAGGGGCGTATTGATTAGGTGTCGTTGGAGTCACGCTATGAGTGACCTTGGCCCTATCAGGGTTAAACTTATTACCCTCTGACTTCTTATGACCCCTCCTGACCTTTGGTGTGAAAGCAAATAATACTGAAAGATGACCATCGGTCAGGCTTCAATGGCCTTCTATTGGCCAAACACACACACAAATACAGCGAGGGGGCCAAAAAGGGCTTACGTCCAGAGAGGCACACTCCACAAATAATGCCATTAACCAATCAATACAAGAGACAGAAGAGGGGGTGGACACACTGGTTTTAGAAATGTGCAGCCTGGAAATGCGTTCTCCATTTGAGAGGCCATGCATAAGTGTGCCATGCTGCTCTAAACAGATATCTGGCTATTCAAAACTGAACTTTGGCAGAGGTAGTAAAGGTACCCATTACGCTGTTGAAAAATAAATGCAGAAAATGCATTTGTGAAGGAATATCTGCATAATGCTCTTCTGCATATTTCATGCACGTTCCAACAGCTATCACAAGAGTCTTTTTATGCATAACAGACAGATATTTTTTTTAAAAACACTGAAAAAGAAAAGTTGTGCAATTGAATTCCATCATGTTATGATCAAGTGTGATGAGAGGGAATATTTTGCACCACAGCACCTGCTATTCATGGTAGGGTCAAAACATAAATGGTTGTTTACTACTTTACAACCCAGAGAGCAATACAGTGCATAAATTATGCAAGGCAGAACTTAACGATGAGAGCAACATAATGAATTTAGGATAATTAGTTGCACTGAAAGTGAAGTGAAAATCTTGCCATTTTTGCAATTAAATATTTAGTAATTTCCAACATTTACAGGTCCTGTTTCGTTAGTAGGAAGGAGTACGATGACAGCATTGGATTCACCAAAAAGTTTTTTTGAACAATTTACGATAGCAACAAGCCAAAGAGAATGTACGTGAGATAGAGCCAAAGGAAGAGAGAAAGAAAATCAGAAAGAGAGGGTGAGAGTACCTTGTGGATGCACTGCAGTGGACAGCCAGGGTGGAGGAGAGAGGCGTGACGCCCAGGAGATGGAGGAATAGTACTCCATGCCTAGAGTGTTAGGAAAAGAGAAGGCAAAAGAGGAGAGGAGAAGAGAGGACCACTAGCTTTAGCCCTGCTACTGTTTTTGCCCTGCTGCCACTGGCTGAGAGCGAAGGGAGCATCTGATTGGAGGGTGGGGGTTGAGGCCCCTCCTTGTCGTCCTCCTCCTCTCTGCAGTCTGCGTTCCCGCCTGTCAGGGTGAGTTAGCTGAGGGAAAGAGAGATGCAGCTCCCCACTCTACTCTTCTTTCACCCCCTCCATCATGGACGGATGGCAGGTGGGACAAGAGCTGCTGGAATGACCACAGCCACAAATCTCAACCCCGACGCCCTTCTTTTCTCTCTTCTTTCCCTTCCCAGACTCTTTTAACTTGTTGAGAAAGTAATAAATAGTAACTATATAATATGATATGGAAAGGATGTGAGACAGAAATATGGATGCAAATACGGAAGCAAAAAAGAACGATTGTGGGAGAGGCAAGAATTTCAGGGAGTTAGTGGGTCAGCAGGTTGTCAGGCAATAACAAAGCGAACTGAGGAACACGTTACAGTTCACAAGAAAAGAAAAAGGGAAAAACAAAGGGAAGAGGAAGGAGAGAGTGGGGGCCCGACTCTATTCCCAACTCCTTCCCTGTATTTTTTATTCTTGACTCATTCTTCTCTCTCTCTCCACATTGGCCAACTGATCTTCGCGTCTTCTGTTGCTGCATTTGTCATCCGTATACACAAAGTATTGATTTTTTTTCCCTGTCCACCTATTTGGCTCCTTGCTCTGTTGCCTACAATGTGAGGACCAATTCATGAAAAGTAGCCTGAAACTGAAGGATAAGGAGGCAAGGATGTAGCCAAAAGTAAAAGTTCAAGAATCATCCACTATTCTTAATATTGAGCCATACGTGTCCTCCTCAAGGTCGAAGTCATCTGTTCGAAAACCAGTGGCAGGAGTATCTCAAATCTCTGCTAAAATCTCATGGGGTAGTAGAATGCAACATAAGCAAAGATTCACCTACTTGGCACGAAATGTAGATCACAGATTTATCCAAGAAAGAATCTAGCCAAACTGGGGGTGAAACAGGATTGTGAGTTAGTGTTCTATCAGATTAAATTGGTGGCGTGTGCCATCCGCTCCAAGGGTCATCATGGGTTTGACGGCCAGAAAGGACTTCTTTGACCGAAACTAATGCTATGGAGATGCAAGGCATTTTCTGAGGTGACCTCGGCCCGTGTCACCGTAACCCTTTCCCAATTCGCTTTCAGTGTCCGTGGTGTCCAGTGACCTTTAACCCACACGTATCCCCACCCCCAGGCCCCTGGGGTCTTGCCCTGCAGTAGGGTCGCGTGTGCCAAAGGCCCCAGGAGACTTGAACCCTGTTGTCATGGAAATAACCTCAGGGAAACAGAAGTCCCTTAGCAGTTACATAACACTCATGACCAAGCAAAATTTTGCTTGTATTTGCCATTTTTGTTAAGTGTTTGTCTGCAAAAAAGGGCTTTGTTGGAACAAACCCTGGCAAAGAAATGACACTGGAAAAAGTCTCAATTAAACTTTTTTTTTTTTTTTTACTTCTGACCTTGCTCAAGGTTTTTCCATTTCAATGCTCTTGACCAAGCAGAATATTTGCCTGCTGCACTACCTAGATTAAGTCTTTAGTTGCAGCGAAGAGCTACAAAGGAACCAAACCAAAAAAAAATCTTCAATTGATGCACTGGCAATTAGAATTTGGTAACTTATGAATTTGTGCAACCATCTCTATGCTCAACACTTAAGAAAAGTCTATAGTAAGTTATTGAAAACATTCAGTACTGCGACAAACTGCAACAGGCCTTTCGAATGCTCTTGATATTCTCCCAATGGTTCGGGATCAAACCCGGTCAAGTGTGTCAGGAAAGTATTACGAACTCCAGTGGCCCTGACGCCCCACCACTGGGATTAAAATATTTTTTGGGGCGCTGACAACCCTGTTAGGGCACCTGATCGCAGCACCAAGCATGAAGCCAGAACCCCATTTACAATAGGGCCAGGGCGGGAGGAAGCAGTGGGGAGGGCTGTTGTTGTCGCAGCCCCCTAACACCGCACGCACAGGGGCACAAAAGCTGCCGAGGGTGGGGGTGGAATGGAGGTTCAGAGGGAGGGTGAACTACGCCATCTGCCATAAAGCTGGTGCATGTGGGTAGGGGTTGAAAGGGAGGGGCCGTGCTGGTAGGGTGTGTTAGCCCTAGATGTGTTAGTGCAAGAGATGGACTGGGTCTTCCCTCAAATTAGACACAACCCCCCGAAGTGTAAGCCACAGGAGACGGCCAATTCCTGCCTGCTTGCCTCTGTTTGCTTAGCAGCTTGATAATTAGAGAAATTAGGGACTGTCTGGAGATTAAACAGCAGAAGAAGCACACTCCTATTATTTTTCGCTTCCCTTCCTCTGTTCTTCTCCTCTGCTGTCCTTTCCCTGTGGCAACAGACAAAACGTGCATTAGGAAACATATTTGATGTCAAGCGTTCATTCATATCATTGACTTGGACATTTTTCTTGTGCACATCATAAAATGTAATGAGTTTTTTAGATTTATAAAAAGACACTCCCTCCCTCCCTCAAACACACACACACAGCACACACACACACACACACACACACACACACACACACACACACACACACACACAACACAATGGGCAGTGGTTCACGCTCTGTGGAAATTGGGGTGACACTTTTCCTTTAGAAAGGATAACTCTGCTTTGCACCCCTGATAAAACATTTCTGGTTATAGAATAAATGCAGTCTACAGATTTTGTAGAAATTATGAAACATGTAAAGTGTAAATGATGAAGTAAATATGCCAACTGTGTTTTAAAGCATGTACATACCAGTAGTGTAGCAAGATCCTTGGAATTCACATACTCAAGTAATCACAGTAAAAAGTCTCAAACATAGTAAATACAAATTTGCGTGGAAGATAATGGCACATAATGGTTTGCGAGTAGCAGTGAGTTACTACACATAGCATGAAACCATGACCACAGGTTCACTGGGTCTGCATCACATGAATAGAAGCGCTGTCCCATTCTGTATTAAATGCTTCCTCATAGCGCCATCTAGTGAAAAAAATAATACATTACTACATCTTGATCTAATCAACCACAATAACGTTTGTACACTTATTGAATAAAAATTCATGTGAATGTAAATTGAACAGTGAAGACTCACCTCAAAAATACACTTTGATGTAGTGGACTCTAATATAGTAATTTTCCTTCCTTTTTATCCACACCTAAAGAAAATATTATTTGCATATTTTGACAGTATTACAGTAGTATATTATATGCATGGGAAATCCTGAAAATTATATCTCAAAACCTACCTTAAAGCTGCAGTCCATAACTTTTTTGGGTTAAAAATTATTCAAAATAAATTTTTAAGCAAGTACATAACCAGCCAGTGTTCAATATTATCTGCTTACCTTAGCTCGATTCACAACGGTAAGCTTGTACTATTGTTTTTTATTCCAGTGGTACTGGTGGATTTCCGTGGGAAATTGAAGCATGTCTTTGCGTCATTACGTCACGTGTGTACACTTAAAGAAGGTGTCCCGGCTAGTAGGCTATATTGCCTGTGAGGATGTTGGAGGTGGAGATTTATAGCCTTTTCTCACAGCACCTGATATAATTAAACGTATCAATTTGATGGCGGATCCAGAAAGGTTCAAACACAATCACCAGTGATAACTGGAGATTCACCCGTTGTAAAATACAAAAGACTTCGGACTTTCAGGGTGTGTCTCAATCAGCTCCCTAGTTGCTCGTGCACTGTCGGTCTCTCTCGCGGCCACACGGGGCATCTCTCGCGGACACATTAGGTCTCTCTCGCGGACACACTCAGCATTAGGGTTGGGAACCGAGAACCGGTTCTTCTGCAGAACTGATACTGATTTTTGAAAAATACCAGAACCGCGCAAAATTCCTAAGTTTTGGTTCCGAAAACGGTTCTGGTGCAATGTGTGTGCGAAGCGCTGGGAGCGTATCCTTTAATAGCGAGCGACAGCTCACCTCATCATGAATATTAATTACGTTGCCTGCCGCTTCCAGGAGTGCAACCAATTAACGCAGTTCAGCACTGAAAGCCCTTGCGCTAAACATTTACGGTTATTGATTCAACAAGGTGCTGAAAGCATTCTTTAGAAATGTTGGCCCATATTGATAGGATAGTATCTTGCAGTTGATGGAGATTTGTGGGATGCACAAAGCTGGAACAAAGCTCCAGTTCCACCACATCCCAAAGATGCTCTATTGGGTTGAAATCTGGTGACTGTAGGGGCATAGGGGCATTTTAGTACAGTGAACTCATTGTCATGTTCAAGAAACCAATTTGAAATGATTCGAGCTTTGTGACATGGTGCATTATTCTGCTGGAAGTAGCCATCAGAGGTTGGGTACATGGTGGTCATAAAGGGATGGACATGGTCAGAAACAATGCTCAGGTAGGCCGTGGCATTTAAACGATGCCCAATTGGCACTGAGGGAACTAAAACATCCCCCACAGCATTACACCACCACCACCAGCCTGTACAGTGGTAACAAGGCATGATGGATCCATGTTCTCATTCTGTTTACGCCAAATTCTGACTCTACCATCTGAATGTCTCAACAGAAATCGAGACTCATCAGACCAGGCAACATTTTTCCAGTCTTCAACTGTCCAATTTTGGTGAGCTCGTGCAAATTGTAGCCTCTTTTTCCTATTTGTAGTGGAGATGAGTGGTACCCGGTGGGTCTTCTGCTGTTGTAGCCCATCCGCCTCAAGGTTGTGCGTGTTGTGGCTTCACAAATGCTTTGCTGCATACCTCGGTTGTAACGAGTGGTTATTTAAGTCAAAGTTGCTCTTCTATCAGCTTGAATCAGTCGGCCCATTCTCCTCTGACCTCTAGCATCAACAAGGCATTTTCGCCCACAGGACTGCCGCATACTGGATGTTTTTCCCTTTTCACACCATTCTTTGTAAACCCTAGAAATGGTTGTGCGTGAAAATCCCAGTAACTGAGCAGATTGTGAAATACTTAGACCGGCCCGTCTGGCACCAACAACCATGCCACGCTCAAAATTGCTTAAATCACCTTTCTTTCCCATTCTGACATTCAGTTTGGAGTTCAGGAGATTGTCTTGACCAGGACCACACCCCTAAATGCATTGAAGCAACTGCCATGTGATTGGTTGATTAGATAATTGCATTAATGAGAAATTGAACAGGTGTTCCTAATAATCCTTTAGGTGAGTGTATGTTCAATACAGGACTTTTTTTGACATAACTGTAAATTAATGTGAGAACAAGTAATAAACACAAAAAGGATTGTTTGAATTGCGTATTGTGCCTTTTTCCTTTACTTTATTTGTTTGATCATTTTAATGGAATCGTTAGGCGGAACCGTAACCAGAACCGGAAAATTTCTCACGATTCCCAACCCTACTCAGTATCTCTCGCGCACTGTCGGTTCAATTATGTAATAGAGGCACACTTGCTCGCTTAATTCATAGTTATGGAGTTTTCTTTGTTGTGCCTTTTTCGTTTTGCTATTATTTTGTGCTAGCCATGAGTATCTACTCCACATTGTTGGTATATGACAGTTAGAAATTAGACTGCACAAAAATGGAAACTAAACTACAGGTAGCCCTAATACACATTAAATGTAGTCACGCTATGCTGATGTTGTTAACATTAACAATTTGAAAACGTAAGTATAATTTGCACGGTTTGACGTGAGATTTAATCATCGCGATTTACTGCAATGCTTTTTTCCCCTTAGTTGGTCAGAACAAAAGTGGATGTTATCTACTTACTTGTTCAGATTGCATTTTCCGGTGAAAATGATTATGCTGGTCATTAAGGCTGCACGATATATCGAAAAATTATAATAGTATACCGTATGCGATATTCGTATCGCAGAGAGGTGCGATAAATACATTTAAAAAATATATGTGCCATTTGTGCATTGCATGCATAGGATGTTTATCCAACTTTGACCAATCAGAAGCGGCCTTACTTTCTTTATACCCGCCTCCCCAGTAAGAGGAACCTATAGTGGCTCAGTAAGAGCGCTCAGAGGCAGAGTCAGAGCAGATGGTGGAAAATCAAAACGAATGGCGGGTGTTGAGACGAGCGAGGAAAATAATGACAGCGAAGAACTTGTGGCTAAAAAGAACTGTACGTCTGAAATATGGCAATATTTTGGCTTCAAGAGAGGAGACGTGTCACAAATTCAGGTACTATGCAAGTCATGCCAAGCAATTGTGGCCACGTCGAGCAACATTATCCATCTGCAATACCGGAGGCTGCACTTTCAGGACCGCATTTCTAGGACCGCATTTCTAGGACCCTATTTTTTTGTGACAGCGCCACCTACCGAATCGGAGAACCGCAATCCCAGGAATGCATTTCCAGGACCCTAGTTTTGGAGATCCGAAACAAGTGCCACCAAGGCAGTATTTATTTTTTTTTTTTTTGAGGTTTTTAAAGGTTTATTACACCCAAATACTGCTTTCTTTATTGCAATTAAATCTGGTTTCTAGGAATGTTGAGTAATTATTGGGTCCAAGTTGCATAATTTAATAACTCCTCAAGTAAAATAAACAAGGAATGGTTTAGCCTTTTCAGTCAATCACATTTTCAAGTACAGAGGGAATACACAAGGATGACTCTGGGGGTAGATTTAAGATTGTGTATATTTTATAAAATAATATATTGCAACAGTTGAATTTGAACACACACAAAAACAAATTTGTTCATTCATGACGTGAACCACATAGGAAGAACTTCATGGACAACGTCTTCACTGACTCCTAAGAGAGAGAAAGATAAAGAAGTGAATCAAAAAAGGAACTCTAATTTTTAACTTAAAATCTCAAATCTTGGTCACCACAGAGCACACACATTATATACAATACAAAATTATATCAATCTTCATACCAAATAATGTTCATATTACTGTTATTACATACTGTTCAAAGATTTGGGTGAACAGGTTCTTGAAACATTCATGTCAATAAAGCGCATGAGCAGAGAAGGCTTTGTGAGTCTAATTAACAAATTGGATCAGAGATATCAGCTGCCATCGAGAAATTATTTTTCTCAAGTCGCAATTCCACAGATGTACTAATGTGAATACGGTGAGCGCTGAGCTGTGTCAAATGGACTTCTACGATAGCACCACTGACCTGTGGTCCAGTCGGACGATTGAGCCCTACATGAGCTTTACACTGTCTTACTCAAGACTTTGAATTAAAAGCATGTTGTCTGGGTGTTGTATATTTCCCTGAATCCCATACCAGTGAAAACATAGCCCATGGACTGCGGGAAGTTTTGGCCAGCTGGAACTTAAAAGAAGAGAATCAAGTGTCCATCACTACAGACAACGGCGCTAATGTGGTGAAAGCTACCGAACTTAATAATTGGGTCCGACTACAATGCTTTGGTCACCGCTTGTATCTGGCCATCGGTGAGTGTTTAATGTTTATATTGGCAATAATTAAATGTAAAAAGGTATAGTTTGTATTGTATAGTTGAATGTAGTATATAGGCATGATTTTGGATATTATAATATCTTAAATTTCTAAACATATGGCATTGCATTGTGCTGAAATATGTTCATACTTAATTATTTTATTTTTGTGGTTGTTAACAAGATGTTACTTAGTATTTCTACTAAATACAAATTTATTTAAGGCCTGTACACTTTGTTTAATAGTATATTTTTATAAAAAAATAATAATAATAAAAAACAGGCAAGAAAAGGAATATTTTGTTAAAATGCTCTTTTTTTGTTTCAAGATCTCTTGATGTGTGCTCTTGATGATTGCATGGTCACATGTGAATAAAAAAGTAATGTTTGAGAGTAATGCAATTTTTGTGTGTGTTTGCAGGTCTATGGTAACAGCAGGAGTAACACCAGAAATCTAGAGTCTATAAGTCAGATGGGGACTGTTTAATTGCCTGTGCTCACAGTGCATTTAATTACAAAAAAAAAAAAATAATATATATATATATATATATATATATATATATGTATATATATATATATATATATATATATAATTTTTCTTTTTAAATAGCTAATAAATCTAGCATTTCTCTAGGGAAATGTGATATCGCAAGAAATATCGTTATCGCAATATTCAACAACAATATCGCATAGTTTCTCAATATCGTGCAGCCTTATTGGTCATACTTTCAAAAAGTATAATCTGTGATTCTGAATGACAGTATCCACACCGGCGCAGTGACTGACAGCCGCATACGGTATATCCTCAAAACATTGGATTCCTCCGCGCTGTGCCGTGCCGAGGCACAAATCACAAAGTTGATAATTCCGCAAATAACTGCAATTGCAGATTTCGAACAGAGATGGCGACAAAGAGGAAAAACTATGGACTGCAGCTTTAAAGGGTTAGTTCACCCAAAAATGAAAATTATGTCATTTATTACTCACCCTCATGTTGTTTGTCACCCGTAAGACATTCGTTCATCTTCGGAACACAAATGAAGGTATTTTTGTTGAAAGCTGATGCTGAGAAAGGCTTCAGTACATTCAGTACATTCAGTACATTTGCACTCACAAGACCCATAAAAGGCACTAACAACGTTGTCACAAAGTCCATCTCACTACAGTGGCTCTACAATAATGTTATGAAGCGACGACAATAGTTTTTGAGCGAAAAAAAAATCAAAATAACGACTTTATTCCACAAGTTCTGTCTTCCTGTGCTGTGGACTCACGAAGCACCAAGACGCATGCGCGAGAATATGACGCAGAACCGGCGTTCGTGACCCAGAAGCGAGGAGATTTGTTTACAACGAGCAGAGGAAGACGCGCCGTATCTAAGCTGTTGAATTCTACATTGATCGTGCTTTAGGTCTCGGCGTAGAGCTCAAAATGGGACTAAAGTGTATATTTCATGGATTCCCGAACGCCGGTTCTGCGTCATATTCTCGCGCATGCGTCTTGGTGCTTCGTGAGTCCACAGCACAGGAAGACAGAACTTGTGGAATAAAGTCGTTATTTTGATTTTTTTTTCGCTCAAAAACTATTGTCGTCGCTTCATAACATTATTGTAGAGCCACTGTAGTGAGATGGACTTTGTAACGACGTTTTTAGTGCCTTTTATGGGTCTTGTGGGTGCAAATGCACTGAATCCCTATGGAGGCCTGTCTGAAGCCTTTCTGAGCATCAGCTTTCAACAAAAATATCTTCATTTGTGTTCCGAAGATGAACGAATGTCTTACGGGTGTCGAACGACATGAGGGTGAGTAATTAATGACATAATTTTCATTTTTGGGTGAACTAACCCTTTAAGCCACACGTAGCCACACGTTGTCTGGATTGCACCTTTGCATGCTTGATGCTTTAGAACAGTATTAAAGAGGATGCTTTTAATTGTATATTTATATATTAATATTTTGTTTAATTAATTTTATTAATTATTTAGTCATTTTAATTTTATTTTCATATTACCTAAGAAATAGGTAGAAGTATTCAGAGGCAAGTGTCATCTGGTGGTAGTCAAAAACATCCCTCCACCTGCCTCAACCCAGACCAGACCCTCCGTCGCAACATACACCGCCCTGTCTGAAGCACATACTAAATAAGGTCTGATGTCATGCCCCCTGGTGACTGTCAAACTACAACTGCAGTAATAAAGGACAGGTCTAACCTGATCCTATATCAGCAATATTTGTGTCCGTAGATGATGTCCCGGTGAAAAAAAAACAACGATACCAAAATGTATTTAAAACACATTAATTTCATACTACAGTTTCATGACCATATTTACTGACTTATCGCTTCAGACTTACTGATATAAATATTATAATTAAACTTTATTTGGAGTACTTCTTTATTGCACAATGCACATTTCTTAATATTAACCTTAACGTGTTTTAATATCACTATTAGTAAGGATAGTACTATCTCTGTATAATATCCATCTTTAAATGCAAGATATTTCAAATGTACCTAAAGTATACTTGCAATAGTTCCATTTTAGCACAATCAAATATACTTAAGCATTTCTTTCGTTGGACCTCAGCACAAAATGAGTTGTTCCAATTTGGCAAGGGATAAAAACTTAAAGGGATAGTTCACCCAAAAGTGAAAATTAGCCCATGATTTACGCACACTCAAGCCATCCTAGGTGTATATGACATTCTTCTTTCAGACGAATACAATCTGAGTTATATTAATATGTCCTGGCTCTTCCAAGCTTTATAATGGCAGCCCAAAATTTGAAGGCCAAAAAAGTGTATCCATCCATTATAACAGTAATCCACACGGCTCTGGGTGGTTAATAAAGGCCTTTAATAAAAGTTTTTGTAAGAAAAATATCCATATTTATCACGTTATAAAGTAAAATATCTAGCTTCCGGTGGACTGCCTTCAGTATTCAAATGACCAAAAAAGTGTAAATTGCAACGCATGACGTTGGACGTAAGCATTTTGACCTGCGAGAGGCGCAACACTTTCTTCATAAGTTGAATACAGGAGTCGGTCCGCCAGAAGCTACATATTTTACTTTATAACGTGTTAAATATGGATATTTTTCTTACAAAAACCCATCGATTCGCTTCAGAAGGCCAGTGGATGCACTTCTTTGGCCTTCAAATTTTGGCCTGCCATTCACTGCCATTATAAAGCTTGGATTAGCCAGGATATATTTTAATATAACTCTGATTGTATTCGTCCATACACAAATGTATTAGTCAATCATGGGATCATTTTCATATTTGGTTGAACTATCCCTTTAAAGTATACCATTTTAGTATACCAAAAGTACAATTGCGGGGTATTTATATTAACTACATACATATGTAAATATATTTGTTGTATACTTAGCATAAATATAAATGTATTTCAAATACATTTTAGTATTTTAATTTTTCACTAGGGGTGGGACCTTACTTTGGAGAGTGGTTAGGCATCTGTCATACCTGCTCTTGTCCAGTAGAGGACAGAATGAACATTCATACACATGCACACAAATAAATAAATAAATAAAAATAACAGATTCAGTATGTCCTACATCCTGAAAAACCTTTTGACAGCTTTCAACTTTGAAAATTTCACTAAAATCTATGATGTCCATACAACAGAGGAGGTTTTACAGCCAAATACCTGTAAATCTGAGCCAAACATCATTAATCTAGAACGTACAGAACCTGCCATAACATTGTCCCCAACCCATCAATCATGGGTGCTCCACAAGGTCAAGAAATACATAGAGAGAAAGAGAGATACGAAAGGAAAAAAGAAACAGGAAATAAAAAGAAATAGATGAATTAAGAGACATTGCGTTGAATAAAATAGAAGATGAAAAATAATTACACAACCCATTGAACTTGAAAGTATTATGCAATCATTTATGACATCCCTTTTTGCATAAAGTGTTCTTTATAATTGCGTCAAGAACCCTATGGTTCTTTATACAGTAGAACCCCATTGAACCTTTTGTCTAAAACAACAAGCCCGTCTCCTGCCTGATGACTCCGATCTTCAACCAGATGGAACTGAACAAATATTCTGAATATTCCGATCTAATCTGACTTCTGACTTGTAATGTTGGCTAAATCATAATCATACACTGTTTGTTCGCTGGCAAGAGGAGAACTGGCCCCCCGACTGAGCCTGGTTTCTCCCAAGGTTTTTTCTCCATCCTATCACCTGATGGAGTTTTGGTTCCTTGCCACCGCCGCCTCTGTTATCATTGGCTTTTGGCTTGCTTAGTTGGGGACACTAAATATTCAACTATATTACTGATCTGCCCGCATTGACACTATATGATAATTTAACCGAGCTGGATGACATCACTGTTTTCTCCAGAGCGGCAGTATAGCCGAAACAAATTCTGTTGCGTTATTTTCCTGTTACCACTGTAAAGCGGCTTTGAAACAATCGGCATTGTAAAAAGCGCTATACAAATAAAGGTGACTTAAGAGTGTGTAATTAGAGCTTAACTAGGTTTTACATTTTACGAAGAGAATGTGGCGCTTCTCCACTCAGAAGCTGCTGCCACGTTGCTAGGGTCTTCTGGAAGCTTACTAGGGCTTTGCTAAATGGTTGTTAGGGGGTTTAGGCGGTATCTTAGTGGATTCTTATGATATCAATAGGTGACTCCTTCAAATTTTACATTTGCCAGAACACATTGCTAAGAAACATAATAGTTCTTCTCAACAAGCAAAATGTTTGTAGCACAAATTAGGGTTAAGGGCTTGTTCAAATCCCCGAGGTTTAGATACAACCGCTGTAAGTAGGCCTACTCTTTTGATCCTTTGGCTAAATTTTTTTATTTTGTTCCTTTGGCTAAATTTGCCATGCATGACAGTGTGATTGTTATTAATCTGCTGTCTTGTTACACAGCTTCATATATATGCCCAACAAATTTCCCTCAGCGGGACAAATGAGGTATCATCATAATCTAAGTGCTTTAAAAAGTGAAAAATCGGATCTGTCCTTATATTTGATTATTGCTGTTGTCCTAAGGCAGTTCCTCCCTGTAGTTTTTCTCCCATGATTTCAGGGAGTTAAAGCATGATTATACCAGCTTTTGCTCAAGAGGTTTCTTGTCTTTATGGCAATGGTTTGCACCACATACTGTAACACCATTTAACTGCATTCTCAGACCATGTTTTAATGCAGACCACCACCTGGCTATCATCTCAATCGCAGTGCTGAAAAGACATTACCCTTATAGTTAAGATAACAGATCTGCCAGAGGTATTTCCATCACACTTGAGTTATCTCCTCCAGTCCTGACATTACAGACTACCCACTGGTGTACCTCGACAGCCCTTAACCGAGTATTTCAGGGCTGCATTTCTTAAAAGCATCATCCCAGTAAACACAGAACGTTCCCATAACGTTCCCATATGGTTCCCGTTTGGTTATTTTTGTGGAGAACCAAATAAGAACGTTCTGGGAACGTTCTCTTTTGGTTGTGTTTTTGTAACCAAAAGAGAACGTTCCCAGAACGTTCCCTGCAGGTTATTTTTGTTGTTTATTTTATAACCTAAAGAGAACCTTCTCAGAACGTTCCCTGCAGGTTATTTTTGGGGTTTGTTTATAACCTAAAGAGAACCTTCCCAGAACGTTCCCTGCAGGTTATTTTTGGGGTTTGTTTACCTAAAGAGAACCTTCCCAGAACGTTCCCTGCAGGTTATTTTTGGGGTTTGTTTACCTAAAGAGAACCTTCCCAGAACGTTCCCTGCAGGTTATTTTTGGGGCTTGTTTACCTAAAGAGAACCTTCCCAGAACGTTCCCTGCAGGTTATTTTTGGGGTTTGTTTATAACCTAAAGAGAACCTTCCCAGAACGTTCCCTGCAGGTTATTTTTGAGGTGTTATTTTATAACCTAAAGAGAACCTTCCCAGAACGTTCCCTGCAGGTTATTTTTGGGGTTTGTTTATAACCTAAAGAGAACCTTCCCAGAACGTTCCCTGCAGGTTAATTTTTGGGGTTTGTTTACCTAAAGAGAACCTTCCCAGAACGTTCCCTGCAGGTTATTTTTAGATTACATTTTTTTATAAGGTTTATTTGTATATTTCATTACTGCGCGCCTCTGATCTGCGCGCGCTTCTCCAGCACGCGCTTTCTTTCGTCTTCCACAGAAAGACGCGCACTCGCGTAATTTAAAAATTAACGGTCATTTCGTTTTTACCGACTGACTAACATTAGTTTATCGATCTTTATTGAATAATATGTTATAATTAATAAATATACCAGTGTAAATAGTGTGATTTCAGAGAGATTTGACACGTAATTGAAGACAACATGATGTTAACCGAGGAGTTTTGGTTTACTGACCAAAAGAGAGAAGTAGGCTATGTTCCGTTAATTCAGTGGTAAGAAAATAATGCAATGTTATCCAAGTTAAAGTCATCTTTATTCATTATTAATGTCTGTGAATAAAATTCATATTTTAAAACCACATATTGTGTTGAAGTCATTGTTATATGGCACTTAAACGTAAAACCTGGTTGTGGTAGTAGGTGTCAGTGATACAATTTACGAAATGTACATATTAATGCATAATTCAATCTTATTTAATCCTCCATATGAAGGTTTATGTGCTTGAATTATTTCTATTGATTAAATAGGTTCAAAACAAGACATGGATTGTAGTAGGCTACTGATTATTGACGTCCATTCATCCTTTTTCCATACCGCTTATACCCTATGGGACGCGGGCATTGCTGGACGATTACTGACGTACAGCAGGGTAAATGATATCGGAGTAAAGAGGTTAGGGGAACGTTCCGGGAACGTTCTGAGAACGTTCTGGGAAGGTTAGGGGAACGTTCTCCAAACCAACAGGGAACGTTCTATTTACTTAAAGAAAACTTTCCTGGCTAACCAATAGAGAACGTTAGGATGCCTGTTCTGAGAACGTTCTGGGAACCAGAAACTAACGTTCCCAGAACGTTCTGGGAACCAAAAATTGTTATCTAGGATAAGCCTAAGTTGATCATAGAACCAAAACGCCCCCAAGGTGGGGTAAAATGCCCCCTTTCTTACCAACCAGTTTGCTTCATAGATCAACAGCAAAATGAGCAGACTATAGTTTTTAATCTCTCAAAGTAAAAGGCAAGTAATGTATCAACATGTATATATATATTAATATTTATTTGAGGAATGTCCAAAATATCCACATTTTTACCATTTATATTTATATATAAGTCATGCAAACAAATATGTTGTAATAAACAAACAAACAAACAAACAAATAAACAAATAAACATTAATTCATTAGCCATTCACAGCCATTTTAACATTTATATTTATATAACTAAGCCATGCAAACAAATATGTTGTAATAATAAATAAATACATTTGTTAGCCATTCACTGTTCATCCATGCACATTTCGCAGATGAATTCCGCTCGAAGCTCATTGGAACAATCTACATGTGCCCACTTTTGGTCACTTTTTCTCTTATATGTCCGCATCTACATGGAGAGAAAAAATATATATATGAGGTTGAGATTTCTACACTAGGCCTTTATGGGGTTGATCATTTATGTATTTGTTCACCACTATCACCAAGACAAACAGAAAACAATAAATAAATATTAAACTTATAAATTTGTATATTTATGTAGTGAAATATATTCAATAAATGCATTAAAAGCCACTATGTTTTATCATTGGGTCACCTAACCACCTACCATCAGTGAGCTAACTGTGCTATCAAGCTAGCCTAATGCTCACTTGAGGTAAAACATTTTTTATTTTGTTCAAATATTTTGATTTTACCACCTAGTTATACTGAATTAAGTGTAAAACAAAGGATTTGATAGACATAAATATGTTATTATAGTAATTATGATAGAGAGAAACTATGCCCTTTGGGGGGCGTTTTAAGCTATGACTTTTTTTTTAAATGTTTAATTTTTAAAATATAATTATATTCCTTATAAATAACAGTTCCTCTCAAACTACAGACTTCACTATTCATCTATCATACATCACTGTGATATCCTGCAGACCAATATTCTCTTAAACACTTGTTTACTAATATATGAAAATTATAGCACTTACCTAGCCTGACGTCGTCATACTCAATTCTAGTCAGAATATGAGTCTGATACTGCTCCGTTGGGCTGTGATTATGGGGCGTGTTTAAACCGAACCAGGAAAGACCTCAATTGGATAGACCTACAACCAATCAGAGCAACGGAGCGACGCATAACGTTAGTTGTCAAATGTCAACAGAACTCAACTGCACTGTGTTGCCAAGTCCGCGGGTTGAAGCGACCCCAATTATGTGATATACAGACCCAGGAATGCGAAATTTAGCAGGCAGTCCAGCCAAAATAACACATATTTTACCCCCCAAATTTCCCCGGAGCACCCCACCCGGAAAGCTATAAGGCTTGTTTTTGGCTAGATTTGAGTAGCAATTGGGCGAGTTTTGCTGTAAAAACTTGGCAACCCTGTCTGTGCGCGCTGGAATAAGTAAATGGACTGCATTTATATAGCGCTTTTAAGTCACGTTAGAAGAAGATGATGAGTGTAAACGATCTTTGCCGGTGTTGTAAAGTAAGAATTTAAGGATACATAGAGTAGGCTACTTACCAACACGATCATCATTTCTGAGAGAAATAGTAAAGGCGAATGGATATACGAACAAGTTCTCAGTTTAGGATTAGAGCAAATTCAACCCAAGCGCCTTTGATGACATGGATGATTACGTTACTGTTTATCATCTGTCCATCATCGTCTAAAGCCCGCCCTGACAATTTCATTGGTCCGAACAGTTTCTGTTCGGGCATAATTACTTCTCTATGGATCAAGTCCAGACCGAACTGCCCGTGCAAAAATGCTTGTGGGCGGGGCTAAGTTCGTCTGGCATCCAGGCTAGCACTTACCATGTAATCCTCTTCTCTTCAAATACGTCACTGGTGTCAGCTTCTCCAAGGAGATTTGTTTATCCCTGTTGTCAACGAAGTGCATAGCAACAGTGAAAATGTATCTTGACTCCCTCTAGTGGTTATTTTGGGAAAAACAGGTGGGGGGCGTTTTCCCCCACCCTATATGCCTGTAATGTAGTGTTGCAACGCTGTTATGTTTATGGAACTGCTATAATTCTGCTGTCCGTAAGCGCCACCTACTGGCAAAGAGTGAATTTGCATATTCACCTATAATTGACCTATTTGTATGCAGCATTCACACAGTGTTGTAAATGTTAACCGGTGTATCGACAAGATACATTTCAACATGAATAATTGGCAGGGAGCTAAAATAACATTTTGATTAGGGAGGGCAGGCTACCATAATGCTGTAGCCCAGGGGCCTCTGGTTATCGTAAGGCTTCCCTGGGAAACACAGTTTGTTCTGAATCTGATCAAACCAGTCTTACAAAAATGGTGGCACTGTATGGTACCTTTGATATGTCAGGCTAAATAACTGAATTATTATCATATTCATGCATAAAATGTCCAAATAAAGTCAATATTGTCAAACATTACCATGGGAGCATGTTTAGCAACACAAATTTCTGGTACTTTTCCATATCCACTTCACCTTGGTCAAGTAGTGCAGCTAGAGTTTGGTGACTTTATTGTTTCGTCATTTCTAATCTATGTAAGTGTTTCTTCACGTTTTTATTGCATTTACATTTTATAAGTATTTGTTAGTCACAGTTTATGTAGCTATAACCGTAGGCTACTACTGTGCCATGAAACTTAATGAATGTATTGTCTCCACAGCAATGGTCTTGCTGGGTCCATTGAACGCGCGTTTGTTATTACTAAAATATCCTTTGCATTATTATTCGAAAAGGCTTTTAAATAGTGTGGGGCACATTAAATAAAACAAAACCATATAAAATCAACAAACCGTATCTTAGTTGACCGCTGAACAGCTCCTGAGGAGAAGGGGATAATGATGATGAAGTGGGCGGGAAGCGCGCGGGTGGCGCGAGGCGGAGTTTGTCATGCACGCGCCGGGGATATTCGGAATCTCGCGCAGCGTCATCTTGGGTTGGGTTGCGTTTGTTGATCCAGCGAAAAAACTCGCTCGCACGGATATAACGTGGACCTGCAATCGGCTTAGCGGACAGTAGATGATACAAGACGTTCGCAGAATACCGTTATTTTTTTATATGGCTTATATTGTATAGCGGTAGTGAATCGCTGCGTACACAAATGGTTCGGTGTGATCAGCGGTCTGCGGTTCCCTACATCTGAGCGATTCGCATAAGAAACTTTACTGTATTTACCGAGTTCATCTCGGGTTCATTCTGCAACAGGTTTCTATATTAAATCAACACTACAAAGTTGTCGGACAACATCAGCGGAGACTAAAATAATGATACGTAAAAGAAGAGGATAATACGTGCCCAATTTACATGCATATAAAACAGCAACAATAAGAATACTTATTGGGAGACCAGGGGAAGGGTTTTTTTTTTCCAACTATAGGAATATACAATATCTGGAGGTCATTTTCAATATGATGCCGGTAAGTCGAGATCAAGCTTTGTAATAGGCTACTCTGATGTATAATTTTCATATCCATGCATAAACATGGCTTCTTTGTCATAGGTAAACTCAACAATATGTAAATGCCATTTGTGTGTGTGTGTATGTGTTGCACCAAGTTGCATTGATTGTATCAGATAACAGATAAATATTCCATGGTAGCAGTGTTATAATGGTGATAAAAGGGATTAGGCTATAGGAAATAAAATGAGGCAGAATTACCTGTCTTGTTTAAATTTCATATCCTGTTATCTGATAATAAAGACTCATCCAGAATATTGCGCATCTTTTAATTAAATCCAGTGCTGAAACAATTAAAAAGACTGTAGGCCTATTAATAATATACCACGTAGTAATCTTTATTTCAACTATAAGTCATTTAGAATGTCTTTGGTTTAAATAAGGTTCCATGGAATGTTCATATGCAAATAGGATTATTACAAACCTAATAATCAAGATTGTTTGACAGCAAATCTACAATTTTAAGATTATAATTTACCTCACAGACCCTATACGGTTAGTCAATGGGTTTGGCACAAAGATTAGTCATCTTGATTTTAACATACATGTTTTGAGATTATATATGTTTAGTAAAACATATAGTGAAATGTGGTTTTAGTGTGCTAAAGCACCTGCTATCCCTTTGCTGTCACTACTCATATGGGTGAGTCACTAATGGTGTGTGTTAGTGAGTCACACATTCATACACCCGTTGTCCAGAGTAAAAACATATGACCGTGTCACCTCTGTCCACATCGATCTCAAGGGCTCTAAGTCATTTTGATCTTTCCATTATAGTATATTTCTATTGAAGATACAGTACTGGGTAAAGCGCCTTGTTCTGGGTTCATTTTCAAGCAAGTCCTTAATCTCCACTGGCTTTGTCACCGGATGTCCGCCTTCAATCTGGATGAACCGTCAGTAGTATCCATGGATTTATAGCGTTAATGTGAATTATAATCCCTGTGTATCTGTGTTTTCACTTTACGGATTTTCAAATGCAAATAATGAAACGAATGACCTGTGGACACAACATCTTTAGGCGTTTCGATTTTTATGGAAATACACTATTCTGAGAAATAGGTTTCAAGGTAGTAATTTTAATGTTTATGTACAGTGGCATTGTTGTGTGTTTGAGGTGGGTACCACAGCATGGTATATTTAGCTTGCAAAGAAATATCTGTCATCATAGATGGTCATTTCGGTTTGAGTCATGGTCAGTTTTAGATCCTTGATAATCTTAAGCATCTATTTGAAGTCATACACTGTGTTTGAGAGAACCACATTGTTATAAAGCATATTCTTTCAGCAATGTGAATTATCTGAACAGTGACTGTGTTCTTTGTTCACCCCATAAATCTTTCCATACCTTGGACGCTGAGTTCATTGTTTTTGCTGTGAATTACTAGCTGCCTTAAGTCTCAAAGGAACAACAATTGTGATTTTTAAAAAAAACTAGAAGTGGGATATTCCTCTCAGTGAGACATTTTACAGAAGTAACCTGCATTGTCCTCAGTGTGTTTCGACTGCATTGAGAATATCAAGGCATTGTTTATAGTTCCCCTAGAGGAAGTTGAATCGAGTTGCATAGCTTCCCTCTGTTGAAAGGCATTGAAGGGTCCTTGTGTGGTCATGTATTTTGTGTCGATTAGAAAAGTACCCAGAGCAGCTATTTTCAAGACTCTAAATTGATTTGACAGGTGAATAGATGACTTGGGCTGGGAGCACTTGTGGAATAAGATTAGCTTGTAGTAATTTAATTCTGTATCCCACTTCAGTTCAAAGGCTGTGCATTAGGAGTTATAAATATCGCTGATTGTTGTCGGGCCCTTTCAGCCACCTGAGGCCTCAGTGGGAAACAATGACCAGAACTGCGGTGGCCGGTTGCCACGGCAACTGTTGCTAAGATCACATTCCACACAACAACATTGCTGCTATGCAGAGAAGTCCTTGTTTGGAAAACTCGGCTCCCAAGGACCAACCGGTAATCAGGCACGTGGAATGTTTTAACCTTGACCTTTAAGATGTTTCTGGCCACAATAAATAGGGTCTGTACTGCTGAACAGAGCACATATGAAGTCAGCTTACCTTTTCTTTAGAGGTTAAATTAAACCATCTATATCCTTGAGTGAGTTGACTCTATTTTTGAAGCTTCAGCTTTTTTATTAAAGGGTTAGTTCACACAAAAATGAAAAGTACCCCATGATGATTTGCTCACCCTCAAGCCATCCTAGGTTCCTAGGTGTACTGTATATGACTTTATTCTTTCAAATGAATACAATCAGAGACATATTAGATAGTGTCCTGGCTCTTCCAAGCTTTATAATGGCAGAGGATTTGATTTTGGAGCGCAAAAAAGTCCATCATAAAAGGCTCTGGGGGGTTAATAAAGGCCTTCTGAATTGAAGCCATGCATTTGTGTGAGAAAAATATCCATATTTAAAACTTTATAAACGAAAATAACTAGCTACCGACAGGCGGCCATATGCATCGATTTATGGCGAAAGAGTAACCCCTGACCTGATGCATGACGTATTGGTGAATGCAGAAGCGCAGAGGATAGAGCAAAACACCGGTCACGAATTAGAAGTCTAAAACTAGAATTGGTAAAGAGAAATGTTGAAGGATTTCGATATAAGAGAAGAGGGGCTTGAGTTTGTTGCCCAGCCCTATTTGCTTGAGCCACGAGATGCGTCAAAGCATTGCGGTAGGGGTAAAGTCGACTTGTGTAGGCTGTCTGCCGGAAGCTAGTTATGTTAGTGTTTTATATGGATATTTTTCTTACACAAACGCATTGCTTCTCTTCAGAAGGCAACCATTTAGAACACCCTAGCAACAAGTTCCATAGACTTCCATTGAAAGAGGTCAAAGGGATATCTTTGGCTAGAAGCGTCATAGAAACAGGTGGGCTCGTTTGACTCGGGGCAGCAAACAGCCAATCAGAAATCACCTTGACTACTTCCTAGCCATGCCCGAATAACCATTGTGGAGCACCCTATCAACCCAAATCCATCATTTAATATATATCCAGTTGTATTTGTCTGAAAGAATAAAGTCATATACACCTAGGATGGGGTGAGTAAATCATGGGTTAATTTTCATTTTTGGGTGAACTAACCCTTTAAACAAGCTTTATTCTCCTGGCGGCCAAAGGGTTTTGGAGGGTTAGTGTGTGGGTAGGAGTTGTAGTGTATGAACTCAATACTAATCCTCATATTAATCGTGCTTTGTGTCAATCCACTGCAGGGGCCATATGGCTGATTCTGTGCCTGTATTCTCACACACACTGCTGGCTGACAGCCTGCTGAATCTGCGGGTTCTGTCCTGTGACTTACAGAAGCACGAGCAGCAACTTCCTAACAAAGCATGATAGCCTAAATTAAAACCACATTATAGAGTAAACCGTGTCTTATCAGAGCATGTATTGACAGATGCTCTTGTAGTGATCAGACTGAATAATTGATGCTCTCGTCATTCGTTGGATTACCTCTTTGCGTTGGCAAAGTGGCTTTTCTTCGACTTTGTGGCTGATTGCTTTTCATTCATCCTGTCGAAGGTGATTTCTGCCCCCCTTTGCACAAGCTCCAATAGTCAAAGCAATGAACCTATACAGTTAATGAAAACCATGCAATACAGGCACTGAATGCACATTGTATGTTGTAGAACAGACGATCTCATTGGTAATTCAGTTGAACACTGCATCTACTGTTTTCAGCATTCAACAACACGAAAAATTATGAAGAATGTTTCCCATTATGGGAATATGTTGTAAATGCCATTTAATTCATGAGGTTTTGTGGCTTGGTTAGTTTCAAGATATTTTAGGGTTAATGAGTACAGGCGTTAACCTGAATATCGTTGCGTCAAAGCTGTGCACTCCATTACAAATGAACTGTTGACAAAGATGTGGTTTTGCATTCAAAACCTTTTGTTTAATGTTTATTCTTCGAAATACGAAGTTACCCAGGGCAACGCCTTTGACTTTGAATAGCAAGAGAATGACGTCCTTTTTCTTGTCCACTCAAAATGGCCCAATGAACTGGCCTACATACTGTTTGCTGTTTGAAATGTGTAGGGAACACATAAAAGGCGAAGCATAAATAAAATCAGGTCAGTTAGAGAACTTGTGCCAGTATTAACTGGAGGTAAGAAAGTATAGAGTGGAAATGTCTGCTGAGAAGACCGGCATTGTTGGGTAATTAGCTTAACTAGCTTAACCAACAACCAGCTTAACCTTTCTTCATCAGATCAGGCTTTGACCATCTAGACC
This sequence comes from Romanogobio albipinnatus, assembly GCA_023566225.1. Taxonomy (NCBI): domain Eukaryota; kingdom Metazoa; phylum Chordata; class Actinopteri; order Cypriniformes; family Gobionidae; genus Romanogobio; species Romanogobio albipinnatus. The sequence continues at coordinate 17,082,575 of CM042263.1, forward strand.
AACACTAACCAGCATAAAAAGTTCCTGTTGAAACTTAGTGTTTTTATGTGACCGTGGTCCAGAGTTTCATTCACTTTCATTGTATGGAAAAAAAGCTGAAATATATGACACAGGTGAATATTCAACAAGAGTTTAACACTTGTCAGATGATGGTAATTGCCAGTTTGTTTGACTAGTCAAATCCATTATGTCACCTGTGGTTACCTGTGGCAACATAAACAGTGTCCTGTTACAAAATAGTGCTATGATACTGTAACCCTAAATCTCTGTACCATGCCCTAAGACAGAATCATGTCATTTAAGATTTCTCCGAAATTTTACTCTAGGGATCAAGTGTGGGGTCACCGCCGCAGGCTGGCCTTTGGTACAAGGGCTTATCTATAACATCAGTGATCTATCTAGGATTTAATGTCCTATGGATGCAAACGCTGATTCAAAAGCACTTTTCGTCATGCGGCCAGACTTTTAGACACATGTCCTGATTTGACAGGAGGACACAAAGACAGAGCACTGTCTTTGAAATTTGGAAAATAGCCATGTAAGCTATTGGGTATGTCTTGGAATGTTTAATTAATTTTATCATAAAATTGTAGCATTTTTCAGCAACGACTTCCAAGACACATAGGGACAATTCCAGCGTTATGGATGTGACATTTGAACTCATAATGACAGCTGAAATGTCTCAGTAAAAATCAATTTCTTACCATATTTAATTCGGCATTGCATATTCTCAGAGCACCCAATCTGGGGAATTGACCGCAAAAATATTTTTTTTCTAAAATATATTTAAGACCCCCCAAAAAAAGGAAAACAGCTATGCGTTATGGATGTGACAGGAAATGACAGAGTTTTCAGTAGACTGTTCGATTTTCTTTAAAGTCTGTGAACTTTTAAGTCTAATTTTTAAATATTGCTATCCACATGATGAAGGGGTCTTATCTGAACATAAAAATATCAATGTTTAAATTGTGAAAAAATTTATGAAGTGTATAATGAGGAAAAACCAACGTTATGGATGTGACAAAACCCTGTTATGGATGTGACGAGTCTGAAATACACATAGAATCTGTTTGGAAAATCAACAAACAAACTATCATGGCACTTTTGTCGACACATACATTTACTCTAAATGCCAGTTTTGATATTAAGAAATATGATTGCAATATGATATATAAAATAATTGACAATGAGAGAAGATGAGGGTGAAGGAATTTATTTTTTTATTTAATTTGTTCATGCTTAACACTTTCTTCTGTCATTAATATTATAATTATTATAATTCATGAACATTATATAATTTTTTTTTTAATTTTTTTTAAATGTCTTTAGCCTACATGTTTATTTTTTTAAACCCATCTTAGGTAATGAAAGAATGGGCTATCTCAACTGAACTATCAGGTCAAGTTACTTGATATAAGACTTGATATAACTAGATTTCTATTCAAATTATTTTCCCGAATTGTGTGCTGTTAGTATCTTACCATTTTATCAATCTGTTGTGGTAGGCGTTCAGCTTTAAGAAAACGCTATCTTCGAGCTGTCAAAACCTCCTGAAGGACAGGAAGAGCGAGCGAATTAGAGGCGCCTGTTTCGCGCCTAAACCAATAAGGTTCCTCATGCACTTTCAATACTCCTCTCTACTAGGAAGTGAATACTATGAACACACGGAACATTACAGTAGAGTCGATTACGGAACATAGTCAGATTTTCATTATTGTTTGAGATGTCGATCGCAATCTAATTTATTTATCACATCATAAATATGTCCAGAAAGCAACCATTTGTTTTGCTAAAGTTTACTTATGATTGTACTTATAGCCTAATGACCTAAGGCAATGTTACATTTCACTGAAACACAGAGGAGAAATGTGTTTATCACTGCCATGCCGCCAGCAACAGGAACACACGTTATGTCACGTGGGTTTGATTTTAGAATTTTCTTTAAATGTAACATCCATAACGTCACGTCCATAACGCAAAATTAAAATGTTTACAAGAAACAAAAGGGCACGAAATGTTCATCACATTATACATGCATATAAGTTAACATTGCACAGAAACGTTGGACATTTTTGCATCAACACTGTATGTGTAGCATGAACTTATCCTCTAAAACGTTATGGATGTTACTTGGCCCTGGAACTCACCGACACATTTAACAAGAGGCGTATATATTTCTAGAGCTTTACTGTTAAAGCAAGCTAAGTGTACACAATGCATAATCATCCCTTTGTTCAACAGGAAATCGACAAATAATAACATTTTGTTGAACCATTGAGTCTATCTATTCCCTTTCTTGAAAACGGTAAAACACAGACATTTTAAAAACTCTGCTTGCATTGGCACACACCTTGTATATGATGTAATAAAACAGTAAATATCTAAACAATTCAATGAGAATGGTTACATACAATAAAGTATAGACCCAAATAAACATTTTAAGAATAAGTCTGTTTGTGTGTGGCACTTTTTCATGGTAAAGATGACCTTTGCATGGAATTGCCCCATAAGACAATACGCTCCATCCATAATTCAATTTGGATCTTTTAAGAGCTCATCTTCTAAACCATAACCCAGAGACTAATTAAGTTAGTGTTTAACATGATTTAGACGTATGCAGTTTACAACATAAGTGCATTAGAGTTAGATATATTAATGAAGTTTCATTCCCAGCAAGGGTCATTCATCTAATAAAGGCTTTTGTTGGTCATCCCAAGAGATTCACACAGAATGGCTTGAGAGAAATATAATCATCCATTTAACTTAAACAGTAGGGCTACGGCCTACACTCTTTCCAATGAGGGGTTACAAGAGTAGGTTTTTGCAGTGTGCCACACTCTTGAAAATAATGGTTCTTTATTGGCTTGATAGTTCCATGAAGAAACTTTAATAGGGATGCACGATATATCAGCAACCATAATTGGTATATATTAATTTTTAATGTTATTGTTATCGACCCAATAAGAAAATTTGTTTGATATATTAAAGCTGAAAAATAATATTTCCTTCAGCTGAGAGCACTTCAGATGCGCACTGTTCGCCATAATTGTTTTAAAAGGGGGTCCTATAATGATCCTTTTTACAAGATGTAAAATAAGTCTCTAATGTCCCCAGAGTGTGTATGTGAAGTTTTAACTCAAAATACCCCACAGATAATTTTTTATAGCATGTTAAAATGCATGTGAGCAAAAACGTGTGTTTTGTGTGTGTCCCTTTAAATGCAAATGAGCTGCTGCTCCCGGCCCCCTTTCTAGAAGAGGGCGGAGCTTCAAGAGCTTGTGTTAGCAGCTCTGTACCTCAGGCAGACACGCACTGAAAATGTCCGTCACTGTTCAGCCTTTTATGTTCAAAACCGGAGTCGGACAATGATGGAGAGACTCAAGAAGAAGTGACAACATGTAGAATGCAACAGGACGTTTCTGAATTGTTTGTTGATGAATTTACACTCACCTAAAGGATTATTAGGAACACCTGTTCAATTTCTCATTAATGCAATTATCTAATCAACCAATCACATGGCAGTTGCTTCAATGCATTTAGGGGTGTGGTCCTGGTCAAGACAATCTCCTGAACTCCAAACTGAATGTCAGAATGGGAAAGAAAGGTGATTTAAGCAATTTTGAGCATGGCATGGTTGTTGGTGCCAGACAGGCCGGTCTGAGTATTTCACAATCTGCTCAGTTACTGGGATTTTCACGCACAACCATTTCTAGGGTTTACAAAGAATGGTGTGAAAAGGGAAAAACATCCAGTATGCGGCAGTCCTGTGGGCGAAAATGCCTTGTTGATGCTAGAGGTCAGAGGAGAATGGGCCGACTGATTCAAGCTGATAGAAGAGCAACTTTGACTGAAATAACCACTCATTACAACCGAGGTATGCAGCAAAGCATTTGTGAAGCCACAACACGCACAACCTTGAGGCGGATGGGCTACAACAGCAGAAGACCCCACCGGGTACCACTCATCTCCACTACAAATAGGAAAAAGAGGCTACAATTTGCACAAGCTCACCAAAATTGGACAGTTGAAGACTGGAAAAATTTTGCCTGGTCTGATGAGTCTCGATCTCTGTTGAGACATTTAGATGGTAGAATCAGAATTTGGCGTAAACAGAATGAGAACATGGATCCATCATGCCTTGTTATCACTGTGCGGTGGTGGTGTAATGCTGTGGGGGGTGTTTTCTTGGCACACTTTAGGCCCCTTAGTGCCAATTGGGCATCGTTTAAATGCCACGGCCTACCTGAGCATTGTTTCTGACCATGTCCTTCCCTTTATGACCACTATGTACCCATCCTCTGATGGCTACTTCCAGCAGGATAATGCACCATGTCACAAAGCTCGAATCATTTCAAATTGGTTTCTTGAACATGACAATGAGTTCACTGTACTAAAATGGTCCCCACAGTCTCCAGATCTCAACCCAATAGAGCATCTTTGGGATGTGGTGGAACGGGAGCTTCGTGCCCTGGATGTGCATCCCACAAATCTCCATCAACTGCAAGATGCTATCCTATCAATATGGGCCAACATTTCTAAAGAATGCTTTCAGCACCTTGTTGAATCAATGCCACGTAGAATTAAGGCAGTTCTGAAGGCGAAAGGGGGTCAAACACCTGGTAGCTGGTGTGGAGTTAACTATCTTCAAGTCATTGATTAGCATATTTTGTCTTGATAATCTATAAATCGCTCATGTGGAAACTGTTGATGTACAGAGCCAGAGAATATATACTGCATGGAGAGGTATAGTTTAGTTGAATTATGGTTATAACTTATGTTGTCATCATGCTTTTATGACACGCTATTGCATTTGTGTTATGTATTGTATTGCAATAAATGTGAAAAGACAGATGTGACAGCTTGAGCAGACTCCCAAATTTTAGGGTTTGTGATATCACCAACCCGGGAAGAAGCTTGTTGTGGTCCATACCAGCTGTTTGTTGTAGTCCTTAAAAAGCGATTTATGTAAAAGAAAATATCTCCCTTTGCATTAAACTTAAAGTGTCAGATTTTTATGCTCAAACAGCAACATTACACTACACTTAAAAAGTTACACTAAAGTTTAAAAGGGAAATCATAATTAACCACCCCTTTAAATAGCTTGAAATATGATTGGAATCACTTCCAATAAGGAAAATACAGTTAAGGTGCATGGACATGGCTTTTAATGGTGAGACTTTTGTTTTTGTAATTTGGATTTAGATTTATCGGCCAATATATATTATTTATCGGCTTTCACATATTATTGAATTATCACTTATCGTATCGGCCAAAAATTTAATATCCGTGCATCCCTAAACGTTAACATCCATGGAACCTTTACATTGTACAAAAGATTATTTTAAGTTCTTTAGATTATTAAAATGTTCTTCACTCTATAGCGGAAAATGGTTCTTTTAAGAACTGAAAGATTCTTTGAGAAACCAAAAATGGTTCCGGCATCGCTGTGGAACAAAAAAACTTCCAGATTTGCTTGATAGAGATCTTTATTTTAGGTCCGCAGCCTTTAACTGGCCTCATTTTATGACCCTTTTGGATCAACTGGACCCTTTTTTTTAAAAGACTGCTGGATTACAAGCCCAACCACAGTTATTCCTGACTGAATCTTGTCAAACATTTATTCATACATGCTTGCAGCATGACAGTAGGCACGGATACAAGTGCTTTAGCAGTCGTGTGCAGTGCACAGCCAAAGCCAGATTAGACTTGAATGTGTGTAAAGTGTGTGCGCATTGAAGGAGTGAAAGCCTCTTAAACCCTTTTCGCACAGCTGTGTGTGACGGCAGATGAATGTAATGGCGCCGATATTGAACAGATCACAAAATACTGATAACTGTTTGAACAAGTCTAGCTATTTTAAAAACTGGAATAGGGAATTTATTAAGCTCTTTGCGGTGGTCTACATGCGGTGTCCGACTCGAAATCGAGAATTGCGTTCATGGAAAATGTTTTGTTAAGTGAAATAAAGCTGAAATAAAATATAAATACGAAAAACATAAATTTAGAAACTAATACTAAATAATACTAAAATAACATGCATTGTGAATTAGCTTTTATTTAAAATGTTCAGTTCTCATTTTAATATTTTTTTAATACAAATGTGTTATTTGTATTAGTTTTTGTTATTTAAATATTTAAATTTAGCTTTAATTTATTTGTATTTCAGTTGTTAGTTTTAATAATTTTAGTACTTCAGTTTACTTCAGAAGTTGTTCATCTAATAATTATATTTTATTTAACCTTTATTTCAATTAACAAAAACAATCTTTAATAGTTCTTGTTTTAGGGTACATTTACATGACAGCGATTTACTAAAAACGGAAATGGAAAAAGCGACTAAAAACGCTGTAATATTCATGGCAGGCCAGTAGTTGGTGATGCCACTTTGTAAAGAAACACTACACGCCTACAGTAGAGGTTTCACAGACTAGTCGACTTTAATGCTCTGCCATGGCACTTTCAACTAGTCGCTGATCATGGAATATTATGCTTTTATGCTCTGTTTCCAACATTTAAAATGACAAATACACTGAACAAAATTATAAACACAATACTTTTGTGTTTGCCACCATTTTTCATGAGCTGAACTCAAAGAACTAAGACTTTCTATGTACACAGAAGGCCTATTTCTCTCAAATATTGTTCACAAATCTGCCCCCAACCCATGTAAGTTAATCGGCATTCTAAACGAATGCGCTGCTGCATTGTAACGCGCACACACACCATAGCTTGCATATCACACACGTAGTTTCCGCACACACAAACATTCAGTAGCGCAGAAATGTATTGTCAACACTATTCTGTGATTATCAATAAAATCACTTAGAAACTGAAAAGTTCTAGCATATATTTATTTGCTACTTTATCTGTATCTGTTTTAGGACGAGACGGAATCTGTGAGAAACATAACAACCCATAGACAAAATAACTGATAAAAAAGAAGCTGTTATGAAGATGCAATAGACTTATGGGCAGCGCTGTTTCATATAAACCCGCGTTCGAGTCTCAGCTCAAGGTTTAGGCTTATTTGTTCAATGACATTATCAGTGACTAGGCCACTCGACTTAAATCGCATAAATGTCGACTTAAAAAAATCTGAAGTCGTTCAACCCCTAGCCTATAGACTGAACATGTAAAATGCACATAATAAACAAGTTTCGATAATTTTATTATAGATGAAAGAGAGTGTAATATGAAAGACTAGCAGAAATTTAGCAGCCAATTTACAAAAACACTGCAGAATGCCACAATTGACCAATCAGAATCAAGTATCCCAGAGAACCGTGCAAATTAAATATGTGCGTTCAGGAATTCTCATGCAGTTCTTTTTCCTGTCCCGGTGCGTGACTCAGGTTAAGGTGGCAGAGCCGCTGAGTTTTGTTTCTACCCATCTGGTGTGACAGTAGTACCTCAGCTTCGCTTGCCAAAGCATGTAAACACACACACACACACACACACACACACACACACACACATAGTAACAGAGAACTGCTGAGTGTTTTTGCACTCTATCAGCAGTGATAATAACTCTTCTGCCGATAGTCTGAAAATAAACAGACACTAGCAAAATTGTCCTTCAAAGATATGCTTTCTTTTTGCTACGTTTATGCTAAAATATGCTACGTTTTTTATGTTTATTTAATAATGAAGCAAATTCATTTTGACAAATAAATATTAAGATATAGTATTTTTAAAATGATGGCAATAACCTTGTCTTTTTCCTCCTTCGGAATTACAAATCAATTACCTCCTTGCTTTCTGACTAATTACCCCATGCTTGTGTTTTATTTCGGGATAAGAACTCTCTGGATGTGACAGCCATCTGTGCCGGCTGCAATTAAAATGCCAAGACAGAAATACAGCATTTCTTTTGCTGTCAACCATCCATCTTGGCATTTTCACCCACATGCACGGCTGTATAATAACATTACGTGGGCATCTGGCATATAGTCACATATCTATAATAGGCTTGGATGGTTCAGAGCTTTCATAATGAAGCTACCTTCATGAATGTAAGCAAAGAACTTCTTCAAGAACCATTATCTGCTGTATATGTGTCTGTAAGGAGAACACAACATTCTTAAATTCAATAATCCAAACGCATGAATAAACATGAGAATATCACAGGGAGAAAATAACAACTACATAACCATAAACGATACCAGGCAATGAACAGACAGAACTCAGGGTTTTATACACAAGGAGAGTAATCAAAATAAGTACGAACAGGTGAATTAAATCAGTAACCAGAACCGGGAACAGAATGAAAACGAAACCATATACAACAAACGAGTCTGTCTGTATGGATTGAAAATGTAACATTCTTTGTTATATTATACGTTTTTCAGAACACCTAACTGAAATAAAATAAGTGGAAGCTGACATACTAAACATTAAACATTATGACATTAAATCAAAGATAAATTGTAATACAAAAAACATTACAGAAGCACATAACAATTTCTCAAACTTAAGATGAACTAAAATATAAGCATTTATTGAAACACCAAAAAACTAACTGAAAGTACTAAAATAAAAAGTGAAATGAAAATAAATTAAAGCTAAATATACATTTTTACAAAACAACAAATTACTCAAATTTAAACATTTAAAATTACTATGAAAAATGAAAATAAAAAATGAAAAGCCAATTCAAAATATGAATACATAATTTAATAGTATATAAATAATCTTTAAAAACACCCTCTGGTGTCTCTCCTTTTTTATTTCAATGAAACTAATTCATTGTATTTTAGTTCGATAATGTTTTTTATTTAATATTTTGTATTTTTAGGGGATTTTATGGTACTAAATTATATGTGTGCAGTAGTTATAATCCATTTATTCACTTTTTGAACATAGACCTGAAATTGAAATTTCCACCTTAAAATGTCATAATTCTTGAATGCTTAAGTTTGGTCTCTTTTTAAAGAAGACACTTGGCAGATTATTGCTAAAATGACAATTTGGAACAAAAGTGAACTTGAGAAAGTTATAGAAGTAGTTTAAGTTTATTGTTAGGAAAAATGCACAAAAATACTATTTTAAACTTTTATATGAATTGTGTATTTTCCAAAACATGTTTTACTTTAAAACTGCAAGAAAATCAAAGGCTGAATCGAAACAGGTTGTGTTCCAAATTTGAGGTTGATATTTCAAAAAATCAGTAAGATTTTGATTGGGCGCAGGACAAAACAAATTAATTGAAAATTTGTTAATGAAATTAAATTTGTTTTCAATGCGGCCATTTTTGGCCATGCAGGACCATTTAACCATCTTGAATCATGTCCATGATTTATTTTTGTGTTCACGTACCAGGTGCCAAAACCTTTACCAAGTTTCGTACCATTCCAGTGAAGTAAAAAAACCCACAACAATTTTAACCCTCTGGTGCTCTTCGTTTAGGGGTTGCATTGGTTGTCTTCCCGGTCATAAGTGACCGGACACCTAAAAATTAAGCCTCCTCCACCCCAGTAAAACCAATGCAATTGATCTTTCTTCAATAATATTTTTTCTTTTTAATTTTGTATTTTGAGATGATTTGATGGTATTTTTTAATATTCATGCAATAATTATGGTCTATTTTTGCCATTGAAAATTATAAAAAAATATATATATATATTTTGTAATTTCTTTTTATTATTATTATTATTATTGCAGTATTTCAGGTTAAAATAGAGACTAGGCCTTCAAAATAAATTTTTTTGAAGGCAGATTAGCGCCCTCTTTTGGAATTATTTAAGAAATCATGCAACCATGGGTGTAATCACTAGAGGTCTCTTGAGAATTCCCTAGTTCTGTTTTGAACACAATTTTTTTATGGATTTGAATATATATTTAAAAAATCTCAAAGACTATTTATTATGAAGTTTTAGATTTTTTTTGTTGTTGTTGTTGTTAGAAATATATATTTTTTTCCTGTGAATTTGTGTTTTTGCAGATTTCCCATTCATTTCCTATGGTGTCATTTTTGACCGAAGATCACAAGTGGGAGTATTCTTTTTTACGACCAATTAGCATGCTCGAATCATGCCCTCAATTATTTTGTGTGTTTACATACCTAATGCTAGAAAAGTCACCAAGTTTCATATCATTCCGATGAAGCTGTGATTTTTAAAAATTCCAAATGTGGTTCATAGGTTCAGTTTTTCATAGGTGTGTGTGTGTGTGTGTGTGTATAAGTGTGCGTGTGTGAGTGGATGTGTCAATATCACACTCTTGATGTTTTAGAGTGTCACCCCTTTACTGCTGTGTACTTTTTTCAGCATTGTGGCCGATTTGTAGATTGTACACACAAATATTCAGTGAATTTTTGTGCTTTTGCCGATATCCCATTCATTTCCTATGGTTGATCCTATACCTAACGCTAGAAAAGTCACCAAGTTTCATATCATTCTGATGAAGCTGTGATTTTTAACATTTCAAAACAGAAAATTTTCCGGTCAGAAATGACCGAAGAGCACCAGAGGGTTAAAATAAAAAATTAAACCCTGCTTCAATTGAGAAATATTGAAATATGTTCTGGGTTCTTTAAAACACAAGATGGCTTATAAAGAACTAGAGAATCAAAAGTTCACTGACTCTAAGGAACAAAACATTTTCTTCTGTAGAATTTTTTTGTAAAGTCCCACCATGTTGTCTTTTTTATTTTATTTACTTAGATGTTCCTAACAGTGTACCTCAGCAACAGCGACAAGCACTTCACCGAGCTTCCTATCACGCCGGAGACACTGTGTCGAGATGTGGTGGACATGTGTAAAGAGCCGGGGGAGGTGGACTGCTATCTGGCCGAGATGTGGAGAGGATCTGGTATGTACTGAAAGTTAATTCCAACAATTGTTTGTCTATGGATCACAGTTTATCAAAAATTTTAATTCTGTCATTATTTATCAAGTTTAAAATGTACAGTTAATAGAGCAGCATGAACATTTATCAAAATATCTCATTTTGTGTCCCATGGAAGAAACAACACCATGCTGGTTTGAAATGACTGGTGAATAAATTACATAATTTCCTTTTTTGGATGAACTATTCCTTAAACAAAGTCATTACAGCAATAAAAATGATAGAAATCATCTTGCTGCACCTGTCCATGCGACTGTGGTGTAAAGGTGCAGTGATGCATCACTCTAGAATGGATCTTTGCCACCTAATTTGCATTCCTTCTTTCCTATTGGTCGGTTCCTTTCTCAGAGCGTGTGATTGGGGACAGCGAGCGAATTATCGAAGTACTGCAGCGCTGGGGTCAGCAGAGGGCGGAGGTGCGATTCTTCCTGCGCCATGACCGAGCACCTGGCCACGATACAGGTGAGAAAGAGAAAAGTCAATGGTCACTGTGTTTTCAAAGGTCAAAATCTTTTAGAGTGTGTTTGGTTCATTTTACAAAACTGGTGCCACTTTTGTTCCTCATATGCATACGTGCAAAAAATAGCATTTACTATATGTTAATGTACACAGTTCAACTTTTGCCTTTTATCATGAGGATGCATTTTTGGCGCCTGTGTATTTCCTTGCTCTGTTAGTGAATATGATTTTTAAATATAATATAAAAGTAAAAGCTATCATTTTGTCTTTAATACCTCTCTACTCTCTCTCTCTCTCTCTCTCTCTCTCTCTCTCTCTCTCTCTCTCTCTCTCTCTCTCTCTCTCTCTCTCTCTCTCTCTCTCTCTCTCTCTCTCTCTCTCTCTCTCTCTCTCTCTCTCTCTCTCTCTCTCTCTCTCTCTCTCTCTCTCTATATATATATATATATATATATATATATATATATATATATATATATATATATATATATATATATATATATATATATATATATATATATTATACACACACTCACCTAAAGGATTATTAGGAACACCATACTAATACTGTGTTTGACCCCCTTTCACCTTAAGATCTGCCTTAATTCTACGTGGCATTGATTCAACAAGGTGCTGAAAGCATTCTTTAGAAATGTTGGCCCATATTGATAGGATAGCATCTTGCAGTTGATGGAGATTTGTGGGATGCACATCCAGGACACGAAGCTCCCGTTCCACCACATTCCAAAGATGCTCTATTGGGTTGAGATCTGGTGACTGTGGTGGCCATTTTAGTACAGTGAACTCATTGTCATGTTCAAGAAACCAATTTGAAATGATTCGAGCTTTGTGACATGGTGCATTATCCTGCTGGAAGTAGCCATCAGAGGATGGGTACATGGTGGTCATAAAGGGATGGACATGGTCAGAAACAATGCTCAGGTAGGCCGTGGCATTTAAACAATGCCCAATTGGCACTAAGGGGCCTAAAGTGTGCCAAGAAAACATCCCCTACACCATTACACCACCACCACCAGCCTGCACAGTGGTAACAAGGCATGATGGATCCATGTTCTCATTCGGTTTATGCCAAATTCTGACTCTACCATCTGAATGTCTCAACAGAAATCGAGACTCATCAGACCAGGCAACATTTTTCCAGTCTTCAACTGTCCAATTTTGGTGAGCTTGTGCAAATTGTAGCCTCTTTTTCCTATTTGTAGTGGAGATGAGTGGTACCCAGTGGGGTCTTCTGCTGTTGTAGCCCATCCGCCTCAAGGTTGTGCGTGTTGTGGCTTCACAAATGCTTTGCTGCATACCTTGGTTGTAATGAGTGGTTATTTCAGTCAAAGTTGCTCTTCTATCAGCTTGAATAAGTCGGCCCATTCTCCTCTGACCTCTAGCATCAACAAGGCATTTTCGCCCACAGGACTGCCGCATACTGGATGTTTTTCCCTTTTCACCCCATTCTTTGTAAACCCTAGAAATGGTTGTGCGAGAAAATCCCGGTAACTGAGCAGATTGTGAAATACTCAGACCGGCCCGTCTGGCACCAACAACCATGCCACGCTCAAAATTGCTTAAATCACCTTTCTTTCCCATTCTGACATTCAGTTTGGAGTTCAGGAGATTGTCTTGACCAGGACCACACCCCTAAATGCATTGAAGCAACTGCCATGTGATTGGTTGATTAGATAATTGCATTAATGAGAAATTGAACAGGTGTTCCTAATAATCCTTTAGGTGAGTGTATATAAATACATACATACAGTGGGGAGAACAAGTATTTGATACACTGCCGATTTTGCAGGTTTGCCCTTACAAAGCATGTAGAAGTCTGCAATTTTTATCATATGTACTCTTCAACTGTGAGTGACGGAATATAAAACAAAAATCCAGAAAATCACATTGTATGATTTTTTAAAGTAATTAATTTGCATTTTATTGCATGACATAAGTATTTGATACATCAGAAAAGCAGAACTTAATATTTGGTACAGAAACCTTTGTTTGCAATTACAGAGTTAATTTGTTTCCTGTAGTTCTTGACCAGGTTTGCACACACTGCAGCAGGGATTTTGACCCACTCCTCCATATAGACCTTCTCCAGATCCTTCAGGTTTCGGGGCTGTCGCTGGGCAATACGGACTTTCAGCTCCCTCCAAAGATTTTCTATTGGGTTCAGGTCTGGAGAATGGCAAGGCCACTCCAGGACCTTGAGATGCTTCTTACGGAGCCACTCCTTAGTTGCCCTGGCTGTGTGTTTTGGATCGTTGTCATGCTGGAAGACCCAGCCAAGCCTTTGCAGAAAAGCATCCCCAAAAAAATGATGTTTCCACCTCCATGCTTCACGGTTGGGATGGTGTTCTTGGGGTTGTACTCATCCTTCTTCTTCCTCCAAACACGGCGAGTGGAGTTTAGACCAAAAAGCTCTATTTTTGTCTCATCAGACCACATGACCTTCTCCCATTCCTCCTCTGGATCATCCAGATGGTCATTGGCAAACTTCAGACGGGCCTGGACATGCGCTGGCTTGAGCAGGGGGACTTTGCGTGCGCTGCAGGATTTTAATCCATGACGGTGTAGTGTGTTACTAATGGTTCCCTTTTAGTCGGTCACGTTCGACGTACGTCGGAACTGACCGAAGAATTGGGATCTGTTTTCAGAGACCAATCTACTTCGAGTGTATAGAAACGAGCCAATGAACATTGGCATGCGGTTCACGCATTCCACGCGCCGCCCCGCATTGCGGGTATAAATACGGCAGTGGAAGTACCGCATATCGCTTTCAACTTCGGAGCCGAGCATTTCTATGTTCCTACGAAGAGTGTTTTATCTACGAGTCATGAGAGAGAGAGGAAAACTGCCTACCTGCTTCCAGTGTCGGTGTTACGGTGCCTTACAGCGGTGGTCGCGAGCAAAAAAGAAAACAAACAGCTGTTCTCACAGCTCGCTGGGCGTTTTCCTTTGAGTGCTCACAGCAGGCTTGCACCGTTCATATGAGACCGCTTCAACGCTGGTTACACGACCGAGTCCCGAGATGGGCGTGGCAGAGTGGCAAGTACCGGGTCTCAGTTACTCCTTACTGTCACCAAACCTTCAAACCGTGGGCGGACCCCTCGTTTCTCCGGGCCAGAGTGTCCTTCGAACAGGTGTCCAGGCATACTGTGGTCTCCATGGATGCCTCATACACGGGCTGGGGGACCACGAACAACGGGCACTCAGTTTCGGGTCTGTGGACGGGGCCCCAACTGCGTTGGCATATCAATTGCCTAGAGTTCTGGCTGTACGTCTTACCCTGGCCCGGTTCAAGAAGCCGCTTCGGGGTAAACACGTACTGGTCCATTCGGACAGCACTGCGGCCGTTGCGTACACCAACCAACAGGCTGGTCTACGCTTCCGTTGCATGCTCCGGCTCGCCCGCCATCTCCTCCTGTGGAGTCAGAAGTTTGTGAGGTCAGTTCGTGCCATTCACATCCCAGTTGCGCTGAACCAGACAGCCAACAAGCTCTCTCGTCAGTTGACACCTCCGGGCGAATGGCGACTCCACCCCTGGAGCGTCGAGCTGATATGGGACCACTTCGGAGCCGCGCAGGTAGACCTGTTCGCCTCTCCGGAGTCGACCCATTGCCAGTGGTACCATTCCCTGACCGGGGGTACCTTGGGCACAGATGCACTGGCGCACAGCTGGCCCCGGGACCTACGCAAATATGCGTTTCCCCCAGTGAGCCTTCTCGCACAGACTCTGTGCAAGGTCAGGGAGGACGAGGAGCAGGTCTTGTTAGTTGCGCCCTATTGGCCCAACCGGACCTGGTTCTCCGAACTCACACTCCTCGCTACAGCCCCTCCCTGAGGAAGGACCTTCTTTCTCAGGGGCGGGGCACTCTATGGCACCCGCGTCCAGACCTCTGGAATCTCCATGTCTGGTCCCTGGACGGGACGTGGAGGTTCTAGGTGGCCTGCCACAAGCAGTGGTAGACACCATTGCTTCAGCTAGAGCCCCCTCTACGAGGCGCCTCTATTCCCTGAAGTGGAACCTGTTCGTTGAGTGGTGTTCTTCCCGCCGGGACGACCCCCGGAAGTGTTCGATTAACGTTGTGCTTTCCTTCCTGCAGGATGGGTTGGAGCGAAGGCTGC
The DNA here is from genome assembly GCA_023566225.1 of Romanogobio albipinnatus. Taxonomy (NCBI): domain Eukaryota; kingdom Metazoa; phylum Chordata; class Actinopteri; order Cypriniformes; family Gobionidae; genus Romanogobio; species Romanogobio albipinnatus. The sequence goes on from CM042263.1 coordinate 17,098,013, forward strand.
CTCCCTCCACCCTCAAAGTGTACGTTGCAGCAATAGCGGCGTATCACGATGCAGTAGACGGTAAATCCTTAGGTAAGCACGACTTAATCGTCAGGTTCCTCAGAGGTGCGAGGAGACTAATCCTCCTCGTTCAACCTCGGTACCCTCTTGGGATTTAGCCCTGGTGCTTAGAGCACTCCAGGTGCCAGTTTCCACCATTTGAGCCTTTGCAGTCAGTTGAGCAAAAAATCCTGTCCATGAAGACAGTCCTCCTGACTGCATTGGCCTCAATCAAGAGGTTAGGGGACCTGCATGCACTTTCGGTCGACGAATCGTGCCTAGAATTCGGGCCGGCCAACTCTCACGTTGTCCTGAGACCCCGGCCTGGATATGTGCCCAAGGTTCCTACCACTCCCTTTCGGGACCAGGTGGTGAACCTGCAAGCACTGCCTTCGGAGGAGGCAGACCCAGCCCTAGCTTGGTTATGTCCCGTCCGCGCTCTCCGCGCTTACGTTGACCGGACTCAGAGCTTCAGATCCTCACAGCAGCTCTTCCATCTGTTACGGAGGTCAGCAGAAGGGAAAGGCTGTCTCCAAGCAGAGGTTGGCCCACTGGATAGTGGATGCCATCGTCTTGGCTTACCAGTCCCAAGACGTACCTTGCCCGTTCGGGGTACGAGCACACTCCACTATGAGCGTAGCTTCATCCTGGGTGCTGGTTCAAGGCGCCTCGCTGACAGACATATGTAGAGCTGCGGGCTGGGCGACACCTAACGTGTTCGCTAGATTTTATAGCCTCCGTGTAGAGCCGGTATCTTCCCGCATCCTCGCCCCCAGGGGCCAGTAGCGCTAAGTACCCGTTCTAGTGTCGGCTTGCAACGCCACTCCCACCCTCTGGGCCGGATACATGCGTCTATTTGCTCCAGTTGAGTTCCCCGGAAATGGCTAACCCTGTGAGTCCTCCGTCACCCCTGCAGTGTCAGACGTTGCGGACCGTCTGACGCTAGGCCTGCACCCGTATGCTTGTGGAACGTGTGTGTAGGCTGGGTTCCATATGTTGCGGTCCACTAACGGCTACCCCATATGTGTATTTTCCACGGTACCAGCTACTCTACCCGGCTAGCCCCATGTCTTTCCCTGGACAGAGCCCGCTCTGTCATCTCTGGGCGTGTTCTTCCCCCCCTGGGACCAGGTTGGGTCCACCCCAGAGACTTCCATATGTTGCACTACCCTGATAGGTTAGTCCTTAGGCGTATTTCCACCTCTCCTTCCATTGAAGGATGTGGCTCCGCAGCGTACCATCTCCCGAGACGGGCACGCTTTCCCAGCGTTATCCAATAGTCACGCTGAGTGGGTCTTGCAGGAACAGCAAGTGACTGTCCTTCCCTGCCAGGAGCCCTGACTCCCACTCCAACATAGGAGTGGTCCAGCGAGCTCAGGCAGGGCGCTGGAAGGGCCAGCATCCCTGGCGTGTTGGTAGGGATCCCAATTCATCGGTCAGTTCCGACGTACGTCGAACGTGACTAACTGAAAGGGAACGTCTCGGTTACGTATGTAACCCTCATTCCCTGAAGGAGGGAATGGAGACGTACATCCCGTCGCCAGGTGCTGTGCTTCAGCTGAAGGCCCGAGCCACTTATCTCGGCTCCTCAGTTGAAAACGATATGCGGTACTTCCACTGCCGTATTTATACCCGCAATGCGGGGCGGCGCGTGGAATGCGTGAACCGCATGCCAATGTTCATTGGCTCGTTTCTATACACTGGAAGTAGATTGGTCTCTGAAAACAGATCCCAATTCATCGGTCAGTTCCGACGTACGTATCCGTTCCCTCCTTCAGGGAACGAGGGTTACATACGTAACCGAGACGTTTTCTTTGAGACTGTGGTCCCAGCTCTCTTCAGGTCATTGACCAGGTCCTACTGTGTAGTTCTGGGCTGATCCCTCAACTTCCTCATGACCATTGATGCCCCACAAGGTGACATCTTGCATGGTGCCCCAGACCGTGGGAGATTGACCGTCATCTTGAGCTTCTTCCATTTTCTAATAATTGCGCCAACAGTTGATGCCTTCTCACCAAGCTACTTGCCTATTGTCCTGTAGCCCATCCCAGCCTTGTGCAGGTCTACAATTTTATCCCTGATGTCCTTACACAGCTCTCTGGTCTTGGCCATTGTGGAGAGGTTGGAGTCAGTTTGATTGAGTGTGTGGACAGGTGTATTTTATACAGGTAATGAGTTCAAACAGGTGCAGTTAATACAGGTTATGAGTGGAGAACAGGAGGGCTTCTTAAAGAAAAATGAACAGGTCTGTGTGAGCCGGAATTCTTACTGGTTGGTAGGTGATCAAATACTTATGTCATGCAATAAAATGCAAATTCATTATTAAAAAATCATACAATGTGATTTCTGGCTATTTCTGGATTTTTGTTTTAGATTCCGTCTCTCACAATTGAAGTGTACCTATGATAAAAATGACAGACCTCTACATGCTTTGTAAGTGGGCAAACCTGCAAAATCGGAAGTGTATCAAATACTTGTTCTCCCCACTGTATATCTCACTGAATACGGCAGAAAATATATAGCACCTATCAACACTTTGGAAACATTACAATTGTTAAATGTTCTTGAAAGAAGTCTCCTGCTCACCAAGGCTGCATTTATTTAATAAAAAAATGCAGTAAAAAAGCAATACAGTGAAATATTATCCTAATGTAAAGCAGCTGTTATCTATGTGAATATATATATATATATATATATATATATATATATATATATATATATATATATATATATATATATATATATATATATATATATATATATAATATATATGTAATTTATTCCTGTGATCAAAGCTGAATTTATCATCATTACTCCAGTCTTCAGTGTCAAATGTTCCTTCAGAAATCATTCTAATATGATTATGATTTATAATCATTTATGATTATTATCAATGTTGAAAAAAGTTGTGCTGCTTCATTTTTTGTGGAAACCATGATACTATTCAAACATTTGTGGTAAGATTAAAAATAGAGAGACATTAATACGTTTATTCATCAAACATGCATTAAATTGATCACAAGTGACATTTATAATATTACAAAAGATTTCTATTTAATAAATGCTTTAATAAATGCAAATAAATGCTGTTCATTGAATGTTCTATTCATTAAATGGGTTTCCACAACATTTTTAAGCAGCACAACTGTTTTCAACAATGATTATAATCATAAATGTTTGTTGAGCATCAAATCATCATATTAGAATTACTTCTGAAGGATCATGTGACACTGAAGACTGGAGTAATGATGCTGAAAATTCAGCTTTGATCACAGGAATAAATTACATTGTACTATATTTTGTTACCATGATACATTTTCCTTCTAAAAGCATATTATATTTCATTATGTCAAATTAAATTGTATAACTGTCAACCCTGTTACCATCAATCCTGATAGCATTATGGAAGCATGTCTCAGCTTAGATTTCAAAATTGTTAATTTAGCTTGAGAAAGTGCAGTGCATTTTATTAACACTTATACATGTAAGTATAAGTATATGTAAACATATATTATTTGTTTATTAGCATTTTTAAAATCGAACTTTTAAAAATATGGAATTAAAAAGTGCCCCAATTACCTACTTTTAGTTTCTATGTCTGATTTTGAATACTGAAGACAGTAGCAATGCGAAAGAGTTGGATAATGTTTGATATTGTGTATTATTTACTGTATGGTTGGATTATTATCTGTTGTATGGTTGAATATAGACAGGCTCTTTGTCTATGCCAAATCACGGGCACGTTCGATTACATCCTCTCCCCTCTGCATCCCAACCCCCCAGCAGTCTGCTGTCTGTATGGACATGCCGTTGTTGCAGATAGGCGTGAATGTCATTTCCTTTTATTGGAGACTGTGAATAGAGGGGTTGTAAATTTGACATGGTTATGGCTGTGTTGGGGCATGAATTATTTACTGCAGAACGGCTTGTTTTGTGGGCACTGCCTAAGGGTGGGGGGCTTTGGAATAGATCAGAATGGATCTTGTGTCCTGAAAACATGCACACAAAATGGAAGATTTTATTTCTCAAAGGTTGCTCATCTTAGCTTAAAGGGTATTTTTTAGGTATGAAATATGTTTCTCCTAAAATGAAAAATGAAAGCAGACACAAATGAGAGACAGATGATTGCATTCTAAGCGCAGTTTGAGAGATTGATCTGTTCTGAAACTCCAGAGGAGGCACATGCGAGTAAACAAAAAAATCCTTAAACTAAACTTCTGCGAATAACATTGCTTATCCATTTAATCACTGAAACGAATAAGATAATATTGACATGTTTAGCTCATATTGCAGAGTGCAGATGGTGAAGGAATACCTGTGTGAGAGTAATGAACCGGTGTAGCCCAAACACTGATGCTCATTTTTGTGTGTGTGTTTGTGATTTATGAGGGCACAAATTTGTATAATGACACAGGTATTACACTGGTATCACGAAGTAAACATTAAATATGAGGGCATTTCATATGTCCTCATATTTAAAATAGCTTTAAAAACATACTAAACAATGTTTTATTAAAAATGTAAAAATGCTGAATGTTTTCCTGTGATGAGTAGGTTTAGGGGTAGGGGTAGTGTAGGGGGATAGAATGTACAGTTTGTACAGTATAAAAACCATTACGCCTATGGAATGTTCTCACTTGGATAGCAAAACAAACCTGTGTGCGTGTGTGTGTGTGAGTCACCACTTTCCATCCAAATGCATCAAAGAATTCAGTCACCAACACATATGCCCACACACTCACATACACACACATCAAATACACATGCATGTGCACACAATTTTTTCTCGCATTTTTGTTTATTTATTTGCCACTCCCACATAATCAAAAACATAAATAGCACATAAGGCATGTGACAAGTGACGCAAACTATTATTAAATAATTTTTATGAAGTATTTTTATGTAAGTTATGGTATCATTTGATTTTCTTTGGTTATTTTATAATATATAATTGTACTACTATAATTATACTATTTTTTGTAATTAGATATATGTATCAAATATATGTGTGTGTGTATATGTATATGTGTATGTGTATATACAGGTCCTTCTCAATAAATTAGCATATTGTTATAAAGTTCATTATTTTCCATAATGTAATGATAATAATTAAACTTTCATATATTTTAGATTCATTGCACACCAAATGAAATATTTCAGGTCTTTTATTGTTTTAATACTGATGATTTTGGCATACAGCTCATGAAAACCCAAAATTCCTATCTCAATAAATTAGCATATTTTATCCGAACAATAAAAGAAAAGTGTTTTTAATACAAAAAAAGTCAACCTTCAAATAATTATGTTCAGTTATGCACTCAATACTTGGTTGGAAATCCTTTTGCAGAAATGACTGCTTCAATGCGGCGTGGCATGGAGGCAATCAGCCTGTGGCACTGCTGAGGTGTTATGGAGGCCCAGGATGCTTCGATAGCGGCCTTAAGCTCATCCAGAGTGTTGGGTCTTGCGTCTCTCAACTTTCTCTTCACAATATCCCACAGATTCTCAATGGGGTTCAGGTCAGGAGAGTTGGCAGGCCAATTGAGCACAGTAATACCATGGTCAGTAAACCGTTTACCAGTGGTTTTGGCACTGTGAGCAGGTGCCAGGTTGTGCTGAAAAATGAAATCATCTCCATAAAGCTTTTCAGCAGATGGAAGCATGAAGTGCTCCAAAATCTCCTGATAGCTAGCTGCATTGACCCTGCCCTTGATAAAACACAGTGGACCAACACCAGCAGCTGACATGGCACCCCAGACCATCACTGACTGTGGGTACTTGACACTGGACTTCAGGCATTTTGGCATTTCCTTCTCCCCAGTCTTTCTCCAGACTCTGACACCTTGATTTCCGAATGACATGCAAAATTAGCTTTCATCCGAAAAAAGTACTTTGGACCACTGAGCAACAGTCCACTGCTGCTTCTCTGTAGCCCAGGTCAGGCGCTTCTGCCGCTGTTTCTTGGTCAAAAGTGGCTTGACCTGGGGAATGCGGCACCTGTAGCCCATTTCCTTCACACGCCTGTGCACGGTGGCTCTGGATGTTTCTACTCCAGACTCAGTCCACTGCTTCCGCAGGTCCCCCAAGGTCTTGAATCGGTCCATCTCCACAATCTTCCTCAGGGTCCGGTCACCTCTTCTCGTTGTGCAGCGTTTTTTGCCACACTTTTTCCTTCCCACAGACTTCCCACTGAGGCGCCTTGATACAGCACTCTGGGAACAGCCTATTCGTTCAGAAATGTCTTTCTGTGTCTTACCCTCTTGCTTGAGGGTGTCAATGATGGCCTTCTGGACAGCAGTCAGGTCGGCAGTCTTACCCATGATTGCGGTTTTGAGTAATGAACCAGGCTGGAAGTTTTTAAAAGCCTCAGGAATCTTTTGCAGGTGTAATTTTGATTCAGATGATTAGGTTAATAGCTCGTTTAGAGAACCTTTTCATGATATGCTAATTTATTGAGATAGGAATTTTGGGTTTTCATGAGCTGTATGCCAAAATCATCAGTATTAAAACAATAAAAGACCTGAAATATTTCAGTTGGTGTGCAATGAATCTAAAATATATGAAAGTTTAATTTTTATCATTACATTATGGAAAATAATGAACTTTATCACAATATGCTAATTTATTGAGAAGGACCTGTATATATATATATATATATATATATATATATATATATATATATATATATATATATATATATATATATATATATATATATATATATATATATATATATATATATATATATATATATATATATATATATATATTGAACACCCTGCTATTTTGCAAGTTCTCCCACTTAGAAATCATGGAGGGGTCTGAAATTGTCATCGTAGGTGCATGTCCACTGTGAGAGACATAATCTAAAAAAAAAATAATCCAGAAATCACAATGTATGATTTTTTAACTATTTGTTTGTATGATACAGCTGCAAATGAGTATTTGAACACCTGAAAAAATGTATGTTAATATTTGGTACAGTAGCCTTTGTTTGCAATTACAGAGGACAAACGTTTCCTGTAGTTTTTCACCAGGTTTGCACACACTACAGGAGGGATTTTGGCCCACTCCTCCACACAGATCTTCTCTAGATCAGTCAGGTTTCTCATTAATGCAGCAAAGCATTTGTGAAGCCACAACACGCACAACCTTGAGGCGGATGGGCTACAACAGCAGAAGACCCCACCGGGTACCACTCATCTCCACTACAAATAGGAAAAAGAGGCTACAATTTGCACGAGCTCACCAAAATTGGACAGTTGAAGACTGGAAAAATGTTGCCTGGTCTGATGAGTCTCGATTTCTGTTGAGACATTCAGATGGTAGAGTCAGAATTTGGCGTAAACAGAATGAGAACATGGATCCATCATGCCTTGTTACCACTGTGCAGGCTGGTGGTGGTGGTGTAATGGTGTGGGGGATGTTTTCTTGGCACACTTTAGGCCCCTTAGTGCCAATTGGGCATTGTTTAAATGCCACGGCCTACCTGAGCATTGTTTCTAACCATGTCCATCCCTTTATGATCACCATGTACCCATCCTCTGATGGCTACTTCCAGCAGGATAATGCACCATGTCACAAGCTCGAATCATTTCAAATTGGTTTCTTGAACATGAAAATGTACTAAAATGGACCCCACAGTCTCCAGATCTCAACCCAATAGAGCGTCTTTGGGATGTGGTGGAACTGGAGCTTCGTGCCCTGGATGTGCATCCCACAAATCTCCATCAACTGCAAGATGCTATCCTATCAATATGGGCCAACATTTCTAAAGAATGCTTTCAGCACCTTGTTGAATCAATGCAACGTAGAATTAAGGCAGTTTTGAAGGTGAAAGGGGGTCAAACACAATATTAGTATGGTGTCCTAATAATCCTTTAGGTGAGTGTATTACATATGTATAAATTTATAATAATATAAAATCTATCAAATTTTTTTAAACTTTTTTTTTCATGAGTTATTTGGCATGTTAACTCAAAATACACTGTCATTTTATGTGTAAATATACGTGTGTGTGTGTGTGTTTATGTTTATTTATTTATTTTATTGGTAGTTGCTTATGGTACCAGTAAATTTTTCTTTGAAAATAACACAATAACAATTTTTTGGTCTGTTGTTTTGCATGCTATTTTTAACTCATAAATAACTTTGGTTGCAATTTCTAGCAATTTCTAGTAATATGTTTACACGGCGTGTTTGAAGTGAATCCTCCCTGTTCCCCTGAGAAGTTTAAACATCCCAGTCATGTGAAACCATGTGTGAGGTTTCAGATTTCTCTGACTGACTTTGGCCTTCTACGCCGGACAAAGACCGGCTGTTACACAACAATGCGAGTGATATCGGCTCTGTACGGCTGGCTTTACCTCACAAAGAGTTCCTTATTTTTCTGTTGAGCGTAATTATGTCAATTAAACGCAGTTTGACTCTTATCCGTGGTGTTTGTGTTTTGTTTTCACACAGAACTGAGGTAAAACTCTATGCTTGTGTAATCAGTAAGCCCTGATTAGGACCCCTGTGGTGTCAGACTGTGACCAAGAACATTATTTGGGCATTGTTTCACTCCTAGACTGGTTTATCCAGTAACCCACATAAGCGGCGCTAGCAGTGCCAGTGTTGATGTTATGTAAGTGGGACCCTGGCACAGGCAGTCATATGGAGGATAATTGAGCGCTAGTTGTTTTCCCCAGCCAAACAGTCATTATGTAATGAGGTTCACCCAAGCACAGCCACTCTTTTTTTCAGGCTAAATCCATTATTCCTGGCCTTTATTGTGAGTGTTTGCTAAATGCTAACTGTTGAGCTTTGAGTCAAAAGTCTTAATATGCACTTCTCCTCAACAAGCTGCGTGATTTTAGGTATCATTCATGTTCTTGACTAGTTATCCGTCAAAGTTTAATATACATCTCTAACCCTAGTAAGTATGAGCAATAATGCTGCTAACACTGCCAACACTGCTAACTTTCTTTTACTACAGGAGGTCACAGAGCTCCAGAGTCTCTTGCCAAGAGAAACGCAGTGAAGGGGACATTGGACAGACACATGGAAAATGGAGTGAGTATGAATTCCCTCAAAGATTTGTTAATCTGCTAAACTCCGCCTCCCCTTGGTTACTGTTGCCAATTTAGGCATAAATTGGAAACCTTCAGTAAAATGTGCACATAAATTGTTAAAGATTAAATAGATATTATTCTTACATGGGCTGAAGTGAATTATGACATTCCAAAGCATTTTTATGTGATTTAAAAACTGAGGAGACTTTGTGAATGAGGGATCACTCATAGTTTAATCCACCACACTCAAGATACATGTAACCACTTTACTATCACTTTCCCGCTAGCGGGTCACTTGGTGTTCTTTTTTATTTATCGCCTTTCTTCATATCACATATTTTAGTAATCATCATTTGAACGCTTACGAACTTTCACAGTTTTCATCCTGTGAAAACCGTTTTGAAATTGGACGTTGCGTTACCATGGAAATGGTACGGCTCCTCCCCTAATGGGCTGTGTCAGGTTTCGTATCACAAAATGTATTTGAACTACTTTTCTAATCTTGAAGAACACATATTGTCGGAAAGGTCTGAGTCTCAAGGTTTCATAGAAGTGAAATTTGGATAGAAATTTATCATTTTTTTAATAGGAGTATGCAAAATTTCAATTGATTTTGATACAGCACTGTAACAAAATCTCTTAGAAACATACATTTTTTGTGATTTCAATGTCAAATTTGGAACACAACTTGGTTAGACATATGGCTTTGATTTTATAGTAACTTTATAGCAAATTTTTTTTTGTAAAATATATATTTTAATATATATATTATAAAATAAAAATATTTTGTGTAGTACATTTAATTTACAGTAAATTTAAAGGAACACACTATTTTTGAAAATAGGCTAATTTTCCAACTCCCCTAGAGTTGAGTTTTACCGCTTTCGAATCCATTCAGCCGATCTCCGGATCTGGCAGTAGAACTTTTAGCATAGCTTAGCATAGATCATTGAATCTGATTAGACCGTTAGCATCTCGCTCAAAAATGACCAAAGACTTTCGATATTTTTCCTATTTAAAACTTGACTCTTCTGTAGTTACATCGTGTACTAAGACCGACGGAAAATGAAAAGTTGCGATTTTCTAGGCCGATATGGCTAAGAACTATACTCTCATTCCTGTGTAATAATCAAGGAACTTTTCTGCCGTACTATAGGTGCAGCAGGCGCAGATGCTAATGGTCTAATCAGATTAAATGATCTATGCTAAGCTATGCTAAAAGTTCTACCACCAGATCCGGAGATTGGCTGAATGGATTCGAAAACGGTAAAACTCAACTGTTTAACTCTAGGGGAGTTGGAAAATGAGCCTATTTCAAAAACTTTTTCATACTTTAATTTTTTGAAGTGCTTTCACTTTCAGGTCTATATTCCACAGCATTCTTGAATTACAACCATTTAAGTTTGGATGTACCGGGGGTAACAGCTAAGCGGTTAAAGATTTAACGAAAAACAAACTGCATACAGTATAAAGTATAATTGCATATGTTGCGCATTACAAGTAACTTATGTAGTCAGATTACTTTTTCAAATAACTGGAAAAATAACTCATTACTTATACATTTAAAACAAAATATTTGAGTTGCTTCTTCAAAAAAGTAACACAGGTTACTTTGTTTTTCCATTTATTTGACTGACAGCTCTCCTGTCCCCATGTTGAGAGAAATTGGGAAGTGCAGAAGCATTGTGTGTAAACATGATGGTTATTGTAATTGTAGACTAAATTTTAGTTTCAGTATTCCTCAAAATGAATAAAAACAGTGAAATGCAATCTCAGAATATTACGCAAACCTGCAATAATTAAATATATTAAATTTCACAAATATACTTTATGTATTTAATCTTACTTTATTAACCCCTTTAATGTCTTTGCTGCTGACCTATGATCCACTTCAACCATACTAATGAGCAAAAATTACTTTATATAAACATCACATTTGTTCTCCTGCATCCTGTTCTTCTGCAATCCAGTATGGACGCACACAGCGTTGCCAACTCTCGCGAGACAAATAAGCAACCGCAGCTTCAAAAACAAGCCCAATATTATTATATTATTTATTATCTTCAATATCATTTATGATCAATCATTTTTTATCAATAAATGAGCCTGCAACATATTAAACTGAAACCTCTCGGAGTTTGAAAAGCAAAAACATGTGATTTTACAAAAATCATCAAATTACAATAAAGGGCACGCAATATCCTCCGATCAGCTGTCAACAGAATAGGTTTGGAGATGGAAAAAGAGAAAAAGTGACGTGAAGACCAATTATGGGTAATGTCCCGATTATCTTGATGGTTCTAAAGATTATCTTATCAGATTTTCCTGTGGTGTGAAGTGTGTCAAGAGTGTCCGAACCTGCTCGGAAGAACGTCGGAGCTGTCTCGATCGCGATCAGAAATCCTGATGTGTGGGGGGGGGGACCCCGAGGACAAACGCGCGCACACTCACGTGAAACGAAATAATATCCAATCTGAAAGCATGCTGAGAGATGAAATAGTCATGAACTGTAGGAAACTCCTACTATAAAAACTATTATTTAAAGTTGATTTAATAAGGAAATTTCAAAGAGAATAATAGGGGCTATCTATTTTCCAAGAGACACCTGAGAACAACAATTATTTAAAAAAAAAAATTTTGTGGCTGGAAAAATAATCATTTTTATTTGTAATGCCATTACCCACCTGGTGCCTGAATGGCTCTTTAATACATATACATGTATCTAGTCTGGTTGCTCAAAGTATTGCAGATCATAGCAATAAAAGTACCAAGAAACCAAGAAAAGTTTAAAATAGTGCTAAAAAGGCAAACTTTCTTTATATGTACAGTAGGCTATATGAATTGATATTGAATCAAGATCGAAATCAATAATCGTGCCAATCACCGCCATGCTTATTCTGAAGTCTCGCGAGATTTTGCGATATTTTTTTCGGGACTCTTTTACAGTCGGGACTCTGGTTGAAAATCTGTTCGTGTGCTGTCTTTGTCACATCATGGCACACCACACACTATAGGAGCAAAACGGTTAAATCTAGGATTATTTGTCCTCATGTTTGTGGTCTATCACATTTTGAAAATCTTATAAGATGTAAAAAATCTTTTGGTGTGTACCCAGCATAACCCATAGTCGGAGTTAGTGCACACAAATTAGGAGCAGTGAGTAGTGAACACACACACACACACACACACACACACTGCAAACCGTGAAAAAGATAAGCCCTGCATCTCAATGTGCATATGCTATCTTCCCTAAATAGTATTGAAAATTACTAATGTCACATACTATTTAGGATGGATAGTATGTACATTGGGACGCAGGCAAGCACTAAGGGAGCGCTGCAATATAGACACATATTTATAGTAAAATAAATTCGAACCATACCTACTATTGTTATTATTAGTATACTTGTTTTTTTAATAATAGCCTGTAATGATAAATACATTATAAAAATATTTTTAAAATTAAATTTGGTGCCTCTCCTCCCTGTTTCCTATCCATCTCTGTACATCTCTGCTGGTGGCATTGTTTGTAAAAATGTATACGTTTATTTTCGTCTACTAACTATCATTATGTGCATTTATAACGTCACATGCCTGCACGTTGAACACGATTTTTCTTCAATGACGGGGAGAAGGCGGCGGGATGTGAGGACGAATTACTACAGCATTTGTATCATTGCACTGAATGGCTATTAGCTGTGAGAAGACGGTGTCAGCCAATGTATTGGACAAAACAACAACCATAAATATAAAGAAACGAAGTTGCTTATTATATTTTACAAAAAGCAACCATATTTTTTTAAATAAGCCCAAAAAAACGCAACCCGCGACTTTTTTTTTACGCGACTTGCCAAAAAAAGAAGCCCAAAGTCGCGTGTTATACGCGGACTTGGCAACTATGGAAGCACAGCTGTAAGATTTGTTTGAGCTGTGCCCTCTACTGTACAAGAGTGAATTAGCATTTAATTCAGCCTGAAGTGTTTTCATTTTCACTTTTGCTGTGAAAGGGCTTGTACATTTGCCAAAAATAGAACTTTTATGTTGTTATTAAAAAACAAACAAACAAGCCCAGCCCAGGTGAGAAAAAGTAACGCAAAGGTAATGTAACGCAGTTACTTTGTTACTTTTTTAGGGTGTAACTCAATATTTTAATTTGTAATGCATTACTTTTAAAAGTAACTTTTCCCAAAACTGCATATACGTGACCTGACAATGTTCTACCATATTTTTACCATATTAAGCTCCTTTAAAACAACCTTTAAAAATGTTCAAATATAGCTGTCCTATATAAAATAGCAAACGCTGATATTCTTTTAGATGGCAGCCCCTCATATGGACATCACCCTCAGCGAGTTGCAAGAGATGGCGTCACGGCAACAACAACAGATCAACTCACAACAACAGCTCCTGGCCACAAAGGTAGCCGACTGCACCATTGACAAAAATTACTATTCAATGTTTTTTTTTCACAACTTAAAGGGACACAAAATACTTACACTTAAAATAAACACAAAAGGATATATTTAGCAGAATGTCCAAGCTGCTCTTTTCCATACAATGTAAATGAATGTGGACCAAGGCTGTATGGAAAAGAACACCATCACGTGACCAAGTCATTCATGAAATGGTGTCATTAAGGTTGTTTGAATAAAATGACTGCATAGTATCATACAGTGAATGCAGTTATCATATTTGTCATGTTCTCCATATCAGAACAGTTTTGTCCATTATCAGCATGAATGAAAACAGTAGGCATATAGTTCTGAAATGTAATGATGTCTGAAAATGAGTTTGGCTGAGATTGTGACCTGACGTCTCACAGGAACAGCGACTGCGGTTCCTGAAGCTGCAGGACCAGCGGCAGCAACAGCAGCAGGCGTCCGAGCAGGAGAAATTGCGACTGCTGCGGGAGAACGCAGAGAACCAGGAGGCCAAACTGCGCAGGGTTCGAGCTCTGAAAGGACAAGTGGAACAGAAACGCATCAGCAATAGCAAACTAGGTCAGAACCAGTAAACTCATGAGAGAAAGTGGGTTAGAAACGCTGAAAATGCATGTAACATTGACCTTCTTTGAAGGATATTGGTTCAAGGTGAAGTTTGAGGGAGAGTGTTTGGGATGCCTGTTTAAAAATAGTTGTTTTTTTTGCTGTTTTGTTTGGTGCAGTGGTGTAGAAATTATGTTTTCTTAAATAAAGCAATTCAGTTAACCAAAAAGATTATCAATAAAGAATATTATAGATTATTATTAGTGCTGTCAAATCAATTAATCCTGATTAATCGTATCTAACATAAATGTTTGTGTTTTATATATATATATATATACATATATATATATATATATATATATATATATATATATATATATATATATATATATATATATATATATATATACATATACATACATACACCGATCAAGCATAACATTATGACCACCTTCCTAATATTGTGTTGGTCCCCCTTTTGCTGCCAAAACAGCCTTGACCCGTCAAGGCATGGACTCCACTAGACCCCTGAAGGTGTGCTGTTGTATCTGGCACTAAGACATTATCAGCAGATCCTTTAAAGGGATACAATTTCATTGCAAAAATGACAATTCTGTCATCATTTACTCACCCTCAAGTTGTTTCAAACCTGTATAAGTGTCTTTGTTCTGCTGAACACAAAAGAAGATATTTTGAAGAATATTTTGAAATTTGTAACCAAGCAGATAGAGCAACCATTAACAACCATAGTAGGGTCAAAAAATACTATGGTAGTCAATGGTTGCTCTATCTGCTTTGTTACAAACATTCTTCAAAAAACTCATACAGGTTTGAAACAACTTGAGGGTGAGTAAATGATGACATAATTTTCATTTTTGGGTGAACTATCCCATTAAGTCCTGTAAGTTGTGAGGTGGGGCCTCCATGGATCGGACTTGTTGAACGAGGCCACAGCCACCAGGGAATACCGTTTCCATGAAAGGGTGTATATGGTCTGCAACAGTGCTTAGAAAGGGGGTACGTGTCAAAGTAACCAAAGGACCCAAGGTTTCCCAGCAGAACATTGCCTAAAGAATCACACTGTCTCCGCTGGCTTGCCTTCTTCCCATAGTGCATCCTGGTGCCATGTGTTCCCCAGGTAAGCAATGCACACGCACCCAGCCATCCACGTTGATGTAAGAGAAAACATGATTCATCAGACCAGGCCACCTTCTTCCATTGCTCCGTGGTCCAGTTCTGATTCTCACATGCCCACTGTTGGTGCTTTCGGTGGTGGACAGGGGTCAGCATGGGCACCCTGACTGGTCTGCGGCAATGCAGCCCCATAGGCAACAAACTGTGATGCACTGTGTATTCTGACACCTTTCTATCAGAAGCATTAACTTCTTGAGCAATTTGAGCTACAGTAGCTTGTCTGTTTGATTGGACCACACTGGCCAGCCTTCGCTCCCCACGTGCATCAATGAGCCTTGGCCGCCCATGACCCTGTTGCCGGTTCACCACTGTTCCTTTCTTGGACCACTTTGGATAGAT
Organism: Romanogobio albipinnatus; assembly: GCA_023566225.1. Classification (NCBI taxonomy): domain Eukaryota; kingdom Metazoa; phylum Chordata; class Actinopteri; order Cypriniformes; family Gobionidae; genus Romanogobio; species Romanogobio albipinnatus. The sequence continues at coordinate 17,113,623 of CM042263.1, forward strand.
ACTGACTACTGCAGACCAGGAACACCCACAAGAGCTGCAGTTTTGGAGATGCTCTGACCCAGTCATCTAGCCATCAAAATTTGGCCCTTGTCAAACTCGCTCAAATCCTCAAGCTTGCCAATTTTTCCTGCTTCTAACACATCAACTTTAAGGACAAAATGTTCATTAATCGAAATTAATTGATTTGAAAGCACTAATTTATTATTATTGACTTATAATATGGTTATAAAATGTATTGTTATAAATGAGTCTTATTTAAATATCTTTTTTTCTATATATTATGAAATTATTATTTGATTTATATTAAATTAATTATTAAATTATAAAAAATAAACATTATTTTACCAAATTTTTCCAAGCCAATTGGTTTGTTCAGCTAATTAGGTTTCCCACTGATGATTAATTCAGATTTAGTTTAATTATAATCTATATTGAGATCTATAAAGCTAGACATTTATCCATATTTTGATTAAAAAAAGTTTTAGGACTTTTTCCTAAATCATTTAGAAGATGTAATTTGTTGTGGATCATTTGCCCACTAATGGAAAAGTTCATCCTGCTGTTTCTGTTATATAAAAATGCCATTAGCGGCTAAATTAATCAACAGAGACAACAACAAATGTTCTTGCTTGTGGGAATCAGAAGTTAATTAAAAAGTGAATTGTGTACCTAATTTTCTCACTCTGTAGTGGAGGAAATCGAGCAGATGAATGGTCTGTTCCAGCAGAAGCAGCGGGAACTGGTGGTGGCCGTCAGCAGGGTGGAGGAGTTGAGTCGACAACTGGACATGCTACGTGGTGGCAAAATGGACGTCCCACACGAGGCTGGACCAAGCTCCAGTGGAGAACTAGAGCGACTGTATAAAGAACTTCAGGTAGTTTTTTTCCTCTTGGTCTACAGCTTGCAATTCACACATGCAGTGGTATTTGGACACACTTAAAGTATTGAATTATATAATAAAATATCAAACAAAGTAGCATTTATTTGAAATAAATATAGCAGGAATACACTTTTCAGGCTTTAAATTTGTTTTTTAAATTTAGAATTTGCACCAAAATTCAACAGTCCCTCTTTTGTTCTGGGATTTTCTCCTTTCAACAGCTGAGGAATAAATTGAATCAGGAGCAAAGTGCCAAACTCCAGCAGCAGAGAGAGAATCTAAACAAGAAGAACGTAGAAATGGCCGCCATGGACAAAAGAGTGGCTGAACTGAGAGAGAGGCTCTGGAAGAAAAAAGCGGCTCTCCAACAGAAAGAGAACTTGCCTGTGAGCACCTCTATAACTTTTATAACATTTCTTCTTCTTTTTGGACACAAATTTTGTTTGTGATGCACAGAAATACTTTCTCTCATTCTCTGTCTCTTCCGCTTCCAGCAGCCATCTGAAGGGCAGAGCTCTCAGCCCATCGGCCCTTCCAGGGTTGCCGCTGTTGGGCCATACATCCAGACCACCCCAGCTCCTCCAGTTCCTCCCAGGCAGGAGATTCTGGTGAAGCCTGCTTATCCCGACGGCACAGCCACGCTTCCCAAACCCCTCCCTAAACCGACTACAGGTACGTTTATATATCTGCACTATGCAGTATTTATATATATCAGTGCTGGGAATCGATAAAAAAACATTAATCACAAGTTTTTAATATTTTTTGAGTTTTTAATATTTTGATATTGTATTAATTTCAGTTACTCTCCAAATTAATGTAGCAACAATTTAAAGACAGCATATTTTAAATATGTGTTGTAATGACATCTTTTTATGAAGGCCAGTATCACTGATACTAATGTCTCTATGAAACATCAATGACATTGCATCACAGTATAACTGAAAGCTCCCAATTTCAACATTTATTAGGCTTTAAAAAAACTACTTTTAATTTAAGTGAATTTAAAATAATCTTTACATAAACCCATTATAATAAATGTTATATTTACCTGTGGCCTTCCCTGTAAGACATACACAGAAATGTAATAGTTATCAAACACCTTTCTTAACTGCATACATAATAAATAAAATATAGATTAATCCTCATTAAAGCTACACTACACCCATCCGTCTCAAGGTTGTGCGTGTTGTGGCTTCACAAATGCTTTGCTGCATACCTCGGTTGTAACGAGTGGTTATTTCAGTCAAAGTTGCTCTTCTATCAGCTTGAATCAGTCGGCCCATTCTCCTCTGACCTCTAGCATCAACAAGGCATTTTCGCCCACAGGACTGCCGCATACTGGATGTTTTTCCCTTTTCACACCATTCTTTGTAAACCCTAGAAATAGTTGTGCGTTAAAATCCCAGTAACTGAGCAGATTGTGAAATACTCAGACCGGCCTGTCTGGCACCAACAACCATGCCACGCTCAAAATTGCTTAAATCACCTTTCTTTCCCATTCTGACATTCAGTTTGGAGTTCAGGAGATTGTCTTGACCAGGACCACACCCCTAAATGCATTGAAGCAACTGCCATGTGATTGGTTGATTAGATCATTGCATTTTGAAATTGAACCGGTGTTCCTAATAATCCTTTAGGCGAGTGTATATATATATATACCATCATAGTGTTGTCAAAGATATCAATATTTCGATATGCATCAATACTGAAATATCTGAAATGGTTTCAATACTCCTTTTCTGCAGTATCGATACACCGTTACCAGCTCGTTCTCTTCTCTCTGGCGGCGAATTGACACACACCCACCTCCTCTCACTGTCTAGTGGCGCGGAGCAGAGCGAGCATTTTCAATTCATTCCTATGGAAGTTGAGCACCATGCTCACGTGAAGCTCATCTTCCAAAGGAATGAATTGAAAATGCTCGCTCCACTGCGCCAATGGACACGCACCATCACTCATCTCATTCGCTCCATTTGAAAAGTGCTTGTATTGCGTATTCCCACATATTTCGCGCTCACGCCAAAAGCATGCGCACCACTGATCTATATATAAGTGCCACTCTCATAAAGCCACCTTTAAAACAGCTTGCAAGAACCAAATTGGCTTCTTTTCCGTGGCTTATTGTACTTATAAGGTACATAACTATGTTTTCAGTGGTGCATAAAGACCTTACATAATGAACCATTATGTTTTTATTACCTTAGAATGAGCCATTTCTATCTACATACACCGGGGGTCCACTTACAGTGAAATAATCGGCATGTTTCTACAGTAGCCCTAAATAGACAAACTGCTCTACAGAGCGCTAGCTACTCTTTGCTGTCTCAGACGACGACATCTTTGTCCTGTGTCGGCCACAATAGCTTCTCTATGTGCTTCGAAAGGGAGGGGTGAGTGGTGGGTGGTTGCAATTCGCAACCTCACCACTAGATGCCACTAAAATTCACACAGTGCACTTTTAAACATCAAATACATACAAAATTGTGTCAGAATGCCCGTCTTGGCGAGTATTCAGGTCAATACAGTCAGTCTTGGAACATAAATAGTTGAGAAAGAAAACGTATGTTGTTTAACAGTATATTGGATCCTTGCATAAACTCTTAAAGTGACAGCAGCCTAATAAATCTGCTGCTGTTCATCACGTTAATAAAAAATAAAAATAAAAGACAAAGAGAAAATCACTCGCTGCTCTTTTGTAACTTTAGCATTAATCTGAATTAAATTTTTACAATGAAAAGTATCCCGTGTTATTTTACATTTGATTACTTTAATTTCTGCAGTATTTCTTACCTACTGATAGACCCACCTGAAAAACAAAAAAAAAAGTGTTTATTTAATTTGTCTCTTTATTCTATTGTATTTTTTTGTGAATGTAGTTCAATGATTCAAATAACGCCTCCATGTGCTATTGTAAGCTATTGCAACAAAATTACCCAAATTATCAAAAAAACTATAAGATAATAACAAATTATCTGTATGGTGGTGTAAATATGGCAGTTTTCTCTGCGGTATTGAAATGGTATCGAATATCGATTTTTTTTTTTTTTTCCCAAGGTATCGTATTTGAAGTTAGAAATTCCAGTATTGCAACACTATACCGTCATACCTCTCCCAGCCTAATTTGTGTTTGTATCCGTCCTATTGCACCTATAACCCCTGATTCATATTTTCATATTTCACTATTTCCAGGTATTGGTTTCTTGACAAGTAAGATCTCCAAAGTGTCAGATTTGTTTTCCAACACAGAAACCAACAGCAGCACCCATGGCCACTCCTCCACCCTTCCCCGTATGACCAGCCACGGATCCCAGGAAAAAGGTACACCTCTCTCTCCAACCTTTCAAAACCTGCATTCAAACTCAAGCCATTGGTTGAGCCAGAAGTTGACATGTCAGACCGCTTAAACAAACAAAGCAATGTTTTGATAGCGCCACAGTGTTTACACTCTTCAGGAGATCAACCACAAATGGCTTACTTGAATGTGTTTCTTCATTAAACTGGGATAAGCGAAAGTATTTAACATCCACTACACACTTCACCTTTTATATCAATTACAAAACCATAGACAATGTGTTACTCCAGTGAGAAAGCCTAATGTTTAAATTTCAAGAGTGATGATTAAGCTGTTTTCTTGAATGTCTGTTCGTAGATTCTGAGGCAGATTTGAGACCGCCACCATTGCCCTTACGCAAGAACCAGAGTAGTGAGGACCTCTTGAGAGATGCCCAGGTACTGCATTGAGTGCCTGAATTTAAAAGTTTTCAGATTTGCAATAAATGAATCCCAATGTATAGGTAATAGTAAACAAACACTAATGCCTCTTCAATCCTAGTCTGCAGGTAGAACATTTGGGAAGGTTCCACCTCCTGTTCCCAGCAAGCCTAAACCTGCTCTACCAGGCCAGTCCACCTTCAGTAAACCTCCTTACAGCACAGGCACCTTCCCTGGCAAAGCCAGATCAGCCAATCAGAAACCTCCAATGCCCCTTCCATCCCACAACAACACCTTACCCCTACCTCTGCCCCCTAAACCGGACACCTTACCTGCTGCTACAGTACGTCCTTTCACATCAGATACTTTAGCTGGGAAAGAGACGTCCACCCCCACTACACTCCACAAGCCCCAGACAGTGGCGGCAAGCTCCATCTACTCCATGTACACCCAACAGAACACTCTTGGGAAGGGTTACCAAGGGCAAAGTACGCTGACCCGTTCACAGCCTCGATGTGAGTACCGTCACCACACCAGACACCCAAACAAATTTAGAGGTAATCTTGTATTAAGATAAGATAATCTAGAATTAAAGGAATGGTTCACCCAAAACCAACAATTCTGCCATCATTTACTCATAAACATAATCATAAACACTAATTTTGTTGTCAAACTGTTGTCTGAGATTTGAGAGCCGTTTCAGCACAGGAGAAGAAAACAACTTAACATTTGTTTGGAGATGCTTTGGTTTACACCGATCAGGCATAACATTATGACCTAATGTTGTGTTGGTCCGCCTTTTGCTACCAAAACAGCCTTGACCCGTCAAGGCATGGACTCCACTAGACCCTGGAAGGTGTGCTGTGGTATCTGGCACCAAGATGACAGCAGCAGATCCTTTAAGTCCTGTAAGTTGCTAGGTGGGGCCTCCATGGATCGGACTTGTTTGTTCAGCACATCCCACAGATGCTCGATTGGATTGAGATCTGAGGAATTTGGAGGCCAAGTTGTGCTCCTCAAGCCATTCTTAAACCATTTTTGCTTTGTGGCAGGGCGCATTATCCTGCTGAAAGAGGCCACAGCCACCCGGGAATACCGTTTCCCAGGGAAAACGTCACCATGGGCACCCAGACTGGTCTGCGGCTATGCAGCCCCATACGCAACAAACTGTGCTGTACTGTGTATTCTGACACCTTTCTATCAGAACCAGCATTAACCGCTTGAACAATTTGAGCTACAGTAGCTTATCTGTTTGATCAGACCACACGGGCCAGCCTTCACTCCCCACATCCATCAATGAGCCATGACCCTGTTGCCGGTTTACCACTGTTCCTTCCTTGGACCACTTTTGATAGATACTGACCACTGCAGACCAGGAACACCCCACAAGAGCTGCAGTTTTGGAGATGCTCTGACACAGTCGTCTAGCTAGCCATTGCAATTAAGCCCTTGTCAGACTCGCTCAAATCCTTGTGCTTGCCCATTTTTCCTTCCTTCTGCCTAATATATCCCACCCACTAACAAGTGCCGTGATGAAGAGATAATCAAATGTTATTCACTTCACCTCTCAGTGGTCATAATGTTATGCCTGGTCGGTATAGTTGTGTAAATGACTAAAAGTCTAATAACAGGATTTTTGAGCTTAAAATAATTTATTTCTAAGTCGTGATCCAAACATTGCGTCTGAGTGTTCTGAAGTTCAAAAGCTTTAGATCAGTTTAAAGTTATTCAGGCCAGAAACAAGGATTTATTACAGCCTCTTATTTGGATATAGTATTTAAACCAATCTGCTTAATTATTACAACAGAAAGTCTGTTGGACTTGTTTTTCACCAAATTAGATTTTGGGGAAATTCCAAATGGCATTTTGTGCCCTTGAATGACACTGCGGCAAGTGAACACTACATTGCCCTGCTACACTGTATTCATTATATTTACAAGTGTTATTCACTTTTTTTAGCACACACCAGATGGAAAGACAGTACACAAGTTGGAATAAATTTGAATTAAAGACACAAGGAGACAGTATTTGGCACAGAAGTGTTATTTGCCACAAGCTGTACACATTTATTTTGCTTGCACATTAGCAAGGTTATGTGTGTACAGTGTGATGTGTGCTTTTAGGGTGTACCAAAATGTACATATGAGAATGTAAGTAATGCTTTATACAGTGTGAGTAGGGCTCATAGTGAAGCTCACTTTTCACAAAGAGAAGGAAAGTAATCCTTCCTTTTTTCAAAGTTATATAACTTTGTGGTCATTTGGTTCCAGCTTTGGTTTGCATATCTTTAAAAACTCCGAGCACATAGGCAAATTGCTCTGTTTGCAAAGGTACACATTGTGGCACGGAAACAAATGTGGCACGGAAACAAGTGTTAAATGAGGATATAGTCATAAAATGTAATATATTATCATTAGCATACAGTCAAACCAAAATGTATTCAGGCACCTTCAACATTTTCTCACATTATCACAGTTTATTCCCTATAGTTTTCGGTCCCAAATATTTATCAATTTTACTGATAGTCTACTGTATGAATAATCTTTAGGTAGAATATGTCACAGTTTACTTTATTTTGCCATCCTCACTTACATAAATTAACTATAGTGTCTTGCACCCACTAGTAAAAAAATATATCTGGTGTCTGAATTTTTGGTTTGACTGTATACTCAGTACCCTTGGATTGGTTCGATTCTAGCTCAGTAATGTACATTATGTTCTTATTTTAGTGGTCGCTCTGGAATATCCAGACACCCAACATGTTTATTATGTTTGTTTTATTTAAAGTACCTGATCCTCACTCACTTTCCTCTCACAGTATATGGTAAACCAGTCATCCCATCCAGTGGGGGACAGTCCTTTATTCAGGACAGCAGTCATCTTGAGAAAACTGGAGGTCTAGATGGTGACCAAGTGGACCAGGGCAACAACATGGCCCCTGCATCCTCCTCTGTCGAGGGCCAGGAGGTAGAACGTGTTCCCCGGCCCCTCAGCCCAACCAAACTTCTCCCGTTCCTCTCAAATTCTCATCGGCTCCAGAGCGACGTTGACTTGGAGGCCCTGAGGAAGAGACTGCACCATGCGCCCAGGCCTCTTAAAAAGCGTGGCTCTATAACAGAATCCGAGGGGCCTGGTGGACCCAACATCCAAAAGCTCCTCTACCAGAAGACCACATTGGCAGCCATGGAGACCACTATAACGCCAGCTGCCTTCTTTCAAACAGAAGGCAAGGATGGGTGCAGGCCGGTAGCTGATGAGGGCACTAGACCCCAGGAGGGACATCATGATACTACGATACCCGAGTGTGAGAGAGAGGAGGACGAGCTGACGCCTCCACCGCTTCCACCTCGATCGCCTATACTGGATGATAGCACAATTTCTAGCACTGGACCGAAGGAACCACAGCTGAAGGAAGAACAGGAAGTCTATGGCCCGGCTGCTCCAGAGCGTTATGTTGAGGAGTACCCACCTTACCCACCACCTCCATATCCCTGCATGACAGAGCAGGAGGGACCGGGGGAGGACAGCATCAATATGAAGGCTCCGGAGATCACAGGACAGGTCACGCTACCACCGGTTGGTACTACTATATTCCCTAAAGGCACACCTATATCTATGGAGGACTAAAGGGGCACTGACAGCAAATGGTCATTCAATTTCTGCAAGAGTTGTCGATTTAAAGGGATAGTTCACCCAAAAATGAAATTCTGTCATTAGTTACTCACCCTCATGTCATTCCAGACCGTTGTCTTCAGAACACAAATTAAAATATTTTTGATGAAATCCAAGGAGCTCTCAGGCCCCTCCATAGACAGCTATTAAATGAACACTTTCAAGGTCCAGAAAGTTAAAATAGTCCATGTGGCTCCAGTGGTCAACCTTAATTTTATGAAGCGATGAGAATACTTTTTGTGTGAAAAAACAAAAGCCTGTGCCAGTCTCCCACGCAGTTTCCGTAAATAGTGCAGTGCTCTTGAGATCTACGGCAGCTGATGCTGTTCACGTGAGCACCACGACGCATGTGCAGGATACAACGTAAACAGCGTAGGAGACTGGCACCGGCCAGAACAAAATTTGTTGAATTAAGTTGTTTTTTGTTTGTTTTTGCACACATAAAGTATTTTCGACGCTTCATAAAATTAAGGTTGAACCACTGGAGTAATATGGACTATTTTAACATTTTTACTACCTTTCTGGACCTTGTTCATTAAATAGCTGTCTATGGAGGGGCCTAAGGGCTCTCGGATTTCATCAAAAATATCTTAATTTGTGTTCCGAAGATGAACGAAGGTCTTACGGGTTTGGAATGATTTGAAGGTGAGTAATTAATGACAACATTTTTGGCTGAACTATCCCTTTAACGCTACATCAGTGACTTATATTACAATGTTGAGCTGTGTGATTTTTCTTTTTAAAACCAGGTAAAGCAATAGTTCACCCAAAGATGAAAATGATCCCATAATTTACTCACCCTCAAGTCAGAGGTCACCCTTTCCCCGGAACTCGACTCTCTCATGAACGCGCGTACGGCTGTTGCTGGAAGCTAGTGATTTATAGTTTGTAAAGTTTTAAATTTGGATATGTTTCTTACAAAAACCCATCGCTTTGCTTCAGAAGGCCTTTATTAACCCAATGGAGTCGTTTGGATTACTTTTTTAATGAATGGATGCACTTTTTGGAACTTCAAAAACTCAGGGACTATTCACTACAATGCTGGGAAGTACATATTTTAATATAACTCCAATTGTGTTCGGCTGAAAGAATAGTCATATACTCCTTGGATGGCTTGAGGGTGAGTAAATTATGGGATCATTTTTGGGTGTCTTTAACTTTAGGTGCAAACCCCACCGCACAAAAGTTCTGACTTCACTGATTAATTTCTCAATTCCCAAATATCATGGATATTCATCTTTGGAACACAAATGAAGATCTTTTTGATGAAATCTCAGAGATTTCTTTCCCTTCATTGACACTAATCCAATGATTTGAGCGGTTTAGTCAAAATTTTCCGAAGAGACTCGATCGCTTTATATTATTACTTTAAGTCACATTTAAACATTGATTCACATCCTGATAAAGTTGACCTCCTAGTAACCAGCCTTACAGTGACTATGCAACATCCAGTACTTTTTTGCTGTCAGTGTGAAACTTAACAGGCATGTTTTTTACCAATCAAGAAACTTTAATTGATGTAGGTGTTATGATCTGTGAATATACAGCCATAAAACTAAAACATCTACTTTGTCTTGATCAGTGTTTCCCAGCGCTGATCCTGGAGTTTGCCCAACACTGCACATTTTGTATGTCTTTCTAATCAAACGGGACACAAATCAGACTCCAAGACCTCAAATGGGTGTGTCAAATAAGGTAGAGATCCAAAATGAAGCAGGGTTGGTCTTGATGGACGGGTCAAAATTGAATATCTTTTTTGCTGTGCTAAGGTGTGCAAGCATTTTAGCATAGTCAGGTACTGACTTAATGCTGAGCAGTCCATTACAGACGAACACTGCGCAAAAGAGCCTGACAGTATTATGCAGGGAGTCTTGGGCGACAAAAGGGCATACCTGCTGATTCATAAAATGACAATTAGGACAACCTATGGTCATTTAGCCTTTATTTGTGTGACCATGAAGTGTCCAATTTGTCATCAACAAGCTGTTACAGCTCCAAAATGTAGACTCGGAAAAAGACCCTTAAGGGATGAGGACGATATTTGGGATAGGTTCCTTGTCTTTATAGAAAACTCTCTAGCCATTTAGCCTACAGATTTGAGTCAAGTATGGCCACAGATAGAAAGAGGTAGAGACAAGTCAGGTCAGTAGATATTCTAAGCAAACCATCCATTCTGGGCTGTTGCTTAGCAACTAACCACACTAAGATTCTGAGCACTCTGCCGCAGATCTCATTAAACATTTAAATGGAGCAGAAGTGGCAACCAGTGACCCTCAATGGGCTTTTAATATATACGGAATGAAAGAGTGGTTCATGTCTGGCCAACACCTAGGATTATTACTTTATGTCCAAGAACTTTACCACGTAGTTTATGAAGAAATGCATAAATTACACAATATATACAGAATTTCCTTCTAGTATAGGCCTTATGCGCCAGACATCATATTTAGAATATTGTCTTTGAACGTCTGTTTTTGCGATAGCTGTGTATATTTCTGTGGCATCGCTGTCGAAGAGTAATTCACTTCAAGTGGTTCATTCATAAATCCGTAAGATCTTACCTTCATGCTGTGGAAATACAAACCGGAAGAAAGAACACAACGAGTGCAGCGTTGAAAAGGGCGTGGCTACATAAGTTCTATAGGGGCTTTCGCACTGGGTAATTCTAGAAACTTAGTTTTAGGAACTATCCACCATGGTGGTTCCCCTAGGATTGCATTCACAGTAGGAACTCTGAAGTGACGTAAACTGCGCTTGCTGTTGTGACTTTTATTTTGACATCATGGCGGACCTTTATTTTGATGGCGCTGAGAAAGCTAAAACCTGAGCACACAGCTCTTCCATTCTCCGTCTTCATTAGTTTACGATCTGTTTAACAGTCTTGACGTTATTAGATAGAACTGTTACACAAAGAAAGTAGACTGTATATGAAAAAGTATTAGCGTTTGCCGTGTGGTTGATGTTCAATGTAGCTAGCTGAGCAGAAATACATAATCATGTTTTACTTGGTCCCCTCAAAGTTGCGTTGGATTTTCTCTTTAGTGTAATGGTTGAGAGGTCCATCTTTCACTGTTTTCCATGTTCATAGAGTAAATATTTAGGCTATAATCTGTGTTTTTACACTGCATTTTTAAAAATGGCAGGTGGTGGTGTTTCGGGTGCGTTCGGCCAATCAGCATTCACTTGCGTCACTGGTAGTTCTTATTGTGCTGGGTAGACCCTATAATCTGAATTAGGAGCTAAATTAGTTCCCCAAAAAGGAGTTCCTAGAACTAAAATCGTTCCCAGTTCCTGCGGTGCGAAAATCTGGGTACTTCCACCAATAGTTGACTAGTAAACTAAGAACTATGAAAAAGTTCTTTAAAGAGATCATAAAATAAATCCATATCATTTGAGTGGTTTGGTCAAAATTTTCTGAAGAGACTCGATCACTTTATATTATTGTTTTTTGCTGAAGCTCAAACATGCTGCATAACACACAGGAATAAACCTCATTGGTTCTTGCTGAAGCTCAAATGTGCTGCGTAACACACAAGAATGAACCTCATTGGTTCTTGTGGAAGCTCAAACGTGCTGCATAACACAAGAATGAACCTCATTGGTTCTTGAAGAAGCTCAAACGTGCTGCATAACACGAGAATTAACCTCATTGGTTGTTGCGGAAGCTCATACGTGCTGCATAACACATTAATAAACCTCATTGGTTCTTGCTGAAGCTCAAATGTGCTGCGTAACACACAAAAATGAACCTCATTGGTTCTTGTGGAAGCTCAAACGTGCTGCATAACACGAGATTGAACCTCACTGGTTCTTGCTGAAGCTCAAATGTGCTGCATAACACGAGAATGAACCTCATTGGTTGTTGCGGAAGCTCAAACGTGCTGCATAACACGAGAATGAACCTCATTGGTTCTTACAGAAGCTCAAACGTGCTGCATAACACAAGAATGAACCTCATTGGTTCTTGAAGAAGCTCAAACGTGCTGCATAACATGAGAATGAACCTCATTGGTTGTTGCGGAAGCTCAAACGTGCTGCATAACACGAGAATGAACCTCATTGGTTGTTGCGGAAGCTCAAACGTGCTGCATAACACGAGAATGAACCTCATTGGTTGTTGCGGAAGCTCAAACATGCTGCATAACACGAGAATGAACCTCATTGGTTCTTACAGAAGCTCAAACGTGCTGCATAACACAAGAATGAACCTCATTGGTTCTTGAAGAAGCTCAAACGTGCTGCATAACATGAGAATGAACCTCATTGGTTGTTGCGGAAGCTCAAACGTGCTGCATAACACAAGAATAAACCTCATTGGTTCTTGCTGAAGCTCAAATGTGCTGCGTAACACACAAGAATGAACCTCATTGGTTCTTGTGGAAGCTCAAACGTGCTGCATAACACGAGAATGAACCTCATTGGTTCTTACAGAAGCTCAAACGTGCTGCATAACACAAGAATGAACCTCATTGGTTCTTGAAGAAGCTCAAACGTGCTGCATAACACGAGAATTAACCTCATTGGTTCTTACAGAAGCTCAAACGTGCTGCATAACACAAGAATGAACCTCATTGGTTCTTGAAGAAGCTCAAACGTGCTGCATAACACGAGAATTAACCTCATTGGTTCTTGTGGAAGCTCAAACGTGCTACGTAACACAAGAATTAACCTCATTGGTTCTTAAAGAAACAAAAAAAGCACCGTAACACGAGAATGAACCTCATTGGTTGTTGCGGAAGCTCAGAACATACTGCATAACACGAGAATAAACCTCATTGGTTCTTGTGGAAGCTCAAACGTGCTACGTAACACAAGAATGAACCTCATTGGTTCTTGAAGAAGCTCAACGTGCTACGTAACACAAGAATGAACCTCATTGGTTCTTGCGGAAGCTCAAACGTTCTGCATAACACGAGAATGAACCTCATTGGTTTTCGCACCTCAAGCGAACATGCTTGAGCTTCCGTTTACCACAACTGATGTGTGCGTTGATGAATGTTTATAAGTGAATAAAAGCATAAATACATTTTTTTCATCATAACGCCAACATCTTGGTATTTCCGGCAATAGTTCTAGGAACTATGAAAAATGTTCCTCTTGTGCGAAATCCCCTTTTATAACCAAATATCTATCCATCCCCTCTTGTGTTTCTCAGGGTAAAAGAACAAATCTGCGCAAAACAGGCTCGGAGCGCATTAACCACGGGATGCGTGTGCGCTTCAACCCCCTGGCCCTCCTGCTGGACTCCTCTTTAGAGGGCGAGTACGACCTCGTCCAGAGGATCATATATGAGGTGAGGAATTGGTCAAGATCGATTGCATAGCAAGTAGTATAACGATTAGATATATGCAGCAGGTTAGCATTTCAAGCATATGTCTTAATGTCATATCCAGGTGGATGACCCCAGTTTGCCCAATGATGAGGGCATCACTGCTCTGCACAATGCTGTGTGCGCTGGACACACCGAAATCGTAAAGTTCCTGGTGCAGTATGGAGTGAACGCGAATGCCGCAGACAGCGATGGATGGTGAGTGAAAAACATTTGTAAGCACAGTATGATTCTGTCCATATTTTGAATGCAGCAAATCGAAACATCTCTTTTTGTTAGGACTCCCCTGCACTGCGCTGCTTCTTGTAATAACGTGCAAGTGTGTAAGTTCCTGGTGGAATCGGGAGCTGCCGTATACGCCACGACCTACAGTGACATGCAGACGGCGGCAGACAAGTGCGAGGAGATGGAAGAAGGATACGCCCAATGCTCTCAGTTTCTCTATGGTGAGAAACCATTATGAGAAACATTGCAAAAAATGGGACTTTTTGTAGCTCAACTGGTAGAGTATCGCAGTAAATCTGTAACATTAAGGTGTTTTTCCACAGGTGTGCAAGAGAAGATGGGCATCATGAACAGGGGTGTAGTTTATGCCCTGTGGGACTATGATGCTGAGAGCCCAGATGAGTTGCCCTTTAATGAAGGAGACTGCCTGACCGTCCTACGAAGAGAGGACAGCGAAGAAACAGAGTGGTGGTGGGCAAGATGTGCCGACAATGAGGGCTACATACCTCGCAATCTCCTCGGGGTGAGGAAATGCCTTTATTTTTTTGTATTATTGATTATTTCGTTAACGAAATCTAAAATGTTTGTGATGACCTGACGATGATGAGACGACACCAATGTCATTAAAAGATGACATAAAAAAAGACTAGACTAAAATGCAGTTAAAAATAAAAACTTGACAAAAATACTAAAAAGTGGAGACAAAACTACAAGCTTTCTTGCTTGTGGTTGCCAGATTTCAAGAATTTAAACCCCCCAATCAGAACTTTTCTGTTAAAAGAACATGTTTTCTACCCCTGGCCATTGACTTAATTTTCCAGATTTCCGTGTTATCACTGGTACACGGTAGGGGGCGCTATGACACCTCTTCTGAAAGAGTACTGAATCTCCTGATCAAAACACAGGAAAAGAAGACGCAGAAACAAGCGATATATGTAATCATATGCATATGTAAAATAATGCGGTCATCAACATTTAAACAGCATATCGATCAAAACTGCCTAATGTTACTAAATGAAATATCGACCTATAGGACTGTGAAGCTTTGGGGATGTTTATGGACTCGATCTACTCCATCTGTGTTTTGATCATCGCTCTAAATCCAACTTGATTTTCTCCGCTTTTTGCTCAAAATGTTTCTTTTTTTTTTTATGAAGCTTATCCACATTCAAGTGTTGATAAAAAAAAGAATGCATGAAGCTACAATAAAATGTTTTTTGTTGTTTAAAAGCAGAGGGTAATTTCTTTGTTCTATTTGATATATTGCATGCTCAGATATTCATACAAACAAATATTCTGGGGGCCATGAAAGGTTTGTGAAAATGATCAAAAACACTGGAGGTGGCTGGCAATTTTTTTTTTTTTTTAAACACTGGTGGGGAAAGGGTTAATATTTGCAATCTGGCAACCCACGAACACGCTCTCTTCACCGTGGATCTGAAACCACTGACAAATAAGTAAGCTGGAGTTTAGCTCTCTACATTTGAGATATCCTGCTTAAATGAAGTGTCGTTCAGTTGGTCTGTGTTCCTTCACGAGCCGCTTACGTTGTTTTACCGTGACTAAATCTGTGATCAAACCTTCTCAGTGATGAATTGTAATAAAGCCCAACATGGATCTTGACTATATTTGCGATTTGATGATGCTGAATAAATGCACTTATGCAGCCTCGGTGTGACAATATAAGTCTTTTTTGCTGTTGTTTTAATAGAAAAATATTAATGTAATTTGGAATTATTGGATTACTAGGAATATCACTCTTAATTTTTGAGAAGTTTCTTGTTTTACCAGTATATGATAAATAGCCTATAATAAATCAGGAAACTAGATGGTCAAATAAACGGTCAAATGGAGTTAACATTCTCTTTATTTGTGCTTATTGGTAAAAGTGCATTAATGCTAATGAGATGTAAATATATATAATTATAATTGATTATAATTTTGAGCAAAATAATCAGGATTATCAATTTAAACATTATACAGAATGATGAAAATGCTTAGGCATTTAGTCGACTAAAATTTGACAACAAAAAGAGGACAAGGTTGACTAAATATGATAAAAAATAAAAAGTACATTTGACACAGGACTAAGACCTAGGGCCCTATCGTGTGTTTTTTTGCTAGTTTAGCCCGTCGCAGTCATCATTTTCACGTCCAGCGCCACGTTGTTTAAATAGCAAATGCACTCTCGCCCATCTGTTCACCCATGGGGGTACTGGTCTGAAAACGAGGTGTGTTCAGGCGCATTGTTGGCGTGTTGCTATTTAGAGGAACTGAAAACGATTGCGCCATTGACCAAGAAAAACCAGGTCTAAAGTCAACAGCGTAGTATTTTTTGTGTTATTTAAAGGGCGCGTTAGTAATGTGCGCCTATGGGCGGGTGCACAATGCATGTACACTCTGATTATTACACACACAGGGACGCGCAGCAGCACACAAACATTTTTAAATATTAAAAATAAAAGGATTCCTCTCTGGAGAAGCGTTCAGTATTTCCGCTCGCAAATTCCACCATGTAAATAGCAAATCCGCCATGGTGCAAGCGCAACTGGCTTTTAAAGAGAATGGGAGATGAGACTCTGGTTGGTTTAATGCACGTTACGCCAAAAACACACCCATGACTCATTAAGGCCCTGTCCACACGGAGATGAGTTTAGCTGTATACGTAAAAATGTTGTATCGTATCAACGTTTCGTCCAGATGGATCCGGTGTTTTAGGAGCCTGAAACCGGGATTTTTTTAAAACCAGGTCCCAGAGTGGATAAATCTAAAACCGACACCCTTGCGTTTTCGTGTGTACAGCCAATTGCTGAATTGCTGAATCCGAAATCGCCCCCCTAAACCCTCAATCACTATTCCCTACGTTAGTCCACTAATACAGTTCACTTGAAGGAGTGAATGAAAACGAGTGAGTGAATTCGGACAGCCGTTGTGTGTACATCGGCTGTACACTCGTTATTGCGGTGCAATGTGGGATTGAATGAGTGCAATTGATAATATCCACTATGGTTTCGGACACCACTACAAATGGCTGCCCCCTCAAATAATGCCCTATTTAAAGGTATAGGGGGGCGATTTCGGTTTCAGCCTAGAAGGGATACAGCTACGGCCACTGGGCATGCGTACATCAATATTGTGCCATTTAATTACTGTATTTGCATTATTGTAAGGGTAGGTTCAGGGTTGGGGTAGGTGTAGGCGTTAATAAAACACAATCTGGTAAGTAGCAAATGTATTTATTGTGATTTTATCGTTAGATTTTGCCTCACTTCCGACCGTTGCTGTACCCCGTCTAGCCACAACTCTTCTTCTCAGTTTTTATTGTATATCTGTGGCAGAATTATAGCGCCACATACTGGTCTGGCATATAAACTATAGTTTTGAGTCGGTTTCAGTGGTTTCGTGAGTATGCAGGTATTTCTTTGAGAAGATTGGATAGGGAAAGCTCTGGCTTCATGTGGATGTGGCCTAAGAGACCATGTGCCTGGCGTGCCAACCATTTTTTTCTGTCGTTAAACTAGCAAAAGCTAGCCCTAAGTGCACCTGCGCCATGCGCTACAGACCATGCGCTCATATCGCTAAAATAGGGCCCTAACATTTAAAAAAATAGCTGGGTCAATGATTATGATGCTCATTTGAAAAACATCTACCAAATCTTCAAACCACAGAGTCAGGAAGGTGTACAAAACACGCAGGAAGCAATTTTGTGTAAATTATGATTGCATAAGGAATATTTCAGCACTTTTTTAACTCGATAGTTACACTACTTGACACTTTGAAGTCACTAAATAAAACATTTTGTTGAAAATTGTATAAATGTTTTTCAAAAATGTATCAATACAATTAATACATGTATATTTCCTTGACACTATTTTTTTTAAAGCTTTCGCCTTACCTCGGACTTGCTGATATTTGTTTTTCCTCCGCAGCTCTACCCCAGAATCAAGCCCAGACAGAGGAGCCTTGCGTAAAATGTCCAATTCAGCACTGATGTGCCTGACGTTTCCCGAGAGGCATCATTTCAACAGTCACTTAGTTCCGCAGAGCAATTTCTGAAGATGAACTCGTCACATTTACACATTTGTGAAAAGCTATGAATAGTTTCATGTCTGTATGTTATACATGTTTGTAAGGTTAAAAGCTTTGGTAGAACAGGTAGATTTAGATGCACATTTTAAGCAGGTTCAAGCATGTATAGTTAAGTGAAGGAAGAATGTATGAATGGTACAGATGCATTAATAGTCATCTGAGTATTATATCTCATATGAAGGATATTTAGTGGTAGTTTTTCGTCTGAAATTTTCTGTATTCACTAATGCTGATTTGTTTCACAAAGTGCAAAACAAAAAGCATTCATCTTTTGAAGGTAAAATAAGAGTTTTATATAATATTTTATTTTTTATTTTATTCATAACGCCATGTTTCATAAACCTCTTCTTATGGTGCTTGCTGCTACGCTACAACAGTGTGTTCTGTGAACAATTAACAAATTTATTGCGCAAGACAGCTTTCATTTATCATAATAAAACTTGTCAACTTCTGACTTGCTGTTTTTTCGTCTTTGTGGTTTCTATAGGAATGTTTTGTGGTGTGATTCAAAATCATCTATATTGATATGCTGCTATCAGGGTTTCTGCAGGTTTTAGGAAGGTCTTTTTAAGACCAATAAATTGAAGGGAACATAACGCGGTCAATGTGTTCTCTACATGTAATGTCTAAGCACACAATGAGTTGTATTTGTGACACTTCAAAGTTTGAAAATACAAATTCCAACAGATCTCCATAATTTTTGTATTAATTTGACAAAAAAATAGCTTCAAAGTTTGAGATAAGAAATCTTGTGAAAGTCATTTTATGATTAAAACAAGAACAAATATCTGTCAAAGAGTTAATTCAAATATAAGTCATTTCCATACCCATTGACAGATATTTGTTCTTGTTTTGTGTCTTAATGCACAAGACTTAATTTTGCATGTCAAGTAAATGTATCTTGATTTAAGGATATTTAGAACAAAAAACCTGAGGAACTTTTTTGCAGTGAATGCAATTTCATTTTGCAATTGGATTTAGGGCATATACATTTAGGGCCTATACAATCTGTTGGGGTTTTTTCTCTCTCTCTCAGGACTCTGCTTTATTGGTTAAATAACATTTCACTGACTTTCATTCATCTTCATGCTTTCATTCATTAAGATATTTTTAATGAAATCAGAAATATTTCTGTCCCTCCATTGACAGTGTAAGCCACTACCACTTTGATGCTTCAAAAGATCATAAAGAGTTAGTTCACCCAAAAATGAAAATTAGCCCATGATTTACTCACCCTCAAGTCATCCTAGGTGTATATGACATTCTTCTTTCAGACGAATACAATCGGAGTTATTTAAAAAAAAATGCCCTGGCTAATCCAAGCATTATAATCGCAGTGAATGGCTGTTTCTGTTTTATGATCTATCCATCATAAAAGTGTTCCACACAGGGGGGGTTAATAAAGGCCTTCTGAAGTGAAGTGTTTGTGTGAGAAAAATATCCATATTTAAAACTTTATAAACTAAAATAACTAGCTTCGACAGAAGGCTGTACGCATCAATTTACAGCGAAAGAATAACCCCTGACCTGACGCTTGCCGTATTGATGAACGCAGAAGGGCAGAGGATAGAGCAAAACAAAACACCGGTCACGAATTGGAAGTCTAAAACGAGAATTTGTAAAGAAAAAATTTGGAGGATTTCGAAATAAGGGGGGCTTGAGTTTGTTGCCCAGACCTATTTGTTTGAACCGCGAGAGGCGTCAAAGCTTAAGCTACTCCTGCATCAGCGGTAATCTTTTGCCCCAAGTCGACTTGTAAGCTAGATATTTTAGTTAAATATGGATATTTTTCTTACAAAAACCCATCGATTCGCTTCATAAGGCCTTTCTTAACCCCCCCGGAGCAAGTTTCAAATCACTTAAACAAACACGCACACGCTCCTATTTTGATAGCTCCGCCCCACACATACATAACCCAGGCAACGACTATGGCGGAATCTGCTGTGCCAGCCAGCCGAAGCTATGATGTCATCAATAAGTGAATGCAATGTGTGTTACTATGGCAATCCAGGTCGAATGTTCAGTGAAAAAGTCATCCCTTACATCCCAAAAACACAAACACAGTTCTCATGAACAACTCGATAGCACTAGCACAACAGTCCGACTAACAAACATATTACTATTATGACAAGATTTGAAGGTTATATTGATCATGAAAAGAGGAAAGAAAGGAAACTTAGGAGAATATTATCTTACTTTTCGGACACACTCTGGGAGCTGACGCTTGAAACAGACAGTGAGGAGGTTTAGAAGCTCCAGGCTTATACGCTGTGGAAATTAATAGGTCTTTATCATCGTTGAAGTGATCGACAATACGGTCGCAAATGGACAAGCAAGCTAACATGAGCATATCCAAGCAAAAGCCAGCATATATTAGTTCTGTGAAACAAAATCAATGTTTCTCGAGAAGAAATAAAGCAACCTTGGCCTTCGCTCCTTGAGTTCTCTCCAGCATTGGAAAGCTGATTCAATATTTACACGGGTCCTACTTCTTGCCTGATCGTAAGCCTTCCTTTGTTCCACAGACATCTTCCACGTTTTTTTTTTTTTTTATCTGCCATCTTTCTCTTTCTGTCGTCGGCTAACGTCCGTCCTGTGTCGTGTCTTTTGAATAATGACGTGCACTGAGCGTTCATTTTTGGGTGAACTATCCCTTTAAATCTAATATAGATACGAATCAAGCGGTTTATTCCAAATTTCCTGAAGAGACTTGATCGCTTTATATGATGGACGGAAGTTGTACG
Organism: Romanogobio albipinnatus; assembly: GCA_023566225.1. Classification (NCBI taxonomy): domain Eukaryota; kingdom Metazoa; phylum Chordata; class Actinopteri; order Cypriniformes; family Gobionidae; genus Romanogobio; species Romanogobio albipinnatus. Next base: position 17,134,273 of record CM042263.1, read on the forward strand.
GGTTTGGAACAACATAAGGGTGACTTTTCATTTTTGGGTGAACTACTCCTAAAAACTATCCCTTTAAGTGTACTGATCTACTTGTGATTTATTCATCAACAATTTGACAAAATCTGTGACATTCTGCATTACATTGTAAATTCCATTTTTAATAAAGGGATTATGCAAATCCATCCACATTTTCTGCATCGCAGAAATCATAGGGCCCTAATTTACAGGGAGTGCAGAATTATTAGGCAAGTTGTATTTTTGAGGATTAATTTTACAACATGTTGTCAATGAACACAAAAAACTCATTAATATCAAAGCTGAATATTTTTGGAAGTGGTTTTTAGTTTTAGCTATTTTAGGGGGATATCTGTGTGTGCAGGTGACTATTACTGTGCATAATTATTAGGCAACTTAACAAAAAACTAATTTATACCCATTTCAATTATTTATTTTTACCAGTGAAACCAATATAACATCTCAACATTCACAAATATACATTTCTGACATTCAAAAACCAAACAAAAACAAATCAGTGACCAATATAGCCACCTTTCTTTGCAAGGACACTCAAAAGCCTGCCATCCATGGATTCTGTCAGTGTTTTGATCTGTTCACCATCAACATTGCGTGCAGCAGCAACCACAGCCTCCCAGACACTGTTCAGAGAGGTGTACTGTTTTCCCTCCTTGTAAATCGCACATTTGATGATGGACCACAGGTTCTCAATGGGGTTCAGATCAGGTGAACAAGGAGGCCATATCATTAGATTTTCTTCTTTTATACCCTTTCTTGCCAGCCACGCTGTGGAGTACTTGGACGCGTGTGATGGAGCATTGTCCTGCATGAAAATCATGTTTTTCTTGAAGGATGCAGACTTCTTCCTGTACCACTGCTTGAAGAAGGTGTCTTCCAGAAACTGGCAGTAGGACTGGGAGTTGAGCTTGACTCCATCCTCAACCCGAAAAGGCCCCACAAGCTCATCTTTGATGATACCAGCCCAAACCAGTACTCCACCTCCACCTTGCTGGCGTCTGAGTCGGACTGGAGCTCTCTGCCCTTTACCAATCCAGCCACGGGCCCATCCATCTGGCCCATCAAGACTCACTCTCATTTCATCAGTCCATAAAACCTTAGAAAAATCAGTCTTGAGATATTTCTTGGCCCAGTCTTGACGTTTCAGCTTGTGTGTCTTGTTCAGTGGTGGTCGACTTTCTGCCTTTCTTACCTTGGCCATGTCTCTGAGTATTGCACACCTTGTGCTTTTGGGCACTCCAGTGATGTTGCAGCTCTGAAATATGGCCAAACTGGTGGCAAGTGGCATCTTGGCAGCTGCACGCTTGACTTTTCTCAGTTCACGGGCAGTTATTTTGCGCCTTGGTTTTTCCACACGCTTCTTGCGACCCTGTTGACTATTTTGAATTAAACGCTTGATTGTTCGATGATCACGCTTCAGAAGCTTGGCTATTTTAAGACTGCTGCATCCCTCTGCAATATATCTCACTATTTTGGACTTTTCTGAGCCTGTCAAGTCCTTCTTTTGACCCATTTTGCCAAAGGAAAGGAAGCTGCCTAATAATTATGCACACCTGATATAGGGTGTTGATGTCATTAGACCACACCCCTTCTCATTACAGAGATGCACATCACCTAATATGCTTAATTGGTAGTAGGCTTTCCAGCCTATACAGCTTGGAGTAAGACAACATGCATAACGAGGATGATGTGGTCAAAATACTCATTTGCCTAATAATTCTGCACTCCCTGTAATGCCATGATATTGATCTCTCTTTAATCAAATTAAATAATTACAAACAAAGGGTTTGCACAATAAAACAATTTTTATTACATAGGAGCTAATAGCAAAGCAATAGATATCTAGTCAGGTTTGTTTGCAGGCTTTTAAAGCCTTTTTTTAAAGAAGTACATGAAATCAAGATACATCCCAAACATAAAAAAGCTAACCAGTTGCACTTCAGACAATATTAATTATTATTTGGGTAAGCACAACATGCACTGTTGACCAATAGTGGAATTTATGAAACACAATAAGAACAAATTTCTCTTTTTTTTTTTTTGTAAAACCATTCTTGACACATCGTTCATGTGAAAATGTATGCAAGAATGGTTTTACGGGTAATTTATACTTGCTCAAGTTTCATAAATGATGCCAAATATTCAATATAGTTGAATGAAATTAGCTTTTATACATTAGCAGTGACATTATCAGTTAAGTAACTTAAAATGATCACTCATTTATATCTATGATCAATACATTCAGTGTTTTAATAATTGCACGGTATCTCAAATAGGACTGCACAGGAGAACGAGACGCACAACACAATTGTTATCTGGGTTCCTGTGCATGCTCAAGACGAATGCCGATCGCTTTAAGCTGCCTTAAGTCTTCCTGGTCCGTCCCAAGCATGGGGCGCTCATGTTCGCTACGGGGCCCGGTGCGGTCGCACCAAATGCACAGCCCTGCCTTTAAGCCACCTGAAATTACCTAAACCTCGCTTATATTTGCTAACTAACAACCGTGCAATATGCACCATTTTTTTGGGAGTCATATCAGTGAAGATAAATGTATAATTAGGCACAATGTAATCAGGATTATGAAAACCCAGTCGTGCCTGACTGATCTTACAACACTAGAGCTCCAAAAATTCCCATTCAGTAAAATCTTCTGTCCTGAAGATGGGGGCGATATCCCATCACACCAACAAACGCACTGAAAAGAAACTAAATTACGTGAATGATAACAAGGCTGTGGTCTTTTATTAATTAAAAAAACTGTTGTTCATGAAAGCATTTGTGATTAGCAAATTAGCATAAGAGCCATTCCAATAAAAGCGCAGATGGGAGTGGAAATTTCTGCATGTGATCTACTGACGACGCGCAAATTAAAGAACACAGACGCAGCCGGATCATTTCCATAATGACCAAAGCAATCTAGCACAAATGAGCGTCTGGTTTAAGGCGCTTTTTTGGGTGGTAAATAATGGGGAAAATAACATTGACTAGCACAAACCTTATTAATGATTCATTTAAAAAAGTAGTCATTTAAAGTAGTTTTTAACGCCAAAAGAAGGTTTGCTCTGGCGCAAGCTGTTCGTAAATCTGGCCCCAAGTCTGTTAAAAAAAATCAAATGGACTGTATTTTTGTCCTTTACAACCTTTTCATTTGCGACTCTTGACTACAGCAAGCTTCGCACTGTAAGATATCGGCCACAATTCTTCCATTCAAGGCAATTTTTGGGAATCATTTAATATTTCACTTGACCAGACGTTGATCACTTGAAGGGATAAGTTCACCCAAAAATGAAATATTTTTTATCATTTACTCACCCTCAAGTTGTTCCAAACCGGTATCAATCTCTTTTTTCTGCTGAACACAAAATATATTTTAAAGAATGTCGATAACCAAACAGTTGATGGACCCCATTGACTTCCATAGTTTGGAAGTCAATGGGGTTCATCAACTGTTTGGTTACCCATATTCTTAAAAATACCTTCCTTTGTGTTCAGCAGAAGAAAGAAATTCATACAGGTTTGGAACAATCTGACAGTGAGTAAATGACAGAATTTTCATTTTTGGGTGAACTATCCCTATAAAGTAACATGTTCACCAAGGTTACTAATTGTCTTTCCAACAAATCTTAGCCTCTGACGAAGTTCCGACAGTGTCCAAAATTTTGCCACATCATTACAATTGCTCCTACGAGCAGGCAACAGGACAACGGGAACCAAACTCTTCCCAATAATATTGTACAGTCTGATAATCAACAACCATAAAGGACCATAAAAATCATTCAGTGTGAGCTCAGCCCAAAGTACACTTGGTTTTTACTCGTACTCTATGCTGATTACGAAATGTATGTACACTATGTGCGCAACCTGATTTTTCTAACCATGTGTACTTTATACTCTCAACTCATGTATGCACCTTGAATTTTGTTTGCACTAACTAGTTGGAGTGGACCACAAGGTGGCAACACTGGCCTGGGCCGTTGTTTCAGAGTCAAAAAGAAACGGAAACGAGAAGAAACTAACAACAAATCAATAGACACTTGTGTGAGGAGGTTAAGAGATACCTGACAAACTCTAGTAGCCTGGCTCCCCCCTCCTACGTACTTCCGCTCAATTTTCATTTTCCTTCAGTACTCAGTCTGGGATTGCGGTATATTCTCTGTTTTTTTAAATGTACGAGAGTCTGGTAAGACCAGGCTAAAACTCTAGTGCCTTCGCATCAAAGCTGAAGTATACTTTGGGCTTGAGGCCTACATTAAGATTCTTGCTTCCAACCTTTCTGTGTAAATCTTAGTAAAAATGAAACAAATCCGAAGTGTGTGCACCAGATTTGCTATACATTTTTAATACTACAGAGGATCTGAAGAAGTAATACTACTGCTGAAAAACACATTTTCAGATGCTACGATTGTTCTCCTATCTATAATGCAGTCTTTAGGAAGGAGCTTTTCCTGCAGAAATCTGCTCCAGATACCAAACTTAGCAACTGGAAATCCCACATGCTTCCCTCAAGGTCAGCCAGCTTTAACGTAACATATGAAACGCACGTGTGCAAAAATAGGAGAGGTTTCCAAGCACCATTACACCCAGCAGACATATACTCGAATCGTTAAATCACTGTACCACAACCCTGCAAATGTCACGGGAACGGAGAGCATTTACACACAGGCAAATCTACAATCTGAGAGGAAATGAAAGGTGTATGATAAAACTAGGGGATACAAACTCAAGGCAGGGACAGGTAAAATGTCCTCTTTTGGTCTAACTGTGGTTCTGGTTGCGGTTCTGATCAGGCATGTGGTTCTGGGTGGAGGGTAGAAGGTGCGTCACGTGTCCTATGCCTTTGGTCACCCCCTCTCTGAAGAGGAGTTTGGCTCCCACGCGCAAGTACTCGGGGTGCTTCAAGAATCTGAAACACACTACAGCTCTCTCTCCTGTCCGCAGCTCCTCCTAGAGGACAAACAGACACATATATGTAATGAAACAGAGCAACACTCTTCAGAACATTGTTTGTGTTCCACAGAAGAATGAAAGTCAACTGGGTTTGTAAAGACATGATTCCTTAACGCAGACATGGGCAACGTTGGTCCTGGAGTGGCACTGTCCAGCAGAGTTTAGCTCCAACCCTAATCAAACAAACCTGAAAGAGCTAATCAATGTTTTTAAGGAGTACTAAAGCCAAAGCCACTTCAAGGCAAGCCTGCAAGGTTAGCAAAAAAAGCCTGCTAATACTGCAGGGAAGGAGACCAGAGGCCGTAATTTTGAATGGGTGTCAATGAAGGAGTCTTCACTACGCTGGATAAACTGCTTTTGTGGGAAAGCGGCTTATTTAAAGGATTAGTTCACTTCAAAATGAAAATTTCCTAACAATTTACTCACCCCCATCTCATCCAAGATGTTCATTTCTTTCTTTCTTCAGTCGAAAAGAAATTACGTTTTTTGAGAAAAACATTCCAGGATTTTTCTCCGCATAATGGACTTCAATTGCGACCAACAGGTTGAAGATCGAAATCAATGCAGTTTCAAAGGGCTCTGCACAATACCAGCCGAGGAATAGGGTCTTACCTAGCGAAACCATCGATCATTTTCACAAAAAAATTACATGTATATTCACTTTAACTTTGACTTAGGTGTTGTGCTTTTTCACGACATATGACGTTATCATGTCAGAAAGGTCATGACCATAAAAGGAAGACCACCGTAGGTGGAAGTACCCAAAAACTCCATCTCATGTTCTCCTCCAACTTTATAATTGTCCGACATCGTTGTTTTACCTTTATTTTTGTAAAGGCCGTTTGATTTAGTCAAGTCAAGTCACCTTTATTTATATATCGCTTTTTTCAATGCAGATTGTTTCAAAGCAGCTTCACAGTGTTAAACAGGAAAATAATGCAACAGAATTTGATTCGGCTGTACAGACACTCTGGAGAATACGGTGACGTCATCCAGCTCATTTCAATTATCATATAGTGACAATGCGGGCGGATCAGTAATTAAGTTATGTATTTTAATATTTTGTTGAAAATTTTGTGTCCCCAACTGAGCAAGCCAAGCCAAAGGAAGTCATATTAGATCAGAATATTTGAAAGATCGGAGTCATCACGCCGGAGACGGGTTTATTGAGGATGTCGAGTCGATAAGGCATGTATTAGATTAGAATATTCGAAAGATCGGAGTCATCATGCCGGAGACGGGTTTATTGAGGATGTCGAGTCGATGAGGCATGTATTAGATAGGAATATTCGAAAGATCGGAGTCATCCCGCCGGAGACGGGTTTATTGAGGATGTCGAGTCGATGAGGCATGTATTAGATAGGAATATTCGAAAGATCGGCGTCATCACGCCGGAGACGGGTTTATTGAGGATGTCGAGTCGATGAGGCATGTATTAGATAGGAATATTCGAAAGATCGGCGTCATCACGCCGGAGACGGGTTTATTGAGAATGTCGAGTCGAGGAGGCATGTATTAGATAGGAATATTCGAAAGATTGGAGTCATCACACCGGAGACGGGTTTATTGAGAATGTCGAGTCGAGGAGGCATGTATTAGATAGGAATATTCGAAAGATCGGAGTCATCACGCCGGAGACAGGTTTATTGAGGATGTCGAGTCGATGAGGCATGTATTAGATAGGAATATTCGAAAGATCGGAGTCATCACGCCGGAGACGGGTTTATTGAGGATGTCGAGTCGAGGAGGCATGTATTAGATAGGAATATTCGAAAGATCGGAGTCATCACGCCGGAGACGGGTTTATTGAGGATGTCGAGTCGATGAGGCATGTATTAGATGGGAATATTCGAAAGATCGGAGTCATCACGCCGGAGACGGGTTTATTGAGGATGTCGAGTCGAGGAGGCATGTATTAGATGGGAATATTCTAAAGATTGGAGTCATCACACCGGAGACAGGTTTATTGAGGATGTCGAGTCGAGGAGGCATGTATTAGATGGGAATATTTGAAAGATTGGAGTCATCACGCCGGAGACAGGTTTATTGAGGATGTCGAGTCGAGGAGGCATGTATTAGATGGGAATATTCTAAAGATTGGAGTCATCACACCGGAGACGGGTTTATTGAGGATGTTGTGTTGATGAGGCAATTTCAGGGGGGAGTCTAATTGACATTTAGTCTTTGCACATTCTTTTTAACACTGGGTCGGTATTGTCACGGATGTGACCTTTCCGACGTGATGCCGTCATACGTTGTGAAGAAGCACAACACTGAAGTCGAGCATTTGAGGTTAAAAATGTATATACAGTTTTTTTTTTGTTGAAAATGATCGATGGTTTGGCTAGATGAAACCCTATTCCTTGGCTGGGATCATGCAGAGCCCTTCGAAGCCCTTTGCATTGATTTGGACATTCAACCCGTTGGTTGCCATTGAAGTCCATTATGTGGAGAAAAATCCTGGAATGTTTTCCTCAAACTTCTTTTCGACTGAAGAAAGAAAGACATGAACATCTTGGATGAGATGGGGGTGAGTTAATTATCAGGAAATTTTCATTTTGAAGTTAATTAATACTTTAATTAATCAACAGCCCATCAGCTAATCTTCAACATGTTTGCTCTTGTTGTGAACTTTTATCTTCTAAAGTGTAGGACAACTTCAGAAGTGAAGACCAGGAGACTTCGGGATTCAAACAGAAGTTATTCTTTTAATGAGAACACTCTGTGCTGTAGGTTGTCCGGAAACAGTCTGATTTAACAGTACCAAACACTGTCATTTATCTACATTTCAGGGGGAGGGATTACAGGGGAGGTGATACTCTGAACAATACAATGCAAATGTTGTATAGGAAATAAGGACACACGCCAAACATTCCTGTCATCAGTTTCGATCCAATCAGCATAACAGTGACATTCAAATGCATAGATGCTAATCCAATCACTCAGGGGCTCCAAGGGCCATTAAAGACAAATGGTGCTCATTTTAGAAAACAGGAACTGGCCTGGAAGATTTGCATAGCAGACTTATTAATCTGATATCATAATTTTTACCTTGAATGCTAAAGTTATGTACTTTCTTAAATTTGTAATCCTTCACTCTTAAACATAAATTTTCAATGTATCTATTTTTAGAGTTTACACCGGGGAAAAAATGTGTGACAGGTATGATTCAGTTTATGGCACTTCTCATTACTGTTAATGTCAAGAAGCAAAAAATCCATACCTTCCCAAGAAGGCACTCCACCGTGGCGGTCTGCCTCACGTTCCCCACATGCACCGTGACCTGGAAACCACGGCGGAATGTCTTGGCGTGGAACAGGAGGACAATGGCGGCCTCAAACTGCCAGCAAATTGTAGGGTTCATTTTAGGACTCACCATGACCATGCCCTAAAAACACAAACACTATTTAAAAAAGATCAAAGTGAAAGACATTTATAAAGATATTTAAATGTGTAATGTGCAGGCTATGTAAAGTGTTTTCTCCTCTTGCTCTCGTTTTGAGATAAGACCTTTCGTAGTAAAGATCGATCGAAGTTCCCAAGCGCAAGTGTGGCGGCCTGTCCGGCTCTCAGCACGCGGCAGCCGGAGCGATTCCTGTGAATACTGCACACCTTCAACCTCAGGAACCTCCCATCATCGGTGGGACCCACAACCAGTCGGTCTCCTTCACGACACACACCACTGCGTGTGAATGGAAAGTCAATTATCAACTAGAAAAGGAAAGTTTGTCAAGACAAATTTAATATTGATTGGCTTGAAAAAGCCTTGTAGTGTGAAGCTTCAATAGACCTTTTTTTTTTTTTTTGCTAATGAAATCCAGTCATTTCAATAGGAATCGATGTAATATGGGATTTTGCATCAGGGCGAAAGATTTCCTCATGCAACAGGTTCAAATTGGTCACAAGGATTTTCAGCGTCGACCAACAGAAGGCTTCTTGGTTTGAAAGTGACTTAACTGTGAGCTGGGCTTCACACATCACTAACAATAGACAATGTACCTTTTTTCCTGCAAAATTTTGCAAATGTGATAACACCATTATGCAGTCTGAATACTATATGAAGAGAGATTCAATGTATACAGATTATAGATGTGACTTTTAAAGCTATGTTTTGGATAGGGTGTTCTGGGAGGTGATGTTAAGCAGTTGAAAAGCAGTTGCAACAATGCTAAAACATTGTTGGGTAGTAGAAAAGTTGTTCTAGGTGGTTGCTAGGGTGTTGCTAAGCAGTTGCTATGGTGTTCTAGGTGGTTGTGAGAAAGTTATAAGACGGTTGCGAGAGTGTTTCTGTGGTGCTGCAAAGGTGTTTTGGTGCTAGGGCATTGAAATTTAGATGCAAAGCAGTTGCTACAAAGCTAAAACTTTGTTAGGTAGTAGATAAGTTGTTCTAGGTGGTTCCTAGGGTGTTGCTAAGCAGTTGCTATGGTGTTCTAGGTGCTTGTGAGAAAGTTTTAAGACAGTTGCAAGAGTGGTTCTGGGGCTTGCAAAGGCGTTTTGGTGCTAGGGCATTGAAATGTAGATGCAAAACAGTTGCTACAAAGCTAAAACATTGTTAGGTAGTAGATAAGATGTTCTAGGTGGTTCCTAGGGTGTTGCTAAGCAGTTGCTATGGTGTTCTAGGTGGTTCTGAGAAAGTTATAAGACAGTTGCGAGAGTGGTTCTGGGGTGCTGCAAAAGCGTTTTGGTGCTAGGACTTTGAAATGTAGCTGCAAAGCAACTGCTACAATGCTAAAACATTGTTAGGTAGTAGATAAGTTGTTCTGATCAGTTGCTAGAGTGTTGCTAAGCAATTGCTATGGTCTTATAGCTGGTTGTGAGAAGTTATAAGACAGTTGCAATAGTGTTGCTGGGGCTTGCAAAGGCGTTTTGGTGCTAGGGCATTGAAATGTAGATGCAAAGCAATTGCTACAATGATAAGACATTGTTCGGTAGTAGATAAGTTGTTCTGGGTAGTTGCTAAGGTGTTGCTAAGCAGTTGCTAGGTATTTATGGGTGGTTGTGGACAATTATAAGATGGTTGCAAGAGTGTTATGGGTGGTTGCTAAGGTGTTTTGAGTGGTTGCAAGGGCATTGTCATGTGGTCGCAAGTGTGTTTTGGGTGGTTGCTAAGAGATTACTAAGGTGTTCTGAATGGCCACTAGGACATTGAAATGTGGATGCCAACTAAGCAGTTGCTACAATGCTAAAATACTGCTAGGTAGTAGATACATTGTTCTGAGTGGTTGCTAGGGTTTTGCTACAATGTTAAAACATTGCTACGTTGTACATACATTGTTCTGAGTGGTTGCTAAGGTGTTGTTATGTGGTTGCTAAGGTGTTGCTATGCTTTCAAAAGGTGTTCTGAATGGTTGTTAGTGCATTGCTAGATGGTTGCCAGGCAGTTGCTTCAGAGCTAGGGCATTGCTAAAGTGTTCTGAGCGGTTGACAGGGTGATGCTATGTGGTTACTAGAGTTTAATAAATTGTCCTAAATGGTTGCTAGTGCATTGCTATGCGGTTGCTTCACAGTAATTAAACAGACAGACAGACAAGATTGACACAACAGATGTGGACTGACCTGTACAGTGTTCCACCAACCACTGTCCCCACATCAGGAACACTGTAAATCTCATCCACCTGCAAGAACACATCACTTTGACATTAAATTGACATTATAGAGAACATGCATGTTGGTTAAAGAGTGGGTGTACCTGGAACTCCGTGAGCTGCTGCATGAGCTCCTCTTGCTCTTTGCTGTTGCTCAGAGGAGGAAGAATGTTGAAAAAGACCTTTAAAAGGTCCAGATTCTCCCCAGATACACTGGAGAGGGTGAAGATGGGCGTCACACTGTGGGGAGAGAGATACATCATTACACACACACACACACACACATACACAAACTAGTGTTGAACAACTGTGGTAGGGTAGTTTGTAGTGTACTGTTTGTAGTGTAGTGTAATGTTTACATATATAAATCTTAAAGGTACAGTACCAAAAACTGTAAGGCTCAGAAAGAAGGCGGACAGTAGGGGGAAAAAAAGTAATTTCAATAAACATGCATAATAACCATTTCTTCTCATACACAAATGTACCTGGAGGATTGTGCGAACTGCTGTGCAGCGGTGACAGCGTCATCAGGGTTGGCCACCACCATGGGGACCTTGTTGCAGCCGGGCTGTTTGAGCACTCTCTCCAGCTGACGGACCGTTTTCTCCACTGTGCTTTTTCCACAGAGGTCCACTTTACTCACCACGATGAATATGGGCACCTTCAGCGCCATCGCCAAACCCAGGTGCTCCCTAGTTGTGCCAGCTGAGATAATTTTACAGCATGAGATAATAAATAACTACATTTTATTGAATTTACAGTAAATATTTCATATCGCCCCAACTTTAGTTCCACGTTTTATTGATTATTCATTAAACATGTTCTTAAAACTTTTAAATCAATATAAATATATATGCATAAATACTAACCAATGCCAGTATTGGCTCCCACCACCAGCATGGCAAAGTCTGGACAGTAGCTTGTCAAGCCAAATATGGTGGTCTTCAAGTACTTATAATGACCAGCCAGATCAATAAACGTGATCATCTTAGAAGAGCTCTCACAGATCTCCTCTGCTGTACGGGAGTCACTGTAGTTTACGACCTAAAACCATGCAAAAGACTATTATTTCTCAAAACAACATGCGTATATGCTAGCAAGTAAGAGGTTGTTGGTTTAAATCCCATTTAATGCTTTACTGAAAAAATGCACCAGAAATGAAAGTGTACTTGTGGGTTTTAAATACTTGTCTCACCTCTCCTTTGCTGTTGAAGCCAAGAATCTCAAAACTGATGCTGGAGGTGCGTCCGGTTTGAATCTCATGCAGGTGTCTAAAGAGGTTGAGTCTCGCCCTTCCACGTCCGTTATCCAGCTCGCCTTGAGTCAACACCCCCAGGAGAGTTGACTTCCCCGAGTCCACATTACCCAGAACAGCCACACGAAGATCCAGGAACTGCACACACCAATTTGTTAATGCATACATTGTTAGGGGCTGTTTACGCAACACCCCTTTTTTTTTTCCCAACAAAAAACAGAAACCTTTTTAGGCCGTTCATTTACACAACAATGGAGTTTTGGGAGCCTGAAAGCGCAAACTTTTGAAAAAGCATTTCAAAGTGTAATTTTTGAAAACGTTACCATTATCGTCTCCATGTAAACTACAATTTGTGAAAACGATGATGTCATGTGCATGTGTATTACGTGTTCATCTGTAAACAACAAAAAAGTGAATCCGTGAAACCGATGACGTCATGCACATGCGTATTACATGTTCAGTCGATAGTGTTTCATCGCCACCTAATGGCCTGGCAGCATAATAGTGTGAATGATGATCTATTTGACAGTGGTCTCATCTGTACGCGGAAAACTCAAAGGAAAAACTTCTCTTTTTTAAGCATATTGTTGTCATGTAAATGTACCCTTAGTTTAGTGCAGGGGTTCTTGAGGTCCACTTTCCTGCAGAGTTTAGCCCAACCTTGCTCAGACTCACCTGCTTATAACTTTCTAGAAATCATGAAGACATTAGCTGAATCCGAAATCGCCCCCTAAACCCTCATTCACTATTCCCTACGTTAGTCCACTAATACAGTTCACTTGAAGGAGTGAATGAAAACGAGTGAATTCGGACAGCCGTTGTGTGTACATAGGCTGTACACTCGTTATTGCGGTGCAATGTGGGATTGAATGAGTGCACTCAATAACGTCCACTATGGTTTCGGACACCACTACAAATGGTTGCCCCCTCAAATAATGAAAAATAAAAAAACATGTTTGAGGGTATAGAGCTCCGGAGGTCACATGACCCATTCTGTTTACGACACCATTTTGGCAGGCAGGAACAGCCGGTGCCAGCACGAGTTTCAAGGCAACGGAGTTCACTGTGCACTTTAATTCAAAAGACATAGACTTGTACATAGCAACACTCTCTAAGTTACCACTTATGCACTCCTAAATATTTTTGCAATGCACCATTGAACTTAGTTGAAGCCTAAATCTACATTTAACCTAAATATTTACGGAAGCCTCCGATCAGCAGTAACATTAACAGATAGAATAGCAGGCAGACTGAACTGCATCTGACTGAACTCTTGTTTTACATGACAGACTTCGGGTGTCTCAATCAGCTCTAGTTCAGTAGTCAGGGCACTGATCAGGGAGTCAGCCCATTAACTTATGTCCTGATCAATGCCCTGACTACTGAACCAGGCAGCTGCTTGAGACGCACCCTTCAATTTTTTACACGTATATGATAATGCTGACATATAGGCCTACATGCGCTTACATTTTAAGAAAGAAAACATGTGAATACATTAACGTTATATGTTCGCGGTTAACACGAACCCGTCCAAAACAGCGCATCGCTGTGTGCATCTGTTCCATCTGTGTTGTGCATGTCAAATAATCAATAAATGTAATTTCTTATTTTTTTGTTTCAGTATTTATTTATTGATCCTTCATTTCATTTCAAATAGCCAAATAGTTTCAAACAGTGAGGCAAATGTAACGTAGTTAAGAATGAAGAATAAACTGAAATTCACGGCATTTCAACAACTTACTAAAATGATTTCCCATTTGCTTTCCCCCGCCTGTTCTGTCATCCTGGCGCACATCAGCTGTCCATCATGTTGAAATAGTAAGGTTTAAACAGTCCGTTAAGTTTTTAATTATTTTATAGATACCAATGCTACAGCCGCTCTAGCGCTCCCCTGATTGCCTGCCAAAATGGCAGAGTTTAGGCTGTGTGACGTCAACCTCCGGAGCTCTATAGGAGGCGATTTCGCATTCATCCATTGATTAGCTTGTTCTGGTGAGTTTGATCAAGGTTGGGCTAAACTCTGCAGGAAAGTGGACCTCGAGGACCAGAGTTGAGAAACCCCTAGTTTAGTGGGTCAGTGACAAATAAGGATGGCTATGATGATGAAAAGATTTTTTTTGTGATGATGAAAAGAGTTTTTTATCATTTCACATACATATTAATTTCATTACTCTAAAAATGTCCATTTGTTTAACATCCATAATGTAATAAGTAAAGTAAAATAACATATTTAACCTAAAAAAGGGTCAAATTATTGGATATTTTAAGTAACTGACAGACTTACATGAGAGATCCCGTTTATGATATGACAACAAAACAGCTTCTGGTATGTTGTTTATATACACTGACTTTCATTTGGTGGACAAAGGTTATAAATGTTGTTGGTAACACTTTACAATAAGGGCTCATTTGTTAACATTGGTTAATGCATTAACTAACATGAACTAACAATGGGCAATATATTTTTACAGCATTTATTACCCTAATGTTAGTGTATAACATTTTTTACATTCATGTTAGTTCACAGTGCATTAACTAATGTTAAAAGATACAGTACAACTTATGATCTTATAAATGTATTAGTAAATGTTGAGATAAACATTAGCTAAGATTAATAAAAGCTGTAGAAGTGCTGCACTATGTGTTGTTCATGTTAACTAATGTAAAACCTTAACTGTTTTACAAGAAGAATTATTACAATAAAATTGATAATTGTATTTTAATAATTATTTTAAAATATGTTTTAGTAATTTAATAATTAAAAAAATAGCATACATAAGAAAATAACTAATAGCTAAATTTATTAACAAGAATATAAGCCTATCAAAGCCTTTTTCTTTAAGACATTAATTCCTTAAATGCAAAATATGTAAGATTTTTGGATTAAAATATCCATCAACCACTAGAACAATGTTATATATTTTGTTGGCGTTCTTACATTATCCCAAATGTTCCCAAGAATGTTTAAATCCAGAGAAATAAGCCATTTTAACCAGGACACGGGCCGTGCCCGTGTGTCACCTATCAATGACATCATACCCGTGTTACCCTCGATTTCCAGTTTTATTTTGTAGAAACCATGGAAACACCAAAGATGCTTTAATATATTTTTTCATTAGACAGGTGAGCAACTGTTTGGATACATTCTCATCGACAGAAAACTAATCATTGTTATATACAGGGAGTGCAGAATTATTAGGCAAATGAGTATTTTGACCACATCATCCTCGTTATGCATGTTGTCTTACTCCAAGCTGTATAGGCTGGAAAGCCTACTACCAATTAAGCATATTAGGTGATGTGCATCTCTGTAATGAGAAGGGGTGTGGTCTAATGACATCAACACCCTATATCAGGTGTGCATAATTATTAGGCAACTTCCTTTCCTTTGGCAAAATGGGTCAAAAGAAGAACTTGACAGGCTCAGAAAAGTAAAAAATAGTGAGATATATTGCAGAGGGATGCAGCAGTCTTAAAATAGCCAAGCTTCTGAAGCGTGATCATCGAACAATCAAGCGTTTCATTCAAAATAGTCAACAGGGTCGCAAGAAGCGTGTGGAAAAACCAAGGCGCAAAATAACTGCCCGTGAACTGAGAAAAGTCAAGCGTGCAGCTGCCAAGATGCCACTTGCCACCAGTTTGGCCATATTTCAGATCTGCAACATCACTGGAGTGCCCAAAAGCACAAGGTGTGCAATACTCAGAGACATGGCCAAGGTAAGAAAGGCAGAAAGTCGACCACCACTGAACAAGACACACAAGCTGAAACGTCAAGACTGGGCCAAGAAATATCTCAAGACTGATTTTTCTAAGGTTTTATGGACTGATGAAATGAGAGTGAGTCTTGATGGGCCAGATGGATGGGCCCGTGGCTGGATTGGTAAAGGGCAGAGAGCTCCAGTCCGACTCAGACGCCAGCAAGGTGGAGGTGGAGTACTGGTTTGGGCTGGTATCATCAAAGATGAGCTTGTGGGGCCTTTTCGGGTTGAGGATGGAGTCAAGCTCAACTCCCAGTCCTACTGCCAGTTTCTGGAAGACACCTTCTTCAAGCAGTGGTACAGGAAGAAGTCTGCATCCTTCAAGAAAAACATGATTTTCATGCAGGACAATGCTCCATCACACGCGTCCAAGTACTCCACAGCGTGGCTGGCAAGAAAGGGTATAAAAGAAGAAAATCTAATGATATGGCCTCCTTGTTCACCTGATCTGAACCCCATTGAGAACCTGTGGTCCATCATCAAATGTGCGATTTACAAGGAGGGAAAACAGTACACCTCTCTGAACAGTGTCTGGGAGGCTGTGGTTGCTGCTGCACGCAATGTTGATGGTGAACAGATCAAAACACTGACAGAATCCATGGATGGCAGGCTTTTGAGTGTCCTTGCAAAGAAAGGTGGCTATATTGGTCACTGATTTGTTTTTGTTTGGTTTTTGAATGTCAGAAATGTATATTTGTGAATGTTGAGATGTTATATTGGTTTCACTGGTAAAAATAAATAATTGAAATGGGTATAAATTAGTTTTTTGTTAAGTTGCCTAATAATTATGCACAGTAATAGTCACCTGCACACACAGATATCCCCCTAAAATAGCTAAAACTAAAAACCACTTCCAAAAATATTCAGCTTTGATATTAATGAGTTTTTTGTGTTCATTGACAACATGTTGTAAAATGAATCCTCAAAAATACAACTTGCCTAATAATTCTGCACTCCCTGTAGCTCAATACAGTTAGTCTTATTGTTTAAATCTCATTTTCTAGATTTACCGTGAGTACCATGTTTTACCATGACTAATATCGATCTAGCTTACTGCAGTGTGCAACAAGTGTCTCATAGTAGCCACCGAGTGAATGCACAGAGTAGCATTATAACATAACTTTCAACACACTCAAGTGTATCTAATATGATAAAACAGCGCTGCATTACCCCACATACACATGAACAGAAGAAGAGGACGAGGCGTCATCAAGCTACGCCTTTGTTTTGAATAAGCGACCTCTAGTGGTGAAAAATTACATATTGTGGCTTTAAAAATGGGTTACACTTTATTTTAAGGTGTCATTGTTACAGTGTAATTACATATTCAAGTACTGAGTAATATGAATGAACAATATGTACTTACTATAGGGTTAGGGTAAAATTAGGGTTTGGTTTAGGGTTAGTTGCATGTTATTATGCATAAAGTACTGTCATTTTTATAGTAAGTACATGTAACATATGTAACAATGACACAAAAAAAAAGTGTTACCAAAAAATGTTCATTATAAAACAGGTGTATTCAGGAAATTCAGGTCATTGTATGTGCGAGCAAAATGTTTTAAATGTTGTATGATTAACCCTAACAACCACAATTCACAAAGGAAATTAAACGCAAACTAATTGAGGCTTCACAAGCTAACCTGCTGGTCATCTGGAACTTTCCTCACAAGAACTTCTGCGATTTTCCGCCGAGCTCTGTCGCAGTCCACCTCCCTCTCTCTCAGGAGTGTGATATCAGCTCCAACCCTGCGTAGAGTCACAGAGTCTTACCAAGACAACACAACACGCCTATAAGCCATTTCTTACACATTGACATTAAAGAATTAAAGAGGCCATATTATGCCCTTTTTCAAAGTCTTGATTTTTTGGGGAGATTTTTTGCAGCCCCTTTCTTTCGCAGTCTGTCAGTAACGCTCTGTTTAGTTCCTGTCTCTATGAAGCCCCTCCGTCTGAAAGTGCAATGTGCTCTGATTGGTCAACCGCTTTGAGCGTGTTTAGAAAATGTCACACCTCTAACTATAGACTTGGTGGGCGTTGTGTCATAGCTGGGGGCGTGGCGTGGGGGCGGAGTTGACGTGGGGGAAAACAGTCCATTCCCCCACAATGTAAATGCATGGGGTTAACCCAGTTTAGCCTGTGTAGAATCACTTTTGCTGCTCGACAGAGCAAGATATATAGAAAAACTGAGCCATATTGGGTCAGATTGTCCGTACAGTATCTGTGACTGATAAACGACCCAACGGAATCAATGGCCAGAGGTGTCATTTTCTCATCAAAATACAGTGGGGAGAACAAGTATTTGATACACTGCCGATTTAGCAGGTTTGCCCACTTACAAAGTATGTAGAAGTCTGTAATTTTTATCATAGGTACACTTCAACTGTGAGTGACGGAATCTAAAACAAAAATCCAGAAAATCAGATTGTATGATTTTTAAGTAATTAATTTGCATTTTATTGCATGACATAAGTATTTGATACATCAGAAAAGCAGAACTTAAAGGTCCCGTTCTTCGTGTTTTTTTGAAGCTTTGATTGTGTTTACAGTGTGCAATATAACATGTGTTCATGTTTCGCGTGTAAAAAAAAACACAGTATTTTTAACACAATTTACTTATCTGTATACCGCTGTTTTCACTGTCCTAAAAACAGGCTGATGAGTTCCTTGTTCTATGAAGTCCCTCCTTCAGAAATACGTAACGAGTTCTGATTGTGCCAGCGGTTCCCGTGTTGTGATTTGACCGCAGCTTAGCGCACGTTGCACGGTTCCTGTGTTGTGATTCGACAGCAGCTTAGCGCACGTTGCACGGAAAGGTCACGCCTCTTAACGGGGAGATGTATGCGCTCAATGATCTCTAAGTACAGCGTCCCTGTGAAAGCCAAACAAAGGTGATTTGACTCCGGGATGAAAATAACAGCGTCTCGACGACATGGCGACAAACACAATCAAACGCAACACTTCCTCGTCTTCTCCACGCAACACTTCCTCTTCTCCACGTGGGAGAGCAACAAGACCACGCCCCCTTTTTCGCGTATTCTTGTGGGCGGAGGTTAGTCTGTTCTACTGTTCTACTGACGTAATTAAAGCAGGCTGTACCAGGATGTAGTCCAAGCCGGCCGTTCGCTGTAGGCTTTGAAAGGGAACTTCTGTTAAATAAAATATCTCGCTTGGCATTGAACTTTGAGCTTTATAATTTTACAGGTATTATTTATGCTCTAACAGCAACATTACACACTAACTAAAGTTTGAACAATGGGATCACGAAGAACGGGACCTTTAATATTTGGTACAGAAACATTTGTTTGCAATTACAGAGTTCATACGTTTCCTGTAGTTCTTGACCAGGTTTGCACACACTGCAGCAGGGATTTTGGCCCACTCCTTCATACAGACCTTCTCCAGATCCTTCAGGTTTCGGGGCTGTCACTGGGCAATACAGACTTTCAGCTCCCTCCTAAATTTTCTATTGGTTTCAGGTCTGGAGACTGGCTAGGCCACTCCAGGACCTTGAGATGCTTCTTACGGAGCCACTCCTTAGTTGCCCTGGCTGTGTGTTTCAGGTCATTGTCATGCTGGAAGACCCAGCCACGACCCATCTTCAATGCTCTAACTGAGGGAAGGAGGTTGTTGGTCAAGATCTCACGATACATGGCCCCATCCATCCTCCCCTCAATACAGTGCAGTCGTCCTGTCCCCTCTGCAGAAAATCATCCCCAAATAATGATGTTTCCACCTCCATACTTCACGGTTGGGATGGTGTTCTTGGGGTTGTACTCATCCTTCTTCTTCCTCCAAACACGGCGAGTGGAGTTTAGACCAAAAAGCTCTATTTTTGTCTCATCAGACCACATGACCTTCTCCCATTCCTCCTCTGGATCATCCAGATGGTCACTGGCAAACTTCAGACGGCCTGGACATGCACTGGCTTGAGCAGGGGGACCTTGCGTGCGCTGCAGGATTTTAATCCATGACGGTGTAGTGTGTTACTAATGGTTTTCTTTGAGACTGTGGTCCCAGCTCTCTTCAGGTTATTGACCAGGTCCTGCTGTGTACTTCTGGGCTGATCCCTCACCTTCATCATGATCATTGACCGTCATCTTGAACTTCTTCCATTTTCTAATAATTGCGTCAACAGTTGTTGCCTTCTCACCAAGCTGCTTGCCTATTGTCCTGTAACCCATCCCAGCCTTGTGCAGGTCTACAATTTTATTGTGATGATGTCCTTACACAGCTCTCTGGTCTTGGCCATTGTGGAGAGGTTGGAGTCAGTTTGATTGAGTGTGTGGACAGGTGTCTTTTATACAGGTAATGAGTTCAAACAGGTGCAGTTAATACAGGTAATGAGTGGAGAACAGGAGGGCTTCTTAAAGAAAAACTAACAGATCTGTGAGAGCCGGAATTCTTACTGATTGGTAGGTGATCAAATACTTATGTCATGCAATAAAATGCAAATTAATTATTTAAAAATCATACAATGTGATTTTCTGGATTTCCGTCTCTCACAGTTGATGTGTACCTATGATAAAAATTACAGACCTCTACATGCTTTGTAAGTAGAAAAACCTGCAAAATCGGCAGTGTATCAAATACTTGTTCTCCCCACTGTACATGCTGTTCCGCTGACCCCATAATAGGTATGACATGCCAACTTCATAAATCACCCAGTCTTTCGATGAAGACGTTAATTCGGTGTTCCTGAATTTAACAAATTAAAAGTATGTAATGTTTTAAAATGATCATAAAACGTGTCTTGTGTTATGAAATTTATATTTGGAGTTGACATGTCAGTGTCACAGTATTATTAGAATTACTGACAATAGCAAAGTTTTTAATTTACTTTTTTATAGCAACCGTCTTCCTCAAAAGACTGGGTGATTTATGAAGTAGCCTAGCTATTATGTCGTGTAATATTTGTGGGAGCAGCATGCATTTTGACAAGAAAATGTACAAATGTCGTACATATAATGTGACTGTCAGCTTGAAGCACAAGCATGAGCCCAGCCCTTCCCATCATGAAATAAAGAAGACTCTTAAATGTTTTGTACATTAATAACCTCATGCATTATGTGGGTATGTGATCGCTCATCGTGAAAAACTGCTTTAATGATAAATTGACTGCATTTCTGACGCAGTTCGAGTCCTGTGACAAGTATGACTTTATTGGCGGTTTGTTCAATAAACTTTTGGCATTGCAATTAATGAAATCTCTTTTTTTAATCTTTACAGTAATACCAGCATCATGTAGTGCAAATGTTTAATTATAATGGACGTATTGCACAGGCTTTCGGAATTGACGAACAGCTCTGTCTGTTTATTTGGCAGTATAAAACTTCAGATCAAGGTTTTTTAGCTTACTAGAGGTGCAGAACGCCACATGGCAACTTTTCAGGACTGAAATTACGAAATTACGAATGACTGAATTACGAAAATAAATCGCAATCATTACAAAGAGTAAAGATAAAGCGTCTAACAAGGTCTAAGTGCATTCATTATAATGGCTTGTTTTCCCCCACGCATATGGCAGATATGGCGTTTTGTGGGCGTTTCCAGTAATGCTGACCAAGTCTATATGCACAGGCTTTAGCACAATACTAACTCAACTCAATCAGGCCCCGCCCCTTTTATTTTGCATATACCTTGGGCATAGGGTTGGGTATCGATTCAGATGTTCCAATTCGATTCGATTTCAATTCGCAAGCTCTCAAATCGATTCGATTTCGATTCTCGATTCAGATTTTCAATTCTCGATTCAACTCAATGAATATAGATTTAATACAAATACTATATTTATAAAAAAAAGAACAGTGAACATAAGTTTACAATTGGCCTAAAACTCTTTATTTTAGGTACACTTGGGTACATTAAAACAGAACCCATCTCTATATTTCAAAATGTATACAATTATGTTAAATGCAATACAACTTTGATGCAACTTTATTCTCAAAAAATTATCTGAGAAGTATTTTATACAAATTTGTTTTTATGGATATTTTGATATATTTATTCTAAATCATAAAAAGGATATTGGATGATTTTCAGCAATTTTCAGTACACGACCAGCTTTTCTTGCGATTTTGCCGACCGTCATGTGTGCAGTTACTTTTTATACACGAGAAGTGCGTTCATACCTGGACACAAGTAGTTGCCGTGGTAACGAACAACAATACTTTAACGTGCTGACTTATGTGGACTAACTTGTATTTGAGGAAATCTGTTTGTAATATAGTCTATTAGGTTTGAATTATTGGTCCTGCACTGTCTATTGGCTCAGTTGATTTGAATATGTCTATAATGGCTAATGTTCTGTGCTTAATTGAACGCTCAAATTTAATACAATGATCATAATGCAAGGCAAGCATTCGCATGTATGTTATCTATTTTTAGCGGTTGTGTGCTCGGCTGTGGGGGTGTTGCAAAGTCTGGGTGATGTCTCATCAAATGGTTCCGCAGATTTGTAGCATTTCAATTCAGCATTACAAACATTACAATGCACCGGAAGCCGCCATTTAAGCACTGAATGAACGAATGAATGACAGGCGCGCCTCTTGCTCCTTTGTAACATCGCGCAAGGCAAATAAGAGGGTGACATCTCGTGGAGAAGACTAGCAATTAGATTTACGTTAATCTTATGTTCAATGTTTACGGAAATAAACATGGGGGAAAAAATCGATTCGTGGCCTTTGAGAATCGATTTTGAATCGACCACATTTTTAAAAAACGATAATCAAAAAAAACGATTTTTTTTTGCCCAGCCCTACTTGGCCGGGAATTATTTAAATGAGGGATGTTGTGATGTACTTTAAAAATGTAGTCGGTTACTAACTCCAAATTACACGACAAAAATTGCAGTTATTAATGTTATCCATTACATTCACATTTAAAGGGTTAGTTCACCCAAAATTGAAAATAAAGTCAGTAATTACTCACCCTCATGTTGTTCCAACCATGTAAGACCTTCGTTCATCTTCGGAACATAATTTAGTATATTTTTGATGAAATCTGAGAGCTGTCTCACTCCTCCATAGGCTTTCAGAGGGACTGAAACTTGATGGCCCAGAATAGTAAGTAAAAACGTAATTTAAGGAGTCCAAATGACTACAGTGGCTCTGTATTAAGTCTATCATGCGACGAAAATACTTTTTGAGCAGAAAAACAACAAAAATAACGACTTTATCCCACTATTTATCCCACTATATACTCTCTGACGAGAGTTCGCGGAAGTGCCACGACGCATGCGCGAGTTCGCGGGAGTGCCACGACGCATGCGCGAGTTCTCGCGCATGCGTCGTGGCACTCCCGCGAACTTGCGCATGCGTCGTGGCACTCCCGCGAACTCTCGTCAGAGGCTCAAATTGAACAATAATAGTGGGATAAAGTCGTTATTTTTGTTGTTTTTCCGCTCAAAAAGTATTTTCGACGCATGATAGACTTAATACAGAGCCACTGTAGTCAGTTGGACTCCTTAAATGACGTTTTTACTTACTATTCTGGGCCATCAAGTTTCATTCCCTCTGAAAGCCTATGGAGGAGTGAGACAGCTCTCAGATTTCATCAAAAATATACTAAATTATGTTCCGAAGATGAACGAAGGTCTTACATGGTTGGAACAACATGAGGGTGAGTAATTACTGACAGAATTTTCAATTTTGGGTGAACTAACCCTTTAAGGTAATACTTTTAGATAACTTTTGACCTAACTTTATCTATCACATTGATTTGAATAGGATAATCCTACAATATTGTAAGAAAAAATATTACATTCTTTGTTATCAACAACATGAAGTGCATTAAATATTACATTATGTCAAGTTCATGAGTTTATGCTATTATTAAGTAATTAAATCATAAAAATGTTAAATTAAAAACAATCAAACAAATAAAACACCTACTAAAAAGATTGCCTGCATGTCATATGACCATTGACTGACATAAACCAAGTATTTTAAAATGAAATATAATGTAATTACAAATACTGTATTGTTCCAAATATAAGATGACCCTGATTATAAGATGCCCATCCCCCCATTTTCAAAAGTGGAAAATGTTGGTAAAAAAAAAAACTGACCAGCAAACGCCACTTTCGGATGCCATCTTTTATTTCCAGCTCAACTGTCACAGAATGGAAAGCACAAGATTGTGGTATATCAAAGGCAGCGAAGGATACAAATATGCTGCCTTCAAAAAGATGCTGCCTTCGATCAGATGAAAGTATCTCAGGAGGCAGAAAGTGAAGCTAACATTAGATTCGGACGTGCCTTAATCAGTCCCTCCAGAAAAACGCGATTATGCGATCGCGTGATTTAACGCATAATCAGCCAAAGTCCGCATATTCATGCGGGGGCCGCATTTTTCAAATACGCCGCACTTTCGCCGCATAAATTGCCTATTTCCGCGTGCAAAATATGCGGGGCTAGCATGATTTCATAATCCCCGCATTTTCGTTGCAAAAAAAGTCATATATATATTAGCAGAAAGTTCAAAAATGTTAGTTTACTTCATACAAGAGCCGCCATTTCAGCCTATTGCCATGGGAACGTTTTGAAGTGACGTAATTACCCGACGTGAACATCATCGAAAAGCTGCAAACCCCCGTGGTGAAACCATAGATATCGGTGAAACCATGATGAAGCGCAAACTCCCATTTGCCAACAAAAATAACAGCAAAAGACCGCGCAAAGCAGTTTACCGGTGTGTTGACCGATTTCAAAACACAGCATCATGAAGCGTTATGAATCATGAATCGACTCGCTGATTCATAGCATCATGATGCTGTGTTTTGAAATCGGTCATAACTATATAAGTCGTTATTTAGAGACGAACGGAGGTCTTACGGGTGTCCAACGACATGAGGGGACGTCATTAATGACAGAATTTAAATTTTTGGATGAACTAACCCTTTAAGAGATTGCACTTTGTGCATTGGAAGCACTCAAATGTCTGTTTTGTATAGCTACCTCTGTAAAACAGGAAGTTATTTATTCATTTTTCAGAAGTTGTAGCATATTCCTTTTGTAAAGCTACAGAACTTGTTTGACTCAATGTTTTGTAAATTTGAGCCATGTGTTTATTAAGGTCTTCAATAAAACAAGATGAGAACTTAAATATTCCCAGCACTTTCTGTGATGTAGTGCTTTTTTTCTCTTTTTCATCAAACCGCAGTTTTTGCAAGTTCCCGCAATTTCATCACATAAAATTGCATAAATATCCCGCATTTTTCATCACATTTTTTAAGAAAACATGCCGCATAATCAAGGATTTTTGCCCGCAACAATCACAAAAAAAAGCCGCATTTTTCTGGAAGGACTGGGGAGCGAAGGCTGGCTCGTGTGGTCCGATCAAACAGACGAGTAGGGTTTGGTCCCGAAACGCGGTGCCAATAGGGAACCGGTTCCGACGTAAACGGTAGTAATGAGACCGAATAAGAACGAAAATTTCGGAGCCTGACTTTTTTTTACCGCCCCCTGGTGTTCCGGCGTCAACTTACGTGGCGTCTGTGCTGCTACTCGGCACACTTGTAGAACTGATAGCGAGAGGATTAATGAAGATTAATGAAAACGCTCCAAGGTTTGGCTTCATTTTACGTGTAATAATGCCTTAAAGCAATATCATGCAAGGGTAAAACTTCAAATTTAATGAAACATATGGCAAGACATGGAGTGTACTTAAAAGCCAAACAATGCACCGTGTTTGACAACCTACGAGACGCAGAGCGTATATTGCCAGAGAAGGCCAATATGGTGATATTCCTGCAGAAGAATTGTTAAAAACTGATGTAAAGTGTCCTCACCACCAGTCACAAAAGCTTCTTTAAATGTGCAATACTGTTGTGAATAGCTTGTTCTATATTTGTGTTTTATTTGTTTCTATTGTAATATTTAAATTGTTGCACTGTTCAGTTCAGGTCATTAGGAAGAGACAATGGAGATTAGATTACCCTGGTTGTAATCTCTATTAATCTCTAGTATTATTATATTGTCTGAGACAATATTGTTATTTGATATTATGTAAATGTGAATTTTAATTTTATATTGGTTTATTTATTATTACCATGTTACTTGTTTAAAGATTAAAAAAATTTAAGTGACAGTGTCCCCGGCTTTTGTGATTTTAATATTCAAATGATACATTTCTGAGCGTGACTTAAAGAGAATTACACATTTAATATTTTAAAAATGATTTTATTTACAACACGGAAACGCCTGGAACTCAAGGAAGTGTTGTGACACGACACAAATAAAAAATCAAAGACTGACAGTAGGGGTGTAACGGTACACAAAACTGACGGTTCGGTACGAGTTCGGTACAGCAGTTTTACAAAATTGCTTTTTATTTATTTTTTATATTTAACAGTGGTTAACTGAAGAAGAAGAAAAGTGTCTGTCCTTGAATTAATTAAATTATATCAAAGTTTATTTAAGATATTTCTGTAAATTATATAGAGAGCCCTTACTTGCACATTAATATTAAAGGTTAACAACAGAGCCCATACTATTAGCCTAAATTCAGTTGCTATTTATTTTTAGGTATAATAATCAACACTCAAATAACACATTGTATGCAAACATGTAAACTTCACATAAGGCAGTTTTTGCATTAAAGGGGCTATATGCAACTTTTTCCCCAAAATAAACGTAACAATAGCCTTTTTATTTTACTGACACCTTGTCCGCTCACAGTGGGTGCACCTATAAGCCTGTATCCTATTTTTCCTATTTTCTGGCGGGTCGTTTTTTCCCGCGCTGTCTGCGGATGTGACGTCACCACCGCTGCGAGAGCTAGCAGAAAATAAGAGCAGTTCTGTTTTTTGGCCACAGGTGTCAGTCGCGAGTTTAAATTTCAGAAAAACGCATATAGCCCCTTTAACTTCTATATCTAATTATAAAATAGTTTTTTCTCCAATTGGTTGTTGAAATATAATAATTTATACACAGTAACTGTCATTTTCATGACAGTTTTATTTAACATGCATGAAATAATCAAGACATCACTAACAGGTTAGGTAGAATATAATGAATATAACGGCTAATATAGAGCATATATTTAGTGAAAGAGTTGACTCTCAAGAGAATAAAATTCTGTGGACACTGAATGACTGCCTGAGGTAAATGTGATGCTAACGTTACATGACATTTTACAAGTAGTTATATTGACGTCTTTCTGCCGTTGAAACACTGATTTAGCGATTACACCACATATACACTCACCTAAAGGATTATTATACCATACTAATACTGTGTTTGACCCACTTTCGCCTTCAGAAGGTTGTGCGTGTTGTGGCTTCACAAATGCTTTGCTGCATACCTCGGTTGTAACGAGTGGTTATTTCAGTCAAAGTTGCTCTTCTATCAGCTTGAATCAGTCGGCCCATTCTCCTCTGACCTCTAGCATCAACAAGGCATTTTCGCCCACAGGACTGCCGCATACTGGATGTTTTTCCCTTTTCACACCATTCTTTGTAAACCCTAGAAATGGTTGTGCGTGAAAATCCCAGTAACTGAAATACTCAGACCGGCCCGTCTGGCACCAACAACCATGCCACGCTCAAAATTGCTTAAATCACCTTTCTTTCCCATTCTGACATTCAGTTTGGAGTTCAGGAGATTGTCTTGACCAGGACCACACCCCTAAAAGCATTGAAGCAACTGCCATGTGATTGGTTGATTAGATAATTGCATTGATGAGAAATTGAACAGGTGTTCCTAATAATCCTTTAGGTGAGTGTATATATGACAGTAAGTTGTAATGTATCCTCAGCATACTTTCAGATGGTCATTCATGTTTATTCTTTAGTAAGAGATGATCGATCGCCTTCACAGAAGACCGCGTTCATCAGTTCATCGCGGCCGCTTTTATTGTTTGAATTTTGTGATAAAATGGACTGAATACTCAATATGTTCGTGTGGGAACTCGGATTGAAGTGTGTTCCGCGCTTAAAACAAGCCGACTATGAACTGTTAAAGAGTGCAACCCCCCACCCCCCCAAAAAAACTCTCTGGTTCTACGCGATTCACGTAAATGACCAATTGACCAAGAAAAGGGCGATTGTCGCCGAAAAGCGACAAGTTTGCAGGTGTGAAGATTTAAGTTAATATTGCGTCCAGTTTGGCCCTGTAAATAAATTATTATTTTTTGACAAAGTGTGTGTGGTTTTGTTTTCTTAAGTACCGGTTCAAGAACTGTTTAAGCACCGGAACTGTTTAAAAAAAATACAGAGTTGGTACTGGTATCGGATAAAACCCAACTGATACCCAACCCTACAGACGAGCTACTGTAGCTCAAACTGCTCAAGAAGTTAATGCTGGTTCTGATAGAAAGGTGTCAGAATACACAGTGCATCGCAGTTTTTTTGCGTATGAGGCTGCATAGCCGCAGACCAGTCAGGGTGCCCATGCTGACCCCTGTCCACCGCAGAAAGCGGCTCTTAGAGAGTACGATTTTCTTTGAGTACACAATCTTTTTGTGCTCGCGATCTTCTAACATTACACTCCGACACATTGCATTTCTTGGCACAGTCATTTTACCTGTATTTGGCGCCTATTGTTGCGGATGTATTGTTGACATGTAAAACATAAGACAAAACTGTTTTTTCAAATGTATTTCTAAGAAGAAAAAAAAAATTATATTCGGAACAATACGTATTAATTTTTTGGAATCTGATTACGTAATCCAGATTACATGTAATCGGTTAGGTGTTCGTACCCCGAACTAATGAAACTAAAGACTACAATGGAGGCGTTTCAGGGAGTTAATATAGAGAATAACTCCTGACTTTGTGCTTTTAAACTTTGCAGACTGTTATAATGCTCAAACAGCAACATTACACACTAAAGAAAGTTGTAAAAAAGCATAGTAGGTCCTCTTTAACTAATTGGTTGATGTATTGAATACATACTTTTCTGCCATTTTGCGAAGAGTCTTAAGCGATGCTTTCATATCTTCTTCTGTAAGTCCAACCAGCAGACCATTATCCTCCACCCCAATCTGATACACCGCTTCCCCCCGGCCCTCCTGCAGTCGCCATTTCAACTGTGTGGCCAAGTGCTCGAAGCGATACTGCGTGGGGTTTACCAGCTTCAACTGGGTGGAAAAAAAGACCAAATTGGATGAACTGGGATAATAAAAATGCATTAAATTGATTTTTAAAAAATGAGTTCAACTTCAATTTCACTAAATCAGATAGTGATTGTAGGGTTTGCATACCTTGTATTCAATGTTCCCCTCTTCAGCCTAAAAAACAATACATTAAATTAAAATAGTGTATTAATTCTTGCAAAAATCTGTCCTTGAACATATTTTTACTGGCTAAAAACAAAAAATACTACAAAATGAATAATACCTGCATAAAATGTAGTTATTTGGCACTGCATCCTTCTCATATTAACATAGAGATCCTTTTCTAACTAAAATCATACAATTATTAGTATTACTGTAGTAAATTAGTATTCACTGGCATTCACATAGTATTCACTGTACATTAGTATTCACGTCATCAAAAAGAAAACTAAATTTAAAAAAGCACACAGAAAACTTCTTACACTTTAAATTGCTCTCATATTCATTTATTATGATTTTACAGTAGCATGTACGATATTTTGGAGAGTTCCCAATTTTGTGGATTTAAAACATCAGTACTTCGCGAGCAGCGTAACACATTTTGAGTTATAAATATCCTGTTTAACTATAATGTAGAACAGGGACTGTTATACACTCTGTCTGATATTGTGTTTATTTATATGTACAGTGGGAATCATCTCCGCTGGCTAATGGTTAGCATCCGCCAACATACATCTATTACCTCCGGTGGTAGAAACGGCGGAGGCTCGTTGGCCTTCTTGCCTCTCCGTCGTTTCCCTCTTTTGCCTCTTCTCGTCCGTGACTTCTTTTTTGGTGCGTTTTCTATCCCGCATTCAGCTGCATTCTGCGGTTTCGCTGCAGGCTTGATGCTGCAATGCTTTGCAACCTGCACATCCATAGTTCGCTCGCATATAGGTAGATTTAAAAAAGCTACGGAATTAAAATAAAAATGTAAATATATGTATCTTTAAAATGCACTTCTCTGCTATAGACAGAGGCGAAGCGTTTCCTTTCATTGAAGTTATTTACTATTGCACTGGGATACGCGGTCTGGGAGCCATGACCGCAGCGACATCCTCCTCAGCAGAGCCCGCCTCCAGTACTCGTCAGCCGTTCGTCATCCACCATCCGTTAAATCTGTCCATCTATCTATATATAGCCAGCCATCCTTCTATCCATCCATCCATCCGTCTATCATCCATCCATCTATCTATAGCCATCCGTCTATCCATCCATCTATCTATAGCCATCCGTCTATCCATCCATCTATCTATCTATCTATCTATCCGTCCATCCTTATCTATCCTGCAGGAGGCTCAATAATATCGCCATCCATCTATCCATCCATTCGTCTATCATCCATCCATCTATCTATAGCATCCGTCTATCCATCCATCTATCTATCTATCTATCCATCCATCTATAGCCATCCGTCTATCCATCCATCCATCTATAGCCATCCATCTATCCATCCATCCATCCATCCATCTCTGTCTGACTGTCTATCCATCCATCCATCCATCCATCACCTATCTATCTATCTATCTATCTATCTATCTATCTATCTATCTATCTATCTATCTATCTATCTATCTATCTATCTATCTATCTATCTATCTATCTATCTATCTATCTATCAAGCCATCCATCCATCCATCTAGCCATCCGTCTATCTATCCATCCATCTATCTATCTATAGCCTTCCGTCTATCCATTCATCCATCTATCTATCTATAGCCTTCCGTCTATCCATCCATCCATCCATCCATCCATCCATCCATCCATGCATCCATCTATCCGTCTATCCAGCCATCCGTCTATCTATCTATCTATCTATCTATCTATCTATCTATCTATCTATCTATCTATCTATCTATCTATCTATCTATCTGACTGTCTATCCGTCCATCCTTCTTTCTATCCTGCAGGAGGCTCAATAATATTGCCATCCATCTATCCATCCATTCGTCTATCATCCATCCATCTATCTATAGCCATCCGTCTATCCATCCATCCATCCATCCATCTCTGACTGTCTATCCATCCATCCATCTATCTATCTATCTATCTATCTATCTATCTATCTATCTATCTATCTATCTATCTATCTATCTATCTATCTATCTATCTATCTATCTATCTATCTATCTATCTATCTATCTATCTATCTATCTATCCGACTGTCTATCTATCCATCATCCATCTATCGAGCCATCTATCTATCTATCTATCTATCTATCTATCTATCTATCTATCTATCTATCTATCTATCTATCTATCTATCTATCTATCTATCTATAGCCATCCGTATATCCATCATCCATCTAGCATCTATCTATCTATCTATCTATCTATCTATCTATCTATCTATCTATCTATCTATCTATCTATCTATCTATCTATCTATCTATCTATCTATCTATCTATCTATCTATCTATATCCATCATCCATCTAGCATCTATCTATATCCATCATCCATCTAGCATCTATCTATCTATCTATCTATCTATCTATCTATCTATCTATCTATCTATCTATCTATCTATCTATCTATCTATCTATCTATCTATCTATCTATCTATCTATCTATCTATCTATCTATCTATCTATCTATCTATCTAGCCATTCGTCTATCTATCTATCTGTCTGACTGTCTATCCGTCCGTCCGTCCGTCCATCCTTCTATCTATCCTGCAGGAGGCGCAATAATATCGCCATCCGTCTATCCATCCATCCGTCTATCATCCATCCATCTATAGCCATCCGTCCATCCATCCATCCATCCATCCCTCTATCTATCTATCTATCCCTCTATCCATCCCTCTATCTATCCATCTATCTATCTATCTATCTATCTATCTATCTATCCATCCATCTATCTATCTATAGCCTTCCGTCTATCCATCCATCCATGCATCTATCTATCCAGCCATCCGTCTATCTATCCATCCATCTATCTATCTATCAATAGCCATCCGTCTATCCATCCATCCATCTAGCATGTCTCTATCTATCTAGCCATCCGTCTATCTGTCTGACTGTCTATCCATCCGTCCGTCCATCCTTCTATCTATCCTGCAGGAGGCGCAATAATATCGCCATCCATCTATCCATCCATCCGTCTATCATCCATCCATCTATCTATAGCCATCCGTCTATCCATCCATCCATCCATCTCTATCTATCTATCTATCTATCTATCTATCTATCTATCTATCTATCTATCTATCTATCTATCTATCTATCTATCTATCTATCTATCTATCTATCTAGCCATCTGTCTATCTATCCATCCATCTATCTATCTATAGCCATCCGTCTATCCATCTATCTGACTGTCTATCTATCGAGCCATCCATCCATCCATCTGACTGTCTATCTATCCATCCATCCATCTGACTATCTATCTATCTATCTATCTATCCAGCCATCCGTCTATCTATCCATCCATCTATCTATCTATAGCCATCCGTCTATCCATGCATCTATCTATCCATCCATCTATAGCCATCCGTCTATCCATCCAGCATCTATCTATCTATCTATCTATCTATCTATCTATCTATCTATCTATCTATCTATCTATCTATCTATCTATCTATCTATCTATCTATCTATCTATCTATCTATCTATCTATCTATCTATCTATCTATCTGTCCGTCCGTCCATCTATCTATCCTGCAGGAGGCGCAAGAATATCGTTTTTGATTTTAGAGATTTTTTTCAATAGAAATCGAACTCGGTGCTCTCATTAAGAATAATAATGATTATGGCATTTCTATAGCCAGGAATAATGTAATTAGTCCAAAAGCTTCTCAGCTATTTATAGAACATGTGGTCTTCCTGCGTGAAGCCCACAAGACAGGCAGCAGAGAAAAAAAAACAAAAAAAAAAAACAAGACAGGCAGCAGAGGTTCAAAGACGGAAATCTCGCGTGAGAACTAGACTAGTGGTTGAAAACATGTTGCTCGCGTGGCCTCAGGGAAAACATCACTATTACTATTTCTCACAGGCTATTATTCCGATGTATTTAAACTAACAGGTCATCAAATTAACGACATTTGAACATTCGCTGTATAGCGACTAGCGAGCTCTCTTGCTGAACTAACAGACATGGCGTCCGGGTATTATCTTGCTGACATATAAAGCCATAGTTCATCCAAAAATTATAATTTAACAGTCCTTGTGTGGTTCCAAACCTGTATGACCCTGAAATATTTTTCAAACTAGTCAACATCCAATGGAAAGTCATTTTAACAAACAATATAATTAAGTGGGTGACACAAAGACAGCGTCTTTAAAGTGATTTTATTAAAAGCCTCTTTCAAGAAACACAAAGCACAACAGTATGACATTTAAATGACCTGTACAATTAGGGTTCTCAAATCATGCATCCATTACATTACAATGTCATAGCAACAAGTTCATTATCACAATCAGCTTCATCAATGGCATTAACCTTACACATTACCAAAGAGATAAATCACACTTACTTCTGTTTTGGGTTCTAAACTCTCAAACCCAAATTAGACTAGTCAAATTGAACAACAATGGCTATAAAATAAAGGCAGCACATATCATTCACTTCTACGGTACGGAAAAATATTATTATTAATAATAATAATAATAAAAAATATATAAAAAAACAAAAACATATCAGACACGTAACCTCCAGTATACCTTCATCCTTACCTTTTTAAACATAATCTCTTGTCTGTGCCGTGATGGTCCCTGGTGGCTACATCCTATAAAAAACAAGCCCTATTGCATGAAATGTAGGCCACTATCTTAGTGCTAAGCTACCTCTTTAGGAGAAACCATCTTGCATTGTTTCACACCATAGCAACATCTATTTTCTAACATTACGGATATAAAGGTAAACGAAGACTTGACTGTTTGTGGAACACTTTGTAGGCAAAAGTAACAACATTAGGAGCAGCTAAATGCAACACATGCTTCGATATTAGATATATTTCTGTACATATGAACCGAACGTGGCGCCTTCCGTGTGGCAGCACCAGGGGTAATGTTCACAACATGAATTATTTCAGACCTGGGATAAACGTTTGACTAGAAAAAGAACGAGTTAGACGAGTTCACAATAATGTTTGGAAGTCGGTAAACTAAAGTTTTTAAAAATTTCATATTATTTATACGTTTTTAAAAATGCCATTTTTCTAAGGTTCATTTCTCCCTAAAGGCACAGTGATAGAGTAAAAGTGCTCCATTAGAGGATGGCTATATGACTACAAGTGGAACTTAATTGTGTTCTATAATTAAATCATATAATGAGGTTTGCCTTTGTCCTCCGGAGGAGTCTGACATTTTATCATCCTTCAGTACAACCAAGTTAGCTGCCATAAGCTGTGTGTTAACCTGTTTCTTTAGGCCTAGTGTGTCAGGTTTTAATATTGCTTGCTGGACTGCCCAAAATACGCCTGTGAAAAGCTAAAATAATAAAGTTACACCATGGCACGACTAAACCCTTTAGCTTTTAGTAAATATTAAATTAATTTCCCTCAAAAAAACGGTCATCATGTACTCAGTTTCTTGTATTTTTTAACCTTGCTTCAATGAAACATAAAAGATGATATTTAGCAGAATGTCCAAGCTGCTCTTTATTTCTTATAATGAAAGTGAATGGTGACCAAGGCTGTTAAGCAAACTTTTCTAGTATTTTTCGAGTTAGTTCACCCAAAAATGAAAATTCTGTCATGATTTACTCACCGGAATCATCTTCGGAACACAAATTAAGAAATTTTTGATGAAATCCGAGAGCTCTCAGACCCCCTATAGACAGCAACACAACGACCACTTTCAAGGCCCAGAAAGGTAGTAAAGAGATTGTTAAAATAGTCCATGTGACTCCAGTGGTTCAACCTTAATGTTATGAAGCAATGAGAATTCTTTTTGTGCACAAATTTGTTTTAAATTTATTCTCATCTGTGCCAGTCTCTGACGTAGTAAACATAGTACAGCGCTTCCGGGTTCTACGTCAGAACGCCGGCTCATTATTCAAGTAATCTCGTCGCTTCATAACATTAAGGTTGAACCACTAGAGTCACATGGACTATTTTAACAATGTCTTTACAACCTTTCTGGGCCTTGAAAGTGGTCATAACGTTGCAGTCTATAGGGGGTCAGAAAGCTCTCATCAAAAAATTCTTCATTTGTGTTCTGAAGATGAACAAAGGTCTTGCGGGTTTGGAAAGACATGAGGGAGAGTAATAAATGACAGAATTTTCTTTTTTGAGTGAACTAACCTTTTAAAGAATTAGTCATTTTAGTCCATTCTTCACACAAAGCTATTGGATGCTAGCCTGGATGCCAGACGAACTTAGCCCCGCCCACAAAAAAATGCACGGGCAGTTCGGTCTGGACTTGATCCATAGAAAAGTAATTATGCCCGAACAGAAACTGTTCGGACCAATGAAATTGTCAGGGCGGGCTTTAGACGATGATGGACAGATGATAAACAGTAACGTAATCAACCACGTCATCAAAGGCGCTTGGGATGAATTTGTTCTAATCGTAAACGGAGAACTTGTTCGTATATGCATTCACCTTTACTATTTCTCTCAGAAACGATTTTCGTGTTGGTAAGTACTCTGTTGTTTTTTTACAACACCAGCAAAGATCGGTTACACTTTTTCTACTAACGTTAGGCTACTTATTCCGGGCGTGCGTGCAGACAGGGTTGACAAGTTTTTACAGCAAAACTCGCCCAATTGCTACTCAAAACTAGCTAAAAACAAGCCCAATAGCTTTCCGGGTGGGGGGGTTCTCCGGGAAAAATGGCATTTGGGGGGTAAAATATGTGTTATTTTGGCTGGACTGCCTGCTAAATTTCGCATTCCTGGGTCTGTATATCACATAACTGTATATCACATAATAACTCTACGAGTTTCGACAGAAGAGTGACCTCTGACCCGACACATGGCGTATTGGCGAATGCGGCCAATACGCCATGCGTCGGGTCAGAGGTCACTCTTCTGTCGAAACTCGTCTCGCAAACGGCCATTCCGGGAAGCCAGTGATTATAGTTGTAAATATGCGCATGGAAAAATGCATGGCTTCGCTTCAGAAGGCCTTTATTAACCAGTCTCATGTGTTTGTTTGTGTTTTTATATGCATTAACTCAATATTAGAGGTTTTTACTATAGTACCTTTTACTATGGTAACTTTTTAATGTCATGTTAGCAGACCCCTTTCGTCTTGTAATGTGTAGTTTAGCAAAACCATATGCTGAAATCTATTGCAGATGTAGATATTCATACATGCGTCAAGCTACGTTTGCAGATGCTCAGTCAACTTTCTCTCGAATCGTCACGGACCGGTTTCGGACCATTCCAATATGGCGGACGGCTTACGTATAGCGGCACATAGAAACAGCCGCTAATGTGGCTATATGTATATATATATCTATGTATCTGCTACCGATGCACAGATAATGTTATCAAAACTAGATAGATATTATTGGACCAATAACAATACCGGTACAAACACATCTCAATGCATCTACTAACTAAACAAGCTAGCTTTATCCCAGGTCTGTATTGGCAATTCTAGCACCTGGTCGGACCTGCAGACAAGCTCAAGTGGCCAACGACATGCAGTCACCAGCATAACACTCACAATAAACAAGGTCCCGGACTGGATTGTTTCAGAGAGCGAAAGGCAATCTGCCTTTTCATCAACCAAGTTTCAGCAAGGCAATCTGTTATATTTGGTAGGTTTGTGACCCACTTACTCTAAAAGTCTCTAAAATGGTATTTGAACTCCTCCAATCAAGTTCTGAGAGAAGTTACCTCTGGTTACCAACCCCAAAAATACAGTAACTATTACATGAAACACAAACTATTGTAGTCAGAAGGCAATTATGAGAAGGTACTTCTCCAATAAGGAAAGTGGGTTGTTGAGTATGTAGAAGGTTTAACGTACAGTACCACACTTTAGATGCAGTCCTCAGCATTCACACTTGAGTCAGTTTAGAGTCTCGGCAAACATCTGTATCAAAGCGTTCAAGCGGAAGGAAATAACTTAACTGTCCTCAGGATTTCGCAGCTTGGTGCATATAAATACAGTCACGTCTACGCCCGGGTGATCTAGTGAGCGCCACGATGACTTGGGTTCTTCATGAGCAATGGTTCTTCGTTAGCAAAGGAGACAGTTGGCGATGGGTTGGATGCCTAAATGGGCATATTGCCACAATAAGTGTTATCTAACAAGTGCGTGTGTGGATACACAATCTTCACCCACACTGGCTGAACTTCCAAAGCAGGAGTGTTCGTTATTCTAATAACAATAAACCTCAAAAGATAAAAAAATTCTTGGTACAACATCTCGAGTCCAAGAAAGCTGTTGAGATCAACATTTCTTGGGTGGATTCTGAACTTTAGGTCTGGAGATATGGGAATGGCGGTCTCTACAGCACTGGTGGTGACAAGACAAGGTGCAATTACTGGGCAAAAAGGCTGTGGAAAGACAGGATCACTGGGGAAAAAAAGATGGGGAAGAAAGGCATGAAGTACTACAAAACCATCATAACATGCTGTTTAAAAAGTATAGGTCAAGGGAAGCAACCCTGCCTTTAAAATTACATCAATATATCTCAATTTCAAAATAATACATTTTAATTTCATTAATGGCAACTATTTTAGGGTGCGTTAATATCATTATGGCAAGTTCTTATGGGGTCAAGTGGGCAGATATTTTGGCTGGGGGCATTTAGGGGGAACTTTCAAGAGGCAGCTGTGGTGGGAGAGGGTGGGTTGTCAGCTTGGCAAGGGGAGGGGGGTTCAGAACCCGCTCCAGAATGGCAGAATTCCTTGATGGTGACTGTGAGAAGGTTTGTGGTGACGTCAGTCACGACTACATTGGCACAGCCCATTTCAGGGTGCCAATCGGGATCCCCCTCTTTTGGCACCCTATTTTCCTCAAGAAGTGGGGCAGTAGTGCGGTCACTAACCTGGCTGACCGAGGCTTGACCCGGTTGGGTTCGTTGTCGAAGTTTCCGTTTTCCACCCCGAGAAGTGGTGAGATTCGGAGAGCCCTGGTCTTCGTCTTCAAGAGAGGATGATGGGGAGGACGAATAGGAGGGTGAGGAAGGGAGGAATGGCGCCGGGCTGGACTTTGGATGAGGTTGGGAGGCATCTCGGGTACGTGATGAGGCTGGGGAGCACAGTTTAGTTGAAGTAGGAGCTTCAGGTTGAGTCAGTTGTTTCTGAGATGAATGGGAACTGCCGTTAGACCCACTGGAGCTGGATGGAGAAGGTGGCGGCTGGTACTGACACTTCTGCCCATTTGCAGGGGAACCTCTTCGATTGGCTCCAGTGTTGGACCCTTCATTGGCCATGGAGGACAATTGCCCACAGGGGTGAAGCCCGAATGGCTGGCCGTACATTGGGAAGCCCAACATCTTCATAGGATGCTGGAATGGCCTATAAGGCATGTCCCCATGCTTTTTCCCAATGATGCGATTTCGGGATGGGATTTTCGCCCGCCCCACAGAAGACTGCGGTGACCTTCTACTGGCAGCTCCACCATTTTCAGATTTGTCAATGACCTTCAGGTTCAAGATTATGCGTCCCCGCTTAACCTCCCGAGGTTTGACCCTACGGTTGAGAATGCGGACAGTTTCGGAGAATGGAGAGATGGGAGGACGGGATGAAGATGTGGATCCTGTGGGATCGGCCAGAGGGTCGGTTCGTGGCAAAGGCCGTCGAGACATTCTATGACAACGATGGATGTCTTTCTTCAGTTTATGAGCAGCAGCGAGAGAGTGTACTCTGGGGGTTGGAGCAGTAGAGTAGGAAGAGGATGATGAGGGCTGAGGAGCAGCTGAACTTGCAGAAGAGGAAGAGGTGGGAGGCTTTGCAGTGGTGCAGGGTGGAGTGCGTCGGGTAATTGAGCTCCGAGGTCTATCACCAGCCTGTGCCCGTGCCTAGACAGGCGAAAAGAAAATGTAGTTGAGAGGTACTAAAGTTTCAAACAAGAAGTTTATTTTAAGTTTTGAAACACTCAAGGCATAAACTTGTATTAAAACATTTAAAATGTAAAAAAAGGGATAGATTTCTAAGAAGGTTTTAAGAAAACAAACCTTTAGTACAAAGTTTTTTGGTTTCGGTCCACGTTTCTTTGGACCATAAAGTTCCTGCTCCCGCTCCCTATGAAATGTAGGACAGCACCATTTAAGCCAAGGAAAATATGACATCACTTTAGTGTCAAGCTTAAACCATAACAATCAAAATGAAAGCCATTGAAGCATAATACAAGTCTTCTTTGTTTAAAAAGTCATCATAGCGGGTAGTTCCCAGTCTAACTGGCAGCAAAAAGCTTGAAAAAGTTAAGCAAGAGAAGAAAAATAATAAAAGTAAGCAATCTTTTCATGGCTCTTACATTGAAAATATGAACTGTTGGGACATACACACTGTATATGTAATAAATATTGTTGTTCGTTACATTTTTATAACTTTATTTACTTTCATTTTGGAATTTAAGTTTTAAGAGGTAAAGGCAAAGTCTTTAAGTGACACTCACTTTTGCTCAAAGGCCGTGATGAGTCGATCATCCAGGATGTTCTCCTCTGGTTCCCATGTGCTGTGTCTATATTACAAAACATTTGATTCTTTAAAATGGTAATGGGTACAAGGTTTAAAGGTTCCCATCAAGATTTCAGTTTAAAAAAACAGATATATTTAATAGAGATGCACTGATACTAAATTTCTCTGCCGATAACGATAACCGATTATTCAGAATGATATCTGATGTGGTGCTAATAGTTCTTAAGGAAAAGATAATCTTCCAAATAATGCTGCAAACTCTACACAGTGAACCCTCTCATTTGGTACATTACTATAATATTACAGGTTAAAATTAACAGAGCTATTATATTCGACTGGCATTTATTTTCATATATAATAATTACATGCAAATAAAAACTGAAATGTTTGTATGCACATAAGGTAGTTTTCATAAACACTTGTGTTGAAAACAAATGTATTCAAGCATACATATATAATTAACAGTAAATAAGCTCCTCTATAGTGTTTTTTATAACTAACTAACATACTGTGTGAACATTGGATAACTTTCCTGAGGTAAATCAGGGTTTCTGCAGATTTTATGAAGGTAAATTTAAGACCTTTTTAAGACCAATTAAAGAAAATTATAAGGGAACATAAGTCAATATATTCACAATCACACAATGAGTTGTAACTTTTACTGTAACTTCTGATCACATAGCAAAAAAGTGATGTTCTTTTTAAGCAGTTTCGTCTCCAGTGCAAATATCTAAAAGATTCTTAAAATCAAGATTTTTACTTGAGAAGCAAAATTATGTAAGATAAGAAATCTTGTGAAAGTGATTTTATGATTAAAAGCCAATGGGTTCATAGAAATCAACTTAATGTCATTTTTATACCCATTGACAGATACTTGTTCTTGTTTTAAGCATAAACTCACTTAATTTTGTTAAATTTCTCAGAAAACAAGACTTAATTTCTTAATTTTGCATCTCAAGTAAATGTATTTAAGGATGTTAAGATATTTGTACTGCAAAACTCTACAATATTTTTTTTTGCAGTGCATGCAATTTAATAAATGTTTAGAGCCTTATGAAATATGTTTTATTTTTTACCAAATTCTATGTTTTTCCATTTTTGGGTGAACTATTTACTCACATGAGGGTGAGTAAATGATGATTTTCATTTTTGAGCGAACTATCCATTTAAGTGTACTGACTTTTGAAAAGTTGACCTACTGTGGGTTGAAAAGTTTTTCCAAAAGTTGACCAAATCTGTGACATTTCGTATTATACATTCTGCTCAAATTGAATACATTTTTCAGGCCTTAAATTGTAGAAAGTCCATTTTAAGACCTGCAGAAACCCTGTATGCAACATAAGTTGTACTGTATTTTTCAATATACCTTCTGATGTTCATGTTTTTTTCATGCTGTAACTTGTATTTAAAAGCTCCACGCTTCTGGTTAAACTACAGGCGCTACAGCAATTTGTCACGTCGCATTAATAGCGTCAAAACGCCATTATTGTTTGAATTTTGTGAAAAAATGGACAGAATTTAAAAGCTGAGACTTTGTTTCTTGGATGGAGGTAGAAATAATGTTTGGTGTAGGGAAAAACTGCAGAACTGACAACCCTGGCTTGAACTATGAGTGACTCATACCCCCGGTTTCACAGACAATGCTTAAACTAATCCTAGACTAAAATGCATGTTTAAGCTATTTTAACTGAAATAATCTTGCACTGACAAATCTTAAAATATGTCAGTGGCATTGTTTTTTCTCAAGATGCACACCAGTAATGTTTTTTTCATGGGGACGTTTATAAAAGTTACTTAAATGTCCTAATTGAACTAAGGCCTAATCCTGGCTTAGTCTAAGCCCTGTCTGTGAAACCGGGCCATAGTC
Source organism: Romanogobio albipinnatus (assembly GCA_023566225.1). Lineage (NCBI taxonomy): Eukaryota > Metazoa > Chordata > Actinopteri > Cypriniformes > Gobionidae > Romanogobio > Romanogobio albipinnatus. The sequence goes on from CM042263.1 coordinate 17,175,350, forward strand.
AATTAGAGCTTGCTTTAATGTTGCTATTTTTAAACTGTTAAGGCCGTGTTTACACTTGACGTCTTTTTTTAAAAGAAAAAATTGACAAGAGCGCTCTTTTAGTAAAAAAAAACAAAAAAGCTGGCAGCCTTTGGTCCTAAATAGCAGCCGAAGGCGTCTTTTGTTGCTATAACAACAGTTGCAACAAGAGTGCTCTGTGGTGCAGAGATACAAAATGTCGAGAAAGAGAAAGTTGGCTCTTGCGTTGGGTTTTGAAGTTAACGGGGAGGAGAATATCGGTTCACAGTGACGTTTGTGGATGCACAACATTATACGGGGAAGAAAACAGTATGGTGCTTACCATGGGCGTCGGAACCATTGTATGTGGGTGGGACAAGACCCACCCACTTTTTACGATCAATGATATTGGACCCACTCACTTTTATCGTCTCTAACATTCAGCACATGTCTGTTTACCTACCCCTAATCGATAAACACTTATTATTAAACACATGTTAGATGCTTTATTTCCACTTTTCTAATATTTTCGTCATTTTTATTGAAAATAAATGCCTTTCCGATCTGATTTGTGATGGGAAAAGGGAGAAGATTTAGCTCGGCGAAAGGCGGACTCGAACCGCGGGTCGATTTGTGTCAAAACTAGATGGCGTGCGTCTTACCCCTACACTACTGCCACTCTCAATGATATGCCGATTCCCGTAATTTTGTATTTCCGAACTATACGCTTAGCAAGCAAAGTGGTATATTTGTACTTATTAATCTACTCCAGTAAAAAAATTCTGAGGTATATTTGTACTTATTGATCTACTCCAGTAAAATAATTCTGAGGACCCACCCACATTTGTTTTGCTTACGACGCCCATGGTGCTTACAATAATTTAGTCCAGGAACTCCGGTTGGATGATGCGCGGTTTGCGGCATATTTTAGACTTATCAAAAGTCAGTTTGAAGACCTGCTACTGCTGTTTAGTTGATCTACCGGCACCTTCTCCATTTTTCTTGGTGTTATGGAAACGAGTCAGGTCTCGCTACTCGCTTATCATTGGTCAGCTGTCAAAAAGGTGCTTGACATAGGGCGTTTTTATCAGAAAAGTTTAACTTTTTTCAACTTGAAAAGACGCTCTGAGCTGCAGAAAAAGACGCGCTGAGCTGAAGTCTGCATTGGCGTTTAAAAAAAAGCGCTCACGACTTTTTACTCCACAGGATTATAATGTAAAACAGATGCTGGCAGCTTCAAAAAAGACTAAATGAGTTATTGTCGCGTTAACTTGCCTTAAATTCAACATAAGAGAGATTTTCCTCACACACAGTATGGTTTGCAGTCAATGTTCCCTCTAAGCTGCGCTCGTGTGCGGCACGCACTTGTGATGCCGTGCAGAAAGAATAATGTGACACGAAATGTGGGGAGAAATCCATTTGATTGTAGTTTAAATGAGAAATAATTGCAGTGCTCTGTTCTACCGCTATAGAGTTAGTATCGCTATCGTGTTAGGACCGGTGAACGTGGTTTACAGGCTTCATAGAAAGACTATGATGTCACGTGTGAGCACGCAGCAGTGAGACGTGTTTGCGGTCCAAATAGCTCAAAACGAGAGGCAACGAGAAACGCAAAGACATGGAATAAAACTTCATCATGTTTTAAAGAAGAGTGGCTTGATTAAGTACTGGAATAACAGATGATGGACACAGCACGGTAACAAAACAGACATTTACAGTTACACCCACCACAAGTGTAGCGTGCAAACTCTAAACACCAAAGTAACACACATCAGTTTAAATAGATGTGTGTGTGGTTTGGGTTTCAGGGATGTTTAGATAACTATAAAAGAGTTCACATGTTCCTTTGAACATACTTAGCTATTAGATCTATTTAATTACTTTTTAAACAAATTGAAGCATTTAAACTGATATACTATCAATTTAAATACTTCCATTAGTTTTTATATTATATTATAGGCTATTATAATTGTATTATAGTATATGCCTAATAAAGAATTCATCTCACAAGGGGATTGTTTAGGGATCCTTGCCATTAAAAAGTTTGACAACCCCTGATATAGAAAATCTTGGAAATTCATAAGCAATAAACAAACATTTAATATAGATGGTTTAATGCTGCATGTCGCCAATAAATGACTGTACAAAAACACATTAAGAACCATCTCAGTGTAACTGCTTTTTTTTTCATATTATAAAGAATTGAACTGTCCTGTTTCTTGGTAAAGAGGACTACAGTTAACATCACTGTAAAATGTGCTTAATTTAGTGACTTCTGAATTATTTTTTTTATTTAATTTAATATATCACTAAGTTACATCATTGGTTAAATAAAATAGAAATGGCACATTAACATTAAAAGTTATAATAACTGCATGATGAAACCACTGTTTTTATGTACGTTTGTACAGGTAAGGAATTTTTTTGCTCAGGTTACCAAAATGTCCGCCCAATAGAGAAAAGTTTTGCTCAGTGAGAAAAGAAATTAGAGGGAACATTGGTTGCAGTCCGAACACGTTTTTCCACCCCCTTTTGATTGATAGGATATAAACGGCCCTGAATGGTCGAAAGTGAAAATAAGTGCTTTTATTGGCCGGTACATTAGTACATCTCTCATATTTATATCAGGGGTTTTTTCTTGTTATCATTTAAATCAAGTTAATTTTTTGTATGTATTTTTTTATAAGTCATGTTTTTATATATAGCTCTCACTTTACATAAATGCTCTATAATTAAAACAAATAAAACAAATTAACTTAAAGCCACAATATGTAATTTTTCGCCGCTAGAGGCCACTTATTCAAAACAAAGGCGTAGCTTGATGACGCCTTGATTTCGCTGAGCTTTTATTATACCGCAGATGAAAGCTTCCGCTCATGTGTATGTGGGGTAAAGCAGCACTGTTTTATCATATTAGAGACACTTGAGTGTGTTGAAAGTTGTTATAATGCTACTCTGTGCATTCGCACTGCGGCTACTATGAGACACTTGTTGCACACTGCAGTAAGCTATAGCGATATTAGCACTGCGGCTACTATGAGACACTTGTTGCACACTGCAGTAAGCTATAGCGATATTAGCATAAAACATGGTACTCTCTGTAAATCAAGAAAACGAAATTTAACAACAAGACTAACTGTGTTGAGCTATATAACAATGATTCGTTTTCTGTCGATGAATGTATCCAAACAGTTTCTCACGTCTAATAAAACAATATATTAAATCGTCTTTCCATGGTTTCTACAAACAAAACCGAAAAACGAGGGTAACGTGGGTATGATGTCATTGATAGACGACGCACAACACGGTTGTGGTTAAAACAACATGTCCTGGTTAAAATTGCTTATTTCTCTGATTTAAACATTCTTGGAAACATCTGGGATAACGCAAGTACACAAGCCAACAAAATATATAACATTGTTCTAGTGGTTTTTAGATATTTTAATCCAAAATTCTTACATATTGTGCCTTTAAAATAGTTTCAAATGTAGTATATCACGTCAGAACAGAACACTACTTGAACTTTCAGCTACCCAAATGCACTTCTGCAATGATAAGGCCTATTTCACAATGTGTGCAATAGTGTCATGCAGTAACAAACACACAAACACTTTCATTAAATCAGAATTAATTCACATGATTTAAACCATTCACAACTAGAGTTTAGGTCAATTTGTTGTAGTTTACGTATCATCAAGATGTAAATGTTATGTTCCCCAAACAACAGAAAAGGTTAAATTGCAGTTTGCAACTCTGAAACAAACAGCATAAAATACTATGTGAAAATATTATATATTTTACACTTACTTTATAGCCCAACCTTTCCATTTAACCAGGTACTCGATTCGACTCTGCGAAGAGAAAGACAGCAGAAAATCCTCTTTATTTAAAACCAACTAAGCAATGCATGCTCTATTTCAACTTCAAGCACAATTATTTAATTTATGGGGCTCAGTAAAGTGTGTTTAAATATAGCCTAATACAGCACAACCAACACTTTAAACCATGTTGCATGACACCATGCAGTATTTAAACTACTCGATCCTCTGCATTGTTGAGATCTTTGTATCTTGGGTCAGCCAGCATGCATTGATTTGGCCATGGACTTATGCCAGACACTTTGTCCCTTTTTTAGCCCCCTCTTGCTGCTCTTTAAGCGGGCTGTTGTCAGCTCGACCTCAGCACAACCCAATTTTACAACACAAACTCAAGTTGCATATCCAAATGTCTCATATTTGACTTGTTATTTGCAATCTGCCAATGCAAATAAATGCCCTGGGTCGCTAAATAGGGAAACATCTGCAAGTAGGCCTCCCCCTCTTGTCATTGCAGGCGCCTTGAAGCTCCGCATCGCGAGACAAACGAAAGACGACCCTCTCTGTGTACTTTACGTCGTACAAAAACACTCACAGCACCCCTAAACCTCATTCTTTCTTACTTACTTTCCTAACGCGGCTTTTCAGGATGGCTTCCGCTGCGAAAACCCGGTCTCCTGACGCCGACTGCTCCATCTTTTCGGTGCGCGCGCTCCAGACGGCTCTGTCTCGCGGCTCTACACTTTACAAATCTGTGACAGCAACAAACCCCCGCGCTGTCACGTGATCCGGGTCAACTAGCCCCGGTAGTCCTGGAAACGGCTCGGGAGGTAGTAAAATATTCGATTAGTAGCCTACATTTCCCCATAATATATTTCTTGATATTTATGATAAATTATTTTTAGTAATTGTACAATTTTTAAACCGTCAAAATCACATTCGTTGGTTTTCTATATTAATAACAGTGTTTAATTAAAGTCACCATAAAATTAAAATGGACAATTCTTTTTTTATAAATAACTTAACTTCCCCTCCCACTTGTACTGATGTCTTTTTTCTTTGAAAAGCCGTTTTAATAAATAATATTGGATGACCTGTAATTGTCATCAATAAAATTAAGATAAGAGGTATATTGGACCAAAAACCTGTACACAGAATCTCTTGGAATACAATTTGCTTTTCGAAGGATGTGCTGTTACTTCATCCTTAAAGACCTGAGTGTTATATTAGACAGCAAGTTTTCTTTCAAAAATCATATTTATATGTTACAAAAACAGCCTTCTTTCCACCTCAGAAACACAGCTAAACTACGGGACATATTTCCATACATATGAGGATGAGTTGGGTTGGAGGATGAGTAAATTATTTTTCTTTCTTTTTTTTTGTGAACTACCCTTATCATATTGCTTTTTATATTTTGTAAATTAATACAATGAATGGCCTACATATACCAATCAGGCATAACATTATGACCACTGACAGGTGAAGTGAATAACACTGATTATCTCTTCATCACGGCTATTATAACACGGCTGTTAGTGGGTGGGATATATTAGGCAGCAAGTGAGCATTTTGTCCTCTAGGTTGATGTGTTAGAAGCAGGAAAAATGGACAAGAGTAAGGATTTGAGCAAGTTTGAAAAGGGCCAACTGTGTGACTGTGTCAGAGCATCTCCAAAACTGCAGCTCTTATTTCACTATCAAAAGTGATCCAAGGAAGGAACAGTGGTGAACCGACAACAGGGTCATGGGCAGCCAAGGCTCATTGATGCACGTGGGGAGCAAAGGTTGGCCCATGTGATCTGATCAAACAGACGAGCTACTATAACTCAAATTGCTCAAAAAGTTAAGTACTGATAGTAAGATGTCAGAATACACAGTGCATCTCAGTTTGTTGCGTATGTGGCTGCAACAGTGGGCACATGCGCATCAGAACTGGACCACGGAGCAATGGAAGAAGGTGGCCTGGTCTGATGAATCATGTTTTACATCACGTGGATGACCGGGTGCGTGTGCGTTGCTTACTTGGGGAACACATGGCACCAGGATGCACTATGGGAAGAAGGCAAGCCGGCGGAGGCAGTGTGATGTTTTGGGCAATGTTCTGCTGGGAAACCTTGGGTCCTTTCATCCATGTGAATGTTACTTTTTACCTGCAGACCATGTACACCCTTTCATGGAAACGGTATTCCCTGGTGGCTGTGACCTCTTTCAGCAGGATAATGCGCCCTGCTACAAAGCAAAAATGGTTCAGGAATGGTTTGAGGCGCACTAAAACGAGTTTGAGGTGTTGACTTGGCCACCAAATTCCCCAGATCTCAGTCCAATCGAGCATCTGTGGGATGTGCTGAACAAACAAGTCCGATCCATGGAGGCCCCACCTAGAAACTTACCGGACTTAAAGGATCTGCTGCTAACATCTTGGTGCCAGATACCACCGCACAACTTCAAGGGTCCATGCCTCGACGGGTCAGGGCTGTTTCGGCAGCAACACAATATTAAGAAACAATATTGTGTCATAATGTTATGCCTGATTGGTGTATGTTATGTAGGCTTATACAATGGTCTTTAACCAGAGGTCCGCCCTACAGGTAAGGTGAAATGTAAAAAAGCGCTGCAAGCTGAATATTCAGATTTACATATTGTAGCTTGTGGCATAATAGCCAATGGTGAATTATAAAGAAATATAAAAAGACACCACTTCATATAATCTATTTCTATACTATACAGTTATATTATTGTTTTATATTAAAGCCATTTTAATTTGAAAGAAAACACAGTAAAGAAAGCATTTTGATAGCAGCATGTGAAGTACCAGGTTGGATGTGGTTTATGTCGATTTCTGAAACGTTGAAAGGAGACATGCTGACGTGATAAAAAACATTATAAATATGTTTCTGCAATTTTGTGAGGGGGGAAAAAAAAGTATTTATAACCCCAGACATCTGTTGTATTAAATGCGTCGGATAAAAACTTTATCACAACCTTTTCACAATGTGAAAAAAAAAAGTTTTTACAATGTAGTTAGAAAAGTTAGTTCATGCATTCATGGCCTCTAGACTAGATTACTGTAATGCAGTACTACCTGGTTGTCCTGCATCCTCAATAAACAAGCTACAATTAGTCTAAAATGCATCTGAGTTCTTACTAGGCCAAGAAATGATGATCATATAACACCAATTTTATCATCTCTTCACTGGTTACCTATTAAATTCTGTATTGATTACAAAGGATTGACCTATAAAGCCCTAAACGGTTTATCTCCTGTGTATTTAACCAATCTTCTATTGGCCTATAATCCATCACAATCTTTAGGGTCACTAAACTCTGGACTTTTGGTTGTAGGATATCTAAGAAAAATATCTAAGTCGACTAAAGGAGGGAGAGCGTTTTTGCATTTGGCTCTTAAACTCTGAAATAGCCTCCCTGATAATGTTCGGGGCTCAGATTAACTCTCCCAGAGTCCCAGTTTAAATCTAGATTAAAGACACATCTCTTTAGCCAAGCATTCACATACATATCTTGTACTCCAGTTATTTCATATCAAATGCACATGATCATCTTTTGCTGGAAATATTATGAACAGCAGCTAATTACCCAGACAGCAACATAGTGTCGACCAGATCCGGCCCACACATGGTACATGTAGATTCCATGTGTACCAGATTTGGGCTGGATCTGGGCAGACACCATGTTGCTGTCTGGGATATTTTCCATTTGCTTTTCAGTTTCTGATTACGCCTGCTCCAGTTTGGATCCAGCCGCTTACGAAGACTTCAGATGACCCAAAGACTTCAGATGATGCCAACTCTGAATCAACATACAAAACTGGCAAATTTTCTATATAATGTAATCATTATGATCACAACTTGTAATAATTGTAAAAACAAAAATCATTGTTTCTGCTTAAATTAATAGCCTACATGTTAGCAAACTGCATGAGTTGTATTATCCTAGAACTGTGCATTTGTGGACATATGGACATTACTTGGACACTGATATAACAAATTACTCTAAAATGTAACGTAGAAACATATGCATTTTCTGTACAGCTGCTTTGAAACGTTATGTATTGTGACTATACAAATAAATGTGAACTGAATTTAATAATTTTGCAACTTTGGTTTGAGCAGACCACAAACTTTTTAGGTTTTTATATTTAAACTGCTTGCTTACAGGACTTTTAAATAAAGGGCTGTTTGATTATTTACTCGCTTATATAGCCCTTTTAAACATTTAAAGTGCGTGAATAGGTACTAAAGGGATGCTTTTTCTCGAAAAAAACGCCCCCTCACCCTCATTGGCTCGAATCGCGGTTGCGCAATGGAAACTTGGATGCTTATTGGCTCTTGCATCTGTCAGACAATCTTACACAAGGTTGGTTGTCATGTAGTGATTGTTGATGTCCTATCAAAAGTCAGCGGTCTTCTGAGTCTGTACATCAATAACCGTACGGGATAATGAAATAGCGCAAAGGTAAGGCGTTAAGGGAGGGTTACGGTTTAATATATGATTAAGAGGCTTTATATTTCAGTGAGAATTAAAGCACACTTGTGGCATCGAGGGCTGATTGTCGTTATGGCTCTGATCAAATTCGCGTGCACGGATGCCAGTCATCTACTTGGTTGTTTTTGACTGTTAAACTGGTTTGTGGCAGGCAGAGTTTTGAGAAGCAAGTTTTTTGTTGTTGTCAGTTGCTACTGATTGTGATAAGCCAACGATTAAAATGCGAGCTTTCAAATGCCAACAGAGTATGTGACAGTTTCGGTTGTGAGATGAATGTATTGACTGCACGCGCAGAAAGCACTTGTCATCCCACCAAACCAGTCAACTATAGAACATTTAGAGCTAATGCAGATGTTCCTGCGGATGGCGGTGGTTGCAGTTTTAGTCAACACTAACCTTGTTTTTTCTAGCTTTAAAAGAATATATATATATATATATATATATATATATATATATATATATATATATATATATATATATATATATATATATATATATATATATATATATATATATATATATACACACACACACACAGCAGTTTAAAAAAATGGCTTTTTATTAATTTTTTTTATCAAACTGTTTACTGAAAAAAATGTCTCCTTAAATGAATTAAATTATAACAAAAAGTTTCTTAAAGATAATGCTGTAAACTATATAGGTAGCCCTTACTTGCACATTATTACTATATATTAAATAATATTAAAGGTTAACAACAGAGCCCAAACTATGAGCCTATATTCAGCTGATATTCATGTTTAGTTATAGGATAATCAACACTCAAATAACACATTGTGTGCAAACATGTAAACTTCACATAAGGCAGTTTTTGCTTTAACTCCTAAATCTAATTATAAAATTGTTTTTTCTCCAATTCGTTGTTGAAATATAATCTTAGTGACTGTCATTTTCATGACAGATTTATCTAAACATAGCATTAAATAATCAAGACATCACTAACAGGTTAAGTAGAATTAATATTTATATATAGGCTAATATATAGTGCATATATTTAGTAAAAGAGTTGATTTCTCTAGTGAATTAACAGCTGTGGACACTGAATGACTTCTGACTCTGAGGTAACGTTAAATGATGCTGCGTGACATTGTTTACAAGCTGTTTGATGTCTTTCCGAGCATCAAAACGGCATTTATCGTTTGAATTTCGTGATAAAATGGACTGAATACTTTATATGTTCAAGTGGGAACTAGGATTTAAGTGTTTTCTGCGCTTAAAACAAGTCAACTGTTAACTGTTAAAGACTGTATTTGGAAAGCCCTATAGCGAAACGGTTCGGTACGATTACGTGTACCGTTACACCCCTAATAAAAAAATAAAATAAAAATTTATATATATATATATATATATATATATATATATATATATATATATATATATATATAGGGGTCTGAAATTGTCGTCGTAGGTGCATGTCCACTGTGAGAGACATAATCTAAAAAAACCCCCAGAAATCACAATATATGATTTTTTAGCTATTTGTATGATACAGCTGCAAATAAGTATTTGAACACCTGTCTTATCAGCTAGAATTCTGACCCTCAAAAACCTGTTAGTCTGCCTTTAAAATGTCCACCTCCACTCCATTTATTATCCTAAATTAGATGCACCTGTTTGAGGTCGTTAGCTGCATTAAGACACCTGTCCACCCCATACAATCAGTAAGATTCTAACTACTAACATGGCCAAGACCAAAGAGCTGTCCAAAGACTCTAGAGACAAAATTGTACACCTCCCCAAGGCTGGAAAGGGCTACGGGGAAATTGCCAAGCAGCTTGGTGAAAAAAGGTCCACTGTTGGAGCAATCATTAGAAAAAGCGTGTGAAAAAATACACAATATTCAGCGTTATCACAATATGCACAAGTGAGATAAACCTGACCATTTTTAAATCCAACCTTCGTATCACTCAAAAATCGTATCACTTCTGATAACAAACATTGGTCAAATGAAATGAGAACCCTTATCAGGACATCATCACCTTTCCACTTCCCTCTCTTACCCCAGCTCATCATGCAGTTCCTGGGCCGTATATTGAACACGGTGAGCTCTGTGTCAAACCTGTTCTCCAACCCGTACCGTGTGAGGGATGTTCAGCTGTCGGAATATAATGGGAAAGTGCTATTGAAACAGGAGGGGAGGGTGGTCCTGTACAGGAACCAACAGAGCCAGTCATGGGACTGCCTGCTACTCTGCCCCGAGTCTTCATCTGTGGCCCTGAGGTGAGTCCCTTTAGTCAAGATATTCACAATATAGCATGACCCATCTTCAGTCAATAAATTGGTTTCCCGTAAAAGTCACACGGGTCTTGTGGTTTCATAGTGGTCCTATATTGCTACAGATTCCCAGTCTGTCGAATAGATTTGCGTTTTCCAGCAGTGGGAAGCCTTGGCCACAAAGAACCATTGTGGATACAGGCTCTTGTTAAATAACGCCACCCTGAATATAGCATTTCATTGGCATCAACCACAGTTTCATTAGCTTGTGAAATGTGGGTTTCAAGAATGAAAGAAATTGTGATTTTGTTGTCTTCGTGCTCAGGTTGTTCCAGGTAGCTTCAGAGGCAGATGCCATGAATTGGTTTCCTCAGTATGCCCTCAAACTCCGGCCATTTTATGAGATGCTCCACCCACCGTTGAAACCCGAGGTGCTCCAGCCAATCGTAGACAGTGTGCGGAATCACCCCGACTGGAGCCCGGCTCACATCGCTGTGGATATCGGACTGAGAGACTGTCTCAAGCACAATTACATTTTGAGGTGAGACACCAAGAGAAAAGTCACCTAAAAGGTGTATATATATATATATATATATATATATATAATTTATTTTTTGAACATATTTATTTTTAAAATCTATGTATATTTCCTAATATCAATCTGATATGTAGTATTTAACGTGTGCAATTTCAAAACCAGCTTACAGCACCTTTAAATAATGAGCAGTCTAATTATTTTAAAAACTGCCCAGTCATATGGTACTCATTAATCATTTAATATGCATGAATCCTTAATAATGCTTTTTTTCAATGAAAAATTATAAACCTACAACAGTCACAAACACTGTATCTGAGAAGTTGACGCACGTCCATTTTTTATTATTATTTTCTAAATTATATATATATATATATTTTTTTTTTGTAAATATATTTATATATGAACAATATAAATTAAATACTATTTATTTATTTATTTATTTAATCAAGATTTTAATGAAAATGTATATTAATCAATAAGGAAAGGTGATTTTATCACAACTTTAAGCCCCTTTTTGCCTATATTAGTTAATTTTAAATAATCCTGTTTTAGTAGTTTTTTATTTAAAAATATATTTAAATCTGAATAATATAAATTCAATTAAATTTAAACATATACATACAGGTCCTTCTCAATAAATTAGCATATTGTGATAAAGTTCATTATTTTCCATAATGTAATGATAAAAATTAAACTTTCATATATTTTAGATTCATTGCACACCAACTGAAATATTTCAGGACTTTTATTGTTTTAATACTGATGATTTTGGCATACAGCTCATGAAAACCCAAAATTCCTATCTCAATAAATTAGCATATCATGAAAAGGTTCTCTAAACGAGCTATTAACCGAATCATCTGAATCAAAATTACACCTGCAAAAGATTCCTGAGGCTTTTAAAAACTCCCAGCCTGGTTCATTACTCAAAACCGCAATCATGGGTAAGACTGCCGACCTGACTGCTGTCCAGAAGGCCATCATTGACACCCTCAAGCAAGAGGGTAAGACACAGAAAGAAATTTCTGAACGAATAGGCTGTTCCCAGAGTGCTGTATCAAGGCACCTCAGTGGGAAGTCTGTGGGAAGGAAAAAAGTGTGGCAAAAAACGCTGCACAACGAGAAGAGGTGACCGGACCCTGAGGAAGATTGTGGAGAAGGACCGATTCCAGACCTTGGGGGACCTGCGGAAGCAGTGGACTGAGTCTGGAGTAGAAACGCATTCCCCAGGTCAAGCCACTTTTGACCCAGAAACAGCGGCAGAAGTGCCTGACCTGGGCTACAGAGAAGCAGCAGTGGACTGTTGCTCAACGGTCCAAAGTACTTTTTCCGGATGAAAGCAAATTTTGCATGTCATTCGGAAATCAAGGTGTCAGAGTCTGGAGGAAGACTGTTGAGAAGGAAATGCCAAAATGCCTGAAGTCCAGTGTCAAGTACCCACAGTCAGTGATGGTCTGGGGTGCCATGTCAGCTGCTGGTGTTGGTCCACTGTGTTTTATCAAGGGCAGGGTCAATGCAGCTAGCTATCAGGAGATTTTGGAGCACTTCATGCTTCCATCTGCTGAAAAGCTTTATGGAGATGATTTCATTGTTCAGCACGACCTGGCACCTGCTCACCGTGCCAAAACCACTGGTAAATGGTTTACTGACCATGGTATTACTGTGCTCAATTGGCCTGCCAACTCTCCTGACCTGAACCCCATAGAGAATCTGTGGGATATTGTGAAGAGAAAGTTGAGAGACGCAAGACCCAACACTCTGGATGAGCTTAAGGCCGCTATCGAAGCATCCTGGGCCTCCATAACACCTCAGCAGTGCCACAGGCTGATTGCCTCCATGCCACGCCGCATTGAAGCAGTCATTTCTGCAAAAGGATTCCCGACCAAGTATTGAGTGCATAACTGAACATAATTATTTGAAGGTTGACTTTTTTTGTATTAAAAACACTTTTCTTTTATTGGTCGGATAAAATATGCTAATTTATTGAGATAGGAATTTTGGGTTTTCATGAGCTGTATGCCAAAATCATCAGTATTAAAACAATAAAAGACCTGAAATATTTCAGTTGGTGTGCAATGAATCTAAAATATATGAAAGTTTAATTTTTATCATTACATTATGGAAAATAATTAACTTTATCACAATATGCTAATTTATTGAGAAGGACCTGTATATACGTATATGTATATATATATATATATATATATATATATATATATATATATATATATATATATATATATATATATAAAATATTAACATATATAATATGTTTACATTTAAATATAGGGGCATTGAATTCTTATATATCCTATGTTTTAGTAATTTTTAAAAGCAGAAATGGTCAGTGTAGTTTCTCATAAAGCTAAATTAGAAATAAACAAATAATTTAAAATGGTTTCACACAGAGTTTAGCATGTCTCGCCACAGTACATGCCAACTTCCCATGCCTATTTTGTACTATTTTCTAAAATAGAATGTGAGAAACTGCACAATATTCAGTGTTATCACAATATGCACAAGTGAGATAAAAACCTGACCATTTTAAACCAACCTCATGTAAAAAGTCTTGTCTCTTCTCAGTCTGATAATAATAAATATTAAATCAAGAAGTTACCAAATAAGAGTAAAAAATGTTGATTGTTGGCATCCCCTTGCAGCCAGATGAACGCCCGTGACGCTCAGGGTCAGACGCCGCTGCACCTGGCGTGCGAGAGAGGAGACGTGGGCTGTGTGCGTGAGCTCCTGGAGGAATGTCAGGCTCGCACGGACATCAAGGACAAGAACGGAGAGACACCCATGCACTGTGCTGCTAAACAAGACTCCGCCCTTATTATAGAGGTGAGAGCTCAACTGAGGGCTCACATGCTGAATGACAGACTCAGATATTCAGATTGTGTGATTTTCTGTCTCTGCTAGGTTTTGTGTGCACAGCTGTGTGCGGGTGTGAACGAGCTGAACGCATCCGGGGAAGCGCCAATGCACATCGCATGCCGTCTCGGGAGGGTCGAGGTGGTCAAGGGTCTGCTTGGGGGCGGAGCCTGCTGTGACATCATGGGAAGTAATGGCTATCCAATCCACACTGCCATGAAGTTTAACGAGAAGAGGTGCGGACCAGGAATCTTTATTGCTTCATTGATGATTCACCTGCAAGTTTCAATTAATCAATCTTATTTTTCTCGTTTCCTCTTCTTTAGTTGTGCTGAAGCAATTTTATCATCTAACCCCAATCAACTTCTAGCGGAGGATCCGGTTTATGGAGGAACGCCTCTTCACTGGGTTAAGACTGCCGAGGTCAGGAATACTTCCTTTGTATTTTTTAGGGTGTGTTCACACTTGGCATGTTTGGTTCGATTATAACAAACTCTGGTGCAATTCACCCTTTGCCGGGAGTTTGATTGACAAGCGATCTGACCAATCATAATCCTCAGAATCTGCCATTTTTGTCCGACAAAGCAGTCAAGAGTGTTAGTAGATTAACGTCGGCGGACTTGAACTTGAAAACGCTGTGTACTGTCTTTCCGCATTTGAAACAACATTCCTTATGGAGTTCATTCATGTTCATTTGATACTATAAATTAAATAGAAGGAAGAGATGAACGGTGCACGAGCAGCTTTAACTGAGGAGCTACAGCGACCTGTCACCCCACATTAAAGAGCGACAAAACTGTATTTATTGTTTACATTACTTAAAAAAAGTATAATTTTAGAATTGAGATTTTTTCATATTAAAAGTAACTTGCTATTTTGCAAGTTCTCCCACTTGGAAATCATGGAGGGGTCTGAAATTGTCATCGTAGGTGCATGTCCACTGTGAGAGACATAATCTAAATTAAAAAAAAATCCAGAAACCCACCTATCAGCTAGAATTCTGACCCTCAAAAACCTGTTAGTCTGCCTTTAAAATGTCCACCTCCACTCCATTTATTATCCTAAATTAGATACACCTGTTTGAGGTCGTTAGCTGCATAAAGACACCTGTCCACCCCATACAATCAGTAAGAATCCAACTACTAACATGGCCAAGACCAAAGAGCTGTCCAAATACACTAGAGACAAAATTGTACACCTCCACAAGGCTGGAAAGGACTACGGGGAAATTGCCAAGCAGCTTGGTGAAAAAAGGTCCACTGTTGGAGCAATCATTAGAAAATGGAAGAAGCTAAACATGACTGTCAATCTCCCTCGGACTGGGGCTCCATGCAAGATCTCACCTCGTGGGGTCTCAATGATCCTAAGAAAGGTGAAAAATCAGCCCAGAACTACACAGGAGGAGCTGGTCAATGACCTGAAAAGAGCTGGGACCACCGTTTCCAAGGTTACTGTTGGTAATACACTAATACGTCATGGTTTGAAATCATGCATGGCACGGATGGTTCCCCTGCTTAAACCAGCACATGTCAAGGCCCGTCTTAAGTTTGCCAATGACCATTTGGATGATCCGGAGGAGTCATGGGAGAAAGTCATGTGGTCAGATGAGACCAAAATAGAACTTTTTGGTCATAATTCCACTAAACGTGTTTGGAGGAAGAAGAATGATGAGTACCATCCCAAGAACACCATCCCTACTGTGAAGCATGGGTGGTAGCATCATGCTTTGGGGGTGTTTTTCTGCACATGGGACAGGGCGACTGCACTGTATTAAGGAGGGGATGACCGGGGCCATGTATTGTGAGATTTTGGGGAACAACCTCCTTCCCTCAGTTAGAGCATTGAAGATGGGTCGAGGCTGGGTCTTCCAACATGACAATGACCCGAAGCACACAGCCAGGATAACCAAGGAGTGGCTCTGTAAGAAGCATATCAAGGTTCTGGGGTGGCCTAGCCAGTCTCCAGACCTAAACCCAATAGAAAATCTTTGGAGGGAGCTCAAACTCCATGTTTCTCAGCGACAGGCCAGAAACCTGACTGATCTAGAGAAGATCTGTGTGGAGGAGTGGGCCAAAATCCCTCCTGCAGTGTGTGCAAACCTGGTGAAAAACTACAGGAAACATTTGCAAACAAAGGCTACTGTACCAAATATTAACATTGATTTTCTCAAGTGTTCAAATACTTATTTGCAGCTGTATCATACAAATAAATAGTTAAAAAATCATACATTGTGATTTCTGGATTTTTTTTTTTAGATTATGTCTCTCACAGTGGACATGCACCTACGATGACAAATGTGTTATGTTCAGGGGCATGAAAATATAAAGCCAATGTCCCTACAATAACAGACAAATTTAGGCGCCACAAACTTCACATGCTTTTGAAAATCCATCCTGATAAGCGCTCATTGTCACAGTTGTAAACACAATGGCTTTCTTCCTTTGTTTCCAGGCGGACCGTTAAAGAAATCCTGTAGAGTTCCACCAATCAAATGTCGACTTTGAAACTTCTGAAGTGTTTCCTTTTTGTGTGCCTTAGACGTTCAGCCAACATCTGTAAATCCGTTTTCTGACCATCCTGCGTTTTCTCTCTAGATGAGCCGTGTACTGCTGGACCGAGGCTGTAACATCAACTATCTGAGTAAGACCGGAGAGAGTCCGTTACACATCCTGACCAAGAGGGGGCGCTTTGAGGCTGCAATGACACTGCTGACCCATGGAGCTGACCCCAACATTAAGGGCCAAGATGGAAACACAGCACTGCACCTTGCCATGAAGGTATGAGAGAGAAAGCCTGTCAAGAACATGTCTGGCTCATATTTCACCCCAGTATGTGTAAATAAAATACAATAAATATTAAAATGAATTTAACATTTTAATTAAAAATGTAAAATATGTATGCATCATAATAGTACTTTTTAATAAATTGTATTACAGTGTTAACTAATAAATAATGTTCATTTATTATTATAAAAAAAACTATTACAAATAAAATTAATTAATTGAAAATACCAAAAATGCCAACATTGTCATAAAAAATGTTTTAAAATAATCTAGTTCAAACAGTGTTACTCCAATACTATTTATATACTATGTGTTTTGATTAATCTAGATTAAAATGGCTCATTTGAATTCTGCCGAAGGCATTCAGAATATGTGTGCTCGCAATTGATCGTTTGTCTTTTTGTAGTTTGAATAATAAATAACTTCTGTCCCTTTAAGATCTGACGCACACATATCCAAACACAGTTCCTGTGAGCTGGTTAGGACTGTGTTTACGTTAAAACTCAAAAAAAAAGGAGCTAATCTTTGCACTTGTATGTCAGAGGCGGCTTTATTACGGTATGTGTGTGTGCGCTTCAGATGCGAGCGCGAAATCTGCGGGAATTAGTAGAATTAACGTTATGTGCAACCCCGCGCAAAATTCAGACCGGTCACACCAATACTAACAAAAGTCCAGCAGAACACCTGTTCGCAATGTTCAGAGGATTAAACGGACTGAATGAGAGGAGGCGGGTGCGTGTCACCCGCTGTCGGTCGGAGAGGAGAGCGCAGCTGATATCGATACAGTAGAAAATGAGTATTGTATTATTTCAGTATTGATACATAGCGAAATATGGATATTTTTGACAACACTAGTAGGCATACACACAGGTTCGAAGACTCGTTCTCTCGCCCCCTACAGTGCAATTTAATGAACTTTTTTAATGAACACAAATTATTTATGGTTTTAGTTAAAAACGAACAGTGTGTATGCAAAATTTAATTTTTGCAAAACAATTCAAAGCTTTTATATTTCAAAAGGTAACGTGACAAACTAATTGACAGGATAATTACCTATTTTGCTTTTGAAACAAATTTACCGAAAATGTGGTTGGGTATAGAGAACACTTTTTCTTTGGGTTTTTTTCTTCTATGCTGTATCCTCTGGGCCCACAGTTGGACCACATGGACCTGATCAAGGCTCTCATGGTGTTTGGAGCAGATGTCGAGGTTCACAATGACCTGGGAGAGACACCAGGACTCATTGCCGCCCGTACCAGCAAGGGTAAGAGAGAGAGATGCTCTCAGAGGTCTATGTGACATTGAAGGCTAGCAGAACAGTCTCCAATGTGTTCAAGCTCTCTCGATTTCTAGTTGCACAGTTTCCAGAGCCCTTTATGTAAGTGTGTTGCATGACATCAGTGTTTGCATGCAAGCATAATATTATCTAACTGTAAACTACCATACATTTTGTTGATATGCGTATATATAACTGTGTAATGTCACAATGCAATTTTATGTAAAGTTCATTGTTGACGCACTAATGATTTGCTTTTGTTTTTGCCTTAAAGGTGAAGTGTTTAATTTCTCAGCCAATCGTACCATGTGTCATGTTTCTAAAGCCACAAGGACTATATTTTTTGAGTTTTTATTTATTTGTTTGTTCAATTAAATACAAAAGAAATGCTTTAAAATATTTATTTTTAAATGTATTTATTTAAAATAAAAAAGTTAATTTATGGATTTATTTAAAATATTTTATTCAATAATAAAAATATTTTTTTTATCTTGTTTATTTACAACTTTAAAGGGACAGTTCACCCCAAAATGAAAATTACCCCATAATTTACTCACCCTCAAGCCACCCTAGGTGTATATGACATTCTTCTTTCAGACGAATACAATTGGAGATATATTAAAAAATGTCCTGGCTAATCCAAGCTTTATAATGGCAGCCCACAATTTGAAGCCCAAAAAAGTGCATCCATCCATTATAAAAGTAATCCACATGGCTCCGGGGGGTTAATAAATGCCTTCTGAAGTGAATCGTTGGGTTTGTGTAAGAAAAATCGTGTGGAGCACTTTTATAATGGATGGATGCACTTTTGGGCTGCCAATCACTGCCATTATAAAGCTTGGATTAGCCAGGACATTTTTTATATACATTCATGTGAAAATGTTAGGACACTAGGGCTGGACGATTAACCGAAAACTAATCGAAACCGAAATTTAGAACCTCCAATCGACTTAATTTTCCCAAGTCGGTTATTTTGGTTTTCACATGACTCCGCCCTGTCAGTCACATCAAGGGCAGTTTGCAGGCACACGGAAAGATGCAGGATCAGTTAGCTCTGTTTATAGATGCTCAGAATTACTATGGTAATTGCATGTTATACAAAGTTTATACAGGTAAGTTAATCGCTGTCCTTATGCGCTGATACACACACAGAGACGGCGCGCACAAGCCCTGAAGCCAGATCACTTTCACTTGCGTCCTCATGAAGTTTGTCAATTAAATGAGTTTAAAGGCTTGCCAATTTGAACATTAAAGCGATTGTGCACTATTCAACAACGTTATGGAAAACTTCTCCGTTCAGTGCTCATGAGTTTTTTTCTGTGAGACAGAGAGCCGAGCCGGGTCTCTGACAACATGCGCGCCCTGAAGCCAGATCACTTAAACTTGCATCCTCACAAAGCTTTGTCATTTGTTTGTGTTTTAAGTCCTGCCAGTTTGAGCATTGAAGCGATTTTAGACCATCAGATGTGTATTATGTTGAACTAATGCCTGATATATTGTGACACGAACACTCATACAGACAGTAGCTCGCACATCACGTGAAGATCGCGCACAGAGAGAAGCGCAGAAACTCATTGTCAATGCTGCCCTGTGATTTATCACTAAAGTAGCTTAGAAACTCAACCGTTATAGCATAGATTTTAAAACCTTTGAAGTAAGTACAAACCACAGCTTCATAATTAATAGAGACGGTATGACTGATTCACACACACAATCACTCTCTCATTAATGCATTCATTTAAATAAATAATAATCGGAAAGAAATTCACTTTTTCTTTAGAAAAAAATATCCTACCTTTTTAATAGTAGAAAATATTTACAGTACAAACCTTATCAGTGAACTATGAGGGCAAGAAAAAAGAACAAAATAATCGTTCATTAATCGTAATCGAGGTAAAATGTTCAATTAATCGAGATTTTTATTTTTGGTCAAATCGTTACAGCCCTATAGGACACCCAATTGAATTCCATGGTTTTCTGTATCAGGACATAATAAAAAAAGTAATCTGGTCCTTGGCAGGTCTTAGTTTGGAAAATAAAACCTCAGATGGACAACAACACATCACGACACATCACCCTGTGTCATTATTTATTTAGCAAAAATAAAGCCAAAATGGAAAAGCCATAGGTGACAAAGTTAGGACACCCTATCATTCAATTGCCTGTAGATCTGTTAGCAGCAACAACTTGAAGTAATGATTTTCTGCATGATTTATCAGTCCTGACTCCTGCCAAGCACTAGATGATTTTTTTATGTCCTGATACAGAAAACCATGGAATTCAATAGGGTGTCCTAACATTTTCACATGAGTGTAACTCCGATTGTATTCGTCTGAAAGAAGAATGTCATATACATATGAGATGGTGGTCCAGTGGGTTAAACCATGGAACTGATATGCAGAAGGTTGCTGGTTCAATCCCAGCGGTCACCACCAGTGTGTCCTTGAGCAAGGCACTTTACTCCATGTTGCTCCAGGGGGATTGTCCCTGTAAAAGGGCACTGTAAGTCGCTTTGGATAAAAGCGTCTGCCAAATGCATAAATATAAATATAAATATATACACCTAGGATCTCTTGAGGGTGAGTGGATCATCTTCAGTTTTGGGTGAACTATCCCTTTAAGGGGAAAATGTGTTCAGCATCATAAGGAGTCTACAGTAGCTATTCTCTGGAAAAAACGGCCGAAGCTGTCTGAAGGGTCCTGATGTTTTGATTGGCTATAGTAATTCTTGTGAGATTATCGCCACAAACCATTTGATGCTTGCGTGTCATGATGGTTTTTGCACATCTGTGTTTAACTACAAGAATGATTCATTCTCATTCATGCATTCAGTCAGTCAACACATACTCTTCCTTTCTTTCTTTCTTCCGTGTGCATGGTGTGGGTGTTGCCGCTGGCATATGTCTAATCCTGCGCTTATACTGAAGGGCCCAACCGTAAGGTGCTCTTGAACATGCTGTGTAGTGTAGGTGCCGAACGGTGTCACCCCCCTTCCCTCGACAGCCCTATCCCCAGCATCAACAAAGCTCCGCCTCCTGGCATAGGTAAAGCCCCGCCTCCAAACTTCAGATACCCTGGCAATATCTTTCACCTCTGTCCCTCAGTCTTCTTCTGTACTTTTTATGTTGTTACTAACTGAAATGCAACCTGACGAGTGGTCGATTCTGGCTACTTGTATAACTGTGTTCCTCATATAAAGAGCAGTGAAGACTAAATAGTTTGGCCATAGCATGTTGCTAAGCTAACAACGTGCGACCCTCCCAAACTAAAACAATGCATGCACTGAGACAAAAATGCATTTGCCCACATATCTAAATGTAGGAAAGAAGTTGAATAAGCCCTATTTCTAAAAACGGTGGAGTGTTCCTTTAATAAGCATGAAATGTAGACACTAATGTTCTGTAAAATAATCAGTAAATGAACAATTTTTTTGATACATAAGGAAATCGACATTTCTCTTGATTCCATCCACCATCTTGGATGCATATTTTTGCTGCGCTCATTGCAGAGCATTGTGGGAGTGAATTTTCCACAAAGGATCAAGGTAGAATAAATATGATGCATACTTTTTGGAAATATTTGTTAAAATTCCTATAATTTAATATTTAATTATTAATATTCTTGCAAAATGGCCTCCACAATTTTATCCTATTTTTCCCCCTGCACACTTTCAGACATTCCCTAAAAATGTATTTCTTAATTTCTGTGCTGCCTGTATTTATAAACCTAATTCTTGTATTTGAAGCTTTCTTATGTCATATAAATTAAATTTGAATATCTGAATGCCTCATTTGATTAAACCGGATTTGGCAGCAGCCGCCATCTTGGAAAGGTCAACATTTTGGATTGAACTCAAGCAATAACTTGGCAACCTACTATAATTACACCAACATAAATGCCACAACAATGTGCAGCCTACGGTACAAACCGGCGAGACAAAAGAAGCTAGTCTTTTACAGTTGATAATGCTGTTACATCACTTGCATGTGTTTGCTGGTAGAACTTGACCTTTCCAATGTGACGGACATGCTTGCATATCACACTTGTTAACAGTGGCATTTAGGTATTGCATATCTATGAAAGAATCAACCTGCATGTATTATGGTTCACTGCTCTCAAATCTTGTTTATAATTGGTCCACAGGGTTTGATGACATCATGTATGTGGCGACAGCTGTCACGGCCATGAGTCGTGGATTTGTAGAGGTTGATGGGCTCAAAACAGGAAGCAAGAAGTATGTTAAATTAACTTAACATTGATAAAAGCAAGCCTACAAAGAGTAAATCACTCACTTGCTTTTATTTTTCCCAAGAATGGACAGATTGTTGTGTCTTGATGGTGGAGGAATAAAAGGCCTAGTTCTGATCCAGATGTTAATCTCTCTGGAGAAAGAGGCAGGACGGCCCATTAGGGAACTCTTTGACTGGGTGTCTGGGACTAGCACCGGTGGCATACTGGCTCTAGCTATTGTGCACGGTATTTGATTTAGTATATAATATTTAAGTCGATAACACTGTATTGACCAATCAGCGTCCAGGAACAGAATGATCCATTTTGTAATTGTAAAATATGTTCTTGGTTACTGTAAGTGTGTACATACATTAGCATAATTATGTTTATTGTATTCTTGAGCAGGTAAATCAATGGAGTATCTGCGCTGTCTGTACTTCAGGATGAAGGAACAGGTGTTTAAAGGTTCTCGACCGTATGAGTCTGACCCTCTGGAGGAATTTCTGAAGAATGAGTTTGGAGAAAATACCAAGATGACGGATGTCACACACCCCAGGTACTTATACTTAAGGTTTGGGATTTTAACTAAACCAAACCACACATTCCCCCACAAGAACACCTTAGCAACTTAAAATTCAAGTTATTGTCTATCAAAGACCCAGAACATCCTATCAACTGCATAGCATTGCCCTATCAGCCACCAGAACACCCAAGCAATCCCAATTCAACCACCAGAACACCCAGGCAATCCCAATTCAACCACCAGAACACCCAAGCAATCCCAATTCAACCACCAGAACACCCAGGCAATGTCATATCAGCCACCAGAACATCCAAGCAATGCCCTATCAGCCACCAGAACACCCAAGCAATGCCCTATCAGCCACCAGAACACCCAAGCAATCCCAAATCAACCACCAGAACACCCAGGCAATGTCATATCAGCCACCAGAACGTCCAAGCAATGCCATATCATGTGCCAGAACACCCATCAATGCCATATCGGCCACCAGAACACCCAAGCAATGCCAAATCAGCCACCAGAATACCCAAGCAATGCCCTAGTGACCTAAGTTTCAAGCTATTGTCTAGAAAAGACCTAGAACATGCTATCAACTGCCTAGCAACACCATATAAGCCCCCAGAACACCCAAGCAATGCCATATCAGCCCCCAGAACACCATCAATGCCATATCAGCCACCAGAACACCCAAGCAATGCCATATCCGCCACCAGAACACCCAAGCAATGCCATATCAGCCACCAGACCACCCAAGCAATGCTATATCGGCCACCTGAACACCCAAGCAATGCCCTATCAGCCACCAGAATACCCAAATAATGCCCTAGTGACCTAAATTTCAAGCTATTGTCTAGAAAAGACCCAGAACATGCTATCAACTGCCTAGCAACACCATAAAAACCCCCAGAACCCCCAAGCAGTGCCATATCAGCCACCAGAACACCCAAGCAATGCCATATCCGCCACCAGAACACCCAAGCAATGCCATATCAGCCACCAGACCACCCAAGCAATGCTATATCGGCCACCTGAACACCCAAGCAATGCCAAGCTATTGTCTAGTAAAGACCCAGAACATCCTATCAACTGCCTAGCAAAACCCTATCAACCACCAGAACACCAAAGCAATGCCAAAACAACCACCAGAACCCCCAAGCAATGCCATGTTAGTCACCAGAACACCCAAGCAATGCCTTAGCGACTTAAATTGCAAGATATTGTCTAGCAAAGACCCAGAACACCCTATCAACTGCCTAGAAATGCCATATTAGCCACCAGAACACCCAAGCAATGCCCTATCAGCCACCAGAACACCCAAGCAATGCCATATCAGTCACCAGAACACCCAAGCAATGCCATATCAGCCACCAGAACACCCAAGCAATGCCATATCAGCCACCAGAACACCCAAGCAATGCCATATCAGCCACCAGAACACCCAAGCAATGCCATATCGGCCACCAGAACACCCAAGCAATGCCATATCGGCCACCAGAACACCCAAGCAATGCCACATCGGCCACCAGAACACCCAAGCAATGCCATATCAGCCACCAGAACACCCAAGCAATGCCATATCAGCCACCAGAACACCCAAGCAATGCCATATCGGCCACCAGAACACCAAAGCAATGCCACATCGGCCACCAGAACACCCAAGCAATGCCAAGCTATTGTCTAGCAAAGACCCAGAACATCCTATCAACTGCCAAGCAATGCCATATCAGCCACCAGAGCACTCAAGCAATGTCTCATCAACCACCAGAACACCCAAGCAATGCCCTAGCAACCACTCAAAACACCCTAACAACTGCTTAGAAACCACTCAGAACATCCTATAAATGCTTTTGCAAAGACCCAGAACAACCTATAAACCACCTAGCAATGCCCTATCAATTACTAAAACATATTAATAATTTGCTTGCGACCACCCCAACACCCTAAACACTACCTAGCAACCACTCAGAACTTCCTAGCTATTCCCTAGCAAAGACAGAACACCCTATCAACTACCTAGCAATGCAAACAGAACACCAAAGCAATGCACTAGCAACCACTCAAAATATCCTAACAAATGCGTAACAACCACCAAAAACCTATGCAACCACTCCCCAAAAGCTGCCTAGCAATGCCCAAGCAAAGACCTGGAACACCCTGTCAACTGCCTAGCAACCACTAAGACCCAGTACACCCTGGCAATGCCCTACTGCTGAAACCACCCACAACTCCTTAGAAATGTACCCCCTTGTAATGCTCTAGCAATCTTCAATGCTCAATGCTTGTTTTTAATCCATCTCCTGTCTGTTTCTCTCAGAGTAATGGTAACTAGCGTTTTAGCAGACAGACACCCTGGAGAACTGCATCTGTTTCGTAATTACGACCCACCAGCCCTGCAAAGAGACCCTCCGTACACATCTACAGCCACATTTCAACCCCTCACTGTGCCACAGGGTAAATCTCTCGTGTACTTTCTTTTTCAGGATATCGTTACACTAATTATCTTTGTGCCGGTGAAAACACTCATGTTCCTCTTGTGCTCTTTATGAGCATGTTGACGGGCTCTGGGTTTCTCAGTTATCCCCAATATCAAATGATGCGTAAAGCTTCACTGTCGCTGTTTCAGGGTGGGAGGACGAAGATCTTTTGGTAGTAGGATATACTCAACCTCCTAGAAAGCGTAGGAAGGTGACGGATGAAGGTGTGTGTTAGAAAGAGTGTGTGTGTGGAATGGAAAGGTCACAGTATGCAAGATGTTTGGTGTTTATATTGCGCAATCCTACCTCACGTTGGAACTAATCGGTCATTCGTTTGTTTGTGGGAGGCTAATCTTTTGCATGCTTTACGCTCTTTCGCTCATTCACATTCTCTTTCTCTCAGAGCAATTAGTTTGGCGTGCCGCCCGCTCCAGTGGAGCAGCTCCGACGTATTTTCGACCAATGGGGCGTTTTCTGGATGGAGGGCTGCTGGCCAATAACCCAACGCTAGATGCCATGACAGAAATACACCAGTACAACAAAGCCCTGAAGACACAGGTCTGATACACAAATTCAGACTTAAAGGAATAGTTCACCAAAAAAGGAAAATTATCCCATAATTTACTCACCCTCAAGCCATCCTAGGTCTACGTATATGACTTTCTTCTTTCAGCCGAACATAATCGGAGTTATATTTAATAATATCCTGGCTCTTCTAAGCTTTATAATGGCAGTGAATGGTGCCCGAGTTTTTGAAGCTCCAAAAAGCGCCTACATCTATCACAAAAGTAATCCATATGACTCCAGTGGGTTAATAAAAGCCTTCTGAAGCGAAGCGATGGGTTTTTGTAAGGAAAATATACATATTTAAAACTTTATAAACTATAATCACTGGTTTCCGACAACGGCCATATGTGTGTTCACCGAATTGCCGAATGTTGAAACGCAGAGGATAGAGGAAAACAAAATGCTGTTCACGAATTTAAAACAAAAAGTTTTAAAGAAATGTCAGAGGATTTCGATATAAGAGAAGAGGAGCTACACCATACATCGGGTCAGAGAACACCCTTCCGCTGTAACTCGCGTATGGCCGGAACCAGTTTATAGTTTTAAATATTTAAAATTTACTTCAGAAGGCCTTTATTAACCCACTGGAGCTGTATGGATTACTTTTAGGATGGATGGATGTGCTTTTTGGAGCTTCAAAAACTCTTCAAAAGGCTCTATTCAATGACATTGCAAAGCTGGGAAGAGGCAGGATAGTATTAATAGGGTTTTGCACTGGAGGAAACTTTTCATAGTTCCTAGAACTATTGGAGGATGTACACTAATGAAGACGGAGAATGGGAGAGCTGTGTGCTCAGGCTCTGGCGTTCTCAGCGCCATCAAAATAAACAGTTCTTATTGGTGGTGCTAATGCAACTAGGAAAACGGCCCTTGGGGAACTTTTAGGCCGCATTTACACTGCAGGTCTTGATGCACAATTCCGATTTGGTGACTATATTTCTGACCCCGCTTACATCATCTTTTAAAAGCAACCCGTATCCGATATTTGCATATACACTGGCGAAACCGCCCAAGACATTCTGTTCTGGAAAATGAAGTAAAACGGCGTGATATGCAATGGACACAGACTAAATGATTATTCAATGTTTTGCTTTCCGCAATATCTTTAAAGGTCAGCAAAACATTGCTCTCGTAAGGTAGAGAAAAAAAGAGGAGAGCCCTTGTCATGTGATCACAGTTCGTGTCCACCATGAGTTGACGTCATTCGCCTCCGTCCCTTTTTCAATGACGTACGACTCGCATTTACTGGGGAATATCCGATTTGACCGCTTGCATGGCAGACGCAAATGCATGTATCCGAATCATATCGGATTTATTTCCATATATGAGTGAGGCCTGAATCCAATCTGAGGATTTCGGAATTCATGCATATTTTTCCTGCTTACACGTTCACATGTCATATCCGATCTTTACCACATGAGAGGGAAAAATCAGAATTGGGTCACTTGAACCATGCAGTGTAAATGGGGCCTTAGATCTCGCGGGAAATGCCCTGGTAGCCTGGCCCTCCTACGTACTTCCGCTCAATTTTCATTTTCCTTCAGTACTCCGTCTGGGAGTTTAACCGGTCCAATCAGCGAACAGAGGGAGTGGCTGAGAACGATGACGTTGATGCCGTGCGCTAGTTTGAGATGACATGCGTCACGAACAAACGTTAGCGATTGGTTATGGCAGATCCAGAGTGGCTCTGGGCAGATCCAATAGTTTTAAACTTCAACAGAGTACCCGCCTTCAAGGAAGTTAACGCTTGTCAATGGAGAGTGGCCAGACTCTCTGTACAAATGAAATGTACGAGAGTCTGGTAGGACCAGACTAGAAGTATTCGTATCTCTAGAACTACTGCCCTGGTGGATAGTTCCTATAACTTCCTAAAACTACCCAGTACGAAAGGGGGCTAATGTAACTATAATTGTGTTCGGTGGAAAGAAGAAAAGTCATACACGCCTAGGATGGCGAGTATGTGAGTATCGAGGGCGAGTAAATTATGGGATAATTTTCATTTTTGGGTGAACTATTCCTTTAAGAATGACCTGTTTCTTTGTAATATCAACTATATTTTCTACAATGGGTGTACATTATGGTACAAAAGTGCCTCCCTGAGTAGATTTCCTGACTAAGATCCATTGCTGAAAGGTTGTAAGTGTATCAAAGACCCGTCTCTTTCTCGCTCCACCAGGGCCGCGAGGCGGATGTGAACCGGTTAGGTGTGGTCCTCTCATTGGGTACCGGTAAACCTCCTCAGGTGGCGGTGAACTCGGTAGACGTTTTTAGGCCTTCAAACCCACTGGAGCTGGCTAAGACCTTTGTTGGCGTCAGAGAACTGGGCAAGATGCTTGTGGATTGCGTGAGTTTCATAACCTTCGTTGTAGACACTTATTGTGATGGTTGGAATGATTCAGGGTGGTGTTATTTTTCGTTAAACGCTCTGTTTTTTGATGTCAGTGTACGGACTCAGATGGTTGTGCAGTGGACCGAGCCCGAGCGTGGTGTGAGATGGCCGATATAAACTATCACAGGTCAGTTGTGAGTGGCTGACCCTCATTTGAACGGTTTATGTAAATCTCTGCACTCTATCTGTTCTGTGAGGTACTTTTCCTTCTGCCTCCCATTTCACCTCTTGTTAAGCTCTTCTTTTCTACATTGTTGTCTTATCATTTCTTTCTTTGCTCATATCCATTGCCCCACCACTTCTTTCATTTCATTTTGTTTCCTTTCTTCCATCCATTTCTTACATGATTGATTCGTTTTGTTCCTTTCTACCTTCATTTCTTCCCTCTTTCTGTCATTTCCTTCAATCCTCCATGTCTTTAATTTCCTTCCTTCCTTCCTTAACTTACTTAATTTTTCCCCCTTCTTATATAATTTGATTTCCTTCTATTAATTTCCTTCCATTTCCCCCCTTCAAATACTTTTAATTGTTCCTTTCATTTCATTTTCCCTTTACTCTAATTGTATTTATTTATTTGTCCTACCTTCCTTCCCTCCTTTAATTTCTCTTCATTTTCTTCATTTATTTCTCTTTTTATCATTTAATTTCTTTCTAATAAATTTGTATTTCATTTAATTTCTTTCTAATAAATTTGTACTTCCTTCCTTCCTTCCTTCCTTCCTATTTAATTTAATTTCTTTCCTCCTTTAATTTACCTAATTTTCCCTTACATTTATCGTTTAATTTCCTTCTTAATACCTTTTTATTTTTTCTTCCTTCCTTTATTTTTTACTTCTATAATTTTATTTCCCTCCTTTCATTTTATTTTTCCTTTTCATGTTTACCTTTCCTCTAATTTTATTTCCTTTTCCTACCTTCCTTCCTCCCTCCTTTAATTTCTCTTAATTTAATTTCCTTTTATAATACCTTTTTTCCTTCCTTTCCTTCCCTTCCTTTCCTTCCTTCCTTCCTTCCTTCCTTCCTTCCTTCCTTCCGTCCTTCCGTCCTTCCGTCCTTCCTTCCTTCCTTCCTTCCTTCCTTCCTTCCTTCCTTCCTTCCGTCCTTCCTTGCTTACTTTCTTTTTCATTAAATGTTTTCCTTCCCCCCTTTAATGTCCCCTAATTTTATTCATTTATTTATCTTCTTTTACCATTTCTTTTCTTTTTTTTTCCTGCCTTTTGCTTCCTTAATTCCTACATTTGATTTCATTTCTTGCTTCCTATCATTTGGTACCTCCAATCCCTACCTTTTGTTTCCGTCCTTCCTCTATGTTTTTTCTGTCCTCCATACTTTTAATTTCTCTTCATTTCTTCCCTGTCATCATATTGCTTCCTTTAATTTGTACCTTTCATTCAATTTCTTCTCTCTGGCTCTCATTTCCTAACTTCTTTCTTTCCTTCATTTGATTTCTCCTCAGGTTGAGTCCTCAGCTGTCTCAGGAGGTGATGCTGGATGAGGTCAGTGACGCTGTGTTGGTTGACATGCTGTGGGAGACTCAGATGTACCTGTATGAGCACAGAGATGTCATACAGACCCTCTGCCAGCAGCTACTGCAGCTCTGACAGCGGCCCACAGACTCGGCCCACAGATGAAGAGGCTTTTGGTAGCTTAATATGCAGATAATGATTCTGTTTACATTAGTGCGTGTATGTTGTTGTGACATGTTCAATTAATTTAAAGGAAGAATATTTATAAAAATATATAATTATAACATATTTTCCCCATATGTTTTGTATGCGTCATGAATACCAAATTGGACCAAGGTTAATATATCAACATACATGAAGGATACCACTTCAATCCAATATTTGAAATATGGAGATATTTTTATATTGCATTACATTTGATGTATGCTAAATCTATATGTGATGTTTGCGTTGATCAAGGTGACCTATACAGGGAGTGAGTAGTTGCTTCATTTGAAGCAATGATTTTACGTATTATTTGTTATTCTTTGCATCCTTTTTTGCAATTTTATCATGTGTCATTTATAGAGAAACTGACACTACCCCCGGAAACCTCTTGTACTTGAGATGTGACCGAAAGTGAAGGGTCAAACTGTTACCGCTGCAAATACTGAGTACTTCCTTGCATTTACCATTTATTATGCAATTGTAACTGATTTTCATCGAGTTTCTGTGTGCTTTCTCTCGTGTCATTTGCAGTTTTAAGGAAAAGCCTTTTTTTTTGCAATCTGTCATGTGTAGCCTTGCATACTTGAACATTTTAAAGCTGCAACTGGTAATATCTCAGTCTGTGAAGTATGGAAATTATGATTAAAGATATTGTAGAATATACTGATGTTTTTAACAACAAATATGTATCATGTATAATTTTAATACCTCCTGCATTACACATTAGCCTTGTTGTATTTTGGTTTGGTTTATTGATAACTTGGATTTACAATGCGTTTGTCTACAAAACCTGTCTTATCATGTGATCATAGCTTGTACTTGACAATGAATCTACAGATCTATTGTTCAGAGACCAAAGTATGCAATTATTCACTTTATAAATATAACCTGCTGCTGTGGCACTGATTTGAAACCCTTTACTGACATGATATAAATCGTGAAATAATAAAACACAGATAATTATTTAAACTAGGATTGGTTCTGGTATTTTCTGTATGTGATTTGTGAAATAACCTTTTGTATAAAATGTGATTTGACTAATATTACAGTCAATAAAAGTACTAATGTATTGTAAACCAACTATAAAAGTAATATGCATAGCCTATATATTGTTATAAACAGGCTTTTCATGATCATGTAATCAGCTAATAATTATTGTTATTATTTAATGTATTATTATTTCATTTATTATTAAAACAAAAAAAATTATCCTGTACAACTAAGAGTTTTTTAAAATTTGTATTATTTAAAATTATTCTTATATATCCCATGATGATGAACACAAATAAGTTGTGGAGTCAATATGTGCCTGTAAAAGTTTTTTAAGTCACATAATTGCAGGAAAATCAGCAGCAATTATTTAGCATGGTCACACCATTACACACATAACTATGTCAAGATTATAGTTAGATTTGAATTGTTGACATTTAAGTTTGGGATGGGAGAACACATTTTTTTAGCATGACTTAGCATGTTGCTAACATGTTTTATCATGTTGCTAACGTGATTTAGCATCGGATTAACAGGATTTTAACATGTTGCTAGCATGAATTAACATTTTGATAACATGTTTTAGCATGTCTTAGCAAGAATTAGCATGTCACTAGCATTTTTTAACATTTTAACATTAATTAGCATGTTTTTAACATGTTTTAGGATGTTGCTAGCATGTTTTAACACGTTAACATGATTGAATTAGTATATTGCTGTCATGATTTAACATTTGTTTAACATGTTGCTAACATGATTTAGCACACTTGTTGCACAAATTAACATTTTGCTAACATTTAGCATGTTGTCAGCATGAATTATCATGTCAATAGCATGATTTTACGTGTTGCTAGCAAGTTAAAGCATGAATTTGCTGTTATCATTATTTTTGTTAACATTATTTAGTATTTTGCTAGCATGAAGTAGCATATCACTAGCATGTTGCTAGCTTGATTTAGTACACTGTTAGCATGAATTACCATGTTGTTAACGTGATTTAACATGTTGCTAACATGTTTTAGTAATCTGCTGGAATTAATTAGCATTTTGCTAGCTATTTTGCTGATTTAGCAAGTCTGCTAGCATGTCCTACACTATTTGCTAGCTAGGTTTTAGTGGATGAAGCTTGAATACTCTTTTAGAGTTAATGTATTGAAGTTTTGACTCCCTCGATGAAAGTGTATGGGACTTTTATGCTTTTTAATCTTTATTTTTTAGGAAAAGTCAGATCAGTTTGAAAAGAAATAGCACAATAAGTCAGAATAGTCTGAACATCTCAAGTTTGGTGGTAGTATTATTTTTTGTAAGGTCTAAGAGGATCTGCAGTCTAAATTTTGGCTCAGAAGAAGAAGAAGTTTAAATAGTAGATCAGCAAGTTGGATTTTTCAACTAATTAAAAGTGAGAATTGGACCCTAAAATAAAAAGTGTTAACTTTAGCATATTTTGATTAGCTGTTTTACATGCTTCTGGCTGTAGTTGAGTATCTCATTAGGGCACTTCAACCAGATGAAGTGTCACTTCTACAGCTGTTCTCTCAGTTAAAGTGTGTATCTCCTGCCCGCCTGTCAGACGGCCGCCCATCTCCATGTTCTGTCATGGGACAGGTAAATAATTCAAAACTTCAAGCCGTATCAGATGTGGACTCTCTCTCTTACTCGTTCTCTCTCGCCCTATAATAAGCATTAACAGGGACCTGACGAAATTATTACAGACATAAGGAGAGTGTCATCACACACACAATAACTACAGCGTAAAAACTTTCACCATCACAGGTACGTAAAGCTGTCTCTTCAGTGTTTCACTGTAAATGTTTTTGCTATTGTGCTCTGAAGTTGATTGTACATGTTCACTGTTGCTTTGTGTAGCGTTAAGTGTGTATTTTCCAACAGAAACAGGATGTCTGGTGTGAACAGTGACCTTCTACATAGATCAACTTTGAGTGTTTATAATGTGAGTCTTCTATTTCTCTCATTTAAGCTGAGATCAAATGAGAATGCTCATTAATTATTAACATTATTACATGGCTCTCTTGAATACTTGATTCTGATTGGTCAGTCGGGACGTTCTCAAGTCAAATATTTTGTATATGAAAAGCACTAAAATGTATAATCAATAATTTTCCCGGGCAAATGGTTTCAAACAGATCTGAGCTATGGTCATGTCTGTCGAATTACAATATTTCATGTTTATTTATTTGGAAAATAGCCAAGTAATTAGCAGGAAATTGTACAGACAGCTGATCATTGATGCTGTTATTTAGAGATAATAACTAACTGTACATCATCATCTACTTGTATTTAATATGTAATACCCCAACATGGATATTGACAGTATGATGTTGTTGTCTTGGTTATTCAGAACCTCATGGATCAATTCAATCCCGGTTTGCAAAAGCTGGTTACTTTAGGAAACAGCTACATCAAGGCTTTTCAAGGTGAGTATTGTTTGTGTGTGTTTTCAAATAGACTCCTGAAAGTGTATTGAACTTTTGTATTGAAAGTATTGATGTTTAGTTTTGTTTGTATTGTGTCAAATACGTTGGAAGACATGTAATAAAATGCCAACCCTGCTAAAATAACCTGTTTAAAACAGCCTACGGTATGGTGGTTAGCTAGTTCTGTTCGTTTACTTTTACGCTGAAAATTAGCAACCCTCTTAAAAAAATAAACTGTTTAAACCAGCCTACATTCTGGTGGTCAGTTAGTCTCTCCACCTGGTTAGGCTGCTTAGTTTGTTGGTTTTGTTTCATTTGGTTTCGTTACATTTTCACTTCATTCTGTTTTTGTTTAGATTATGTTTAAAAATGCCAACTCTGCTAAAAAAAAAACCTGTTTAAACCAGGCTACAGTATGGTGGTTAGCTAGTCTCTCCGCCTGGTTAGGCTGCTTAGTTTGGTTTTGTTAAATTTGGTATCATTCCGTTTTCGCTTCATTCTGTTTTCGTTTAGTTTTACGTTGAAAAATGCCAACCCTGCTAAAAACTTGTTTAAACCAGCCTACAGTATGGTGGTTAGCAAGTCTCTCCGCCTGATTAGGCTGCTTAGTTTGGTTTGTTTGGTTTTGTTAAATTTGGGATCATTCCGTTTTCGCTTCATTCTTTTTTTCATTTAGTTTTACGTTGAAAAATGCAAACCCTGCTAAAAACTTGTTTAAACCAGCCTACAGTATGGTGATTAGCTAGTCTCTCTGCCTGATTAGGCTGCTTAGTTTGTTTTGTTTTGTTTTGTTAAATTTGGGATCATTCCGTTTTCGCTTCATTCTGTTTTTCGTTTAGTTTTACGTTGAAAAATGCCAACCCTGCAAAAAACTTGTTTAAACCAGGCTACAGTATGGTGGTTAGCTAGTCTCTCCGCCTGGTTAGGTTACTTAGTTTGTTTTGTTTTGTTTAATTTGGTTTCGTTCCGTTTTCTTTTCATTCTGTTTTCATTTAGTATTATGTTGAAAAAAGCCAACTCTGCTAAAAAAAACTGTTTAAACCAGCCTACAGTATGATGGTCAGCTAGTTTCTCCGCCTGATTAGGCTGCTTAGTTTGTTTGGTTTTGTTTCATTTGGTTTCGTTTCATTTTCACGTCATTCTGTTTTCGTTTAGATTTATGTTTAAAAATGCCAACCCTGCTAAAAAAAGTAAAAACCTGTTTAAACCAGCCTACATTTTGGTGGTTAGCTAGTCTTTCCGACTGGTTAGGCTGCTTAGTTTGTTTTATTTGGGTTTGTTAAATTTGGTTTCATGCTGTTTTCACTTCTTTCGGTTTTTGTTTAACCTGTTTAAACCAGCCTATGGTATGGTGGTTAGTTAGTCA
The DNA here is from genome assembly GCA_023566225.1 of Romanogobio albipinnatus. NCBI lineage: Eukaryota > Metazoa > Chordata > Actinopteri > Cypriniformes > Gobionidae > Romanogobio > Romanogobio albipinnatus. Next base: position 17,210,014 of record CM042263.1, read on the forward strand.
CTCCGCCTGGTTAGGCTGCTTAGTTTGTTTTGTTTTTTTTTGGTTTTTTTGTTCCATTTTCACTTTATTCTGTTTTCATTTAATTTTAAGTTTAAAAATGCCAACTTTGCTAAAAAACCTGCTTTAACCAGCCTACAGTATGGTGGTTAGCTAGTCTCTCCGCCTGGTTAGGCTGCTTAGTTTGTTAGGGGTTGAAGCACGTAGCCCTATTGTAATTGTAAAATTTTCCAAGGATCAGCATTCTCCCCTAAAAGTGATCGGGCAGACCAAACCGTAAGACGTAGAGACTTGAAACTTTGAGGGCTGGTAATACTCACACTGTCTACAACGCCACCAAGGCTCGCCCTGATCGACCTGGCAGGGACACTACAGCGGTGAAAAGTACGAAACGGCTCATAACTCCAAAACGTGAGGCATAGGCTCAAGGCTCGTCATTGTGGAGAAATTTTCGGGATTTTGGATTTTTTGAAAAACCTACTTTTGCAAACAAGTCCTAGGTGTTTTGCCTGGTCGGAACCAAACCAGTGCAACAAGATTCCCTGGTGTCTGATTGTCAATAGTTATCAAAAAAAGTTCACGGTCCCTATGGGCTGCCAAAACGTTCAAAGTGGGAGGAGCCACTTTTACTAAAATGTCTATAACTTGTGAATGGAATGAGATATTTTCACCAAACTCAGCACACTTATGTAAGATGAAACTGCAAACTCATCAAGTGCTGAGACCCTATAGTTTTTTTTATAGGCCTTTTTTATTAGCACGTAGCGCTGATGGGTCAAAAGTACTATGGCTCATAACTCCTATACAGTGCATGCCTCGGTTTTTGCAATTAAGTGAAAACTCACTCCTAGGTTTTTCTGAATAAAACCAATGCAGTACAATATACAATGCAGTACATTTACAAAATGGGTGTGTAAAAATATAATCAAAAGCCTATAAATCCTAAACAAAAGCTCTCGAAAATGGGTTAGCAAATGCAGCATATGACTCCAAAGAAGCATGCAAACTTTTAGGGAGATTGGACCATAGGTGACGCTATAACTGTTAAAAAGCTTTAAAAAACATATATTTTCTGTGCCTGTATTGGCTGTAAATGGTCATAAAACAATATATTTTTATGCATATGTGCTTAAAGGCCTTAAAACACTTGAACCCAGATAATTGCAGCTCGCAGCTATATTTTTGTTTGTTTTTGTTCTGCTTGGTTTCATTCCGTTTTGTTTTGTTCTGTTTTCGGTTTATTCCATTTTCGTTTACCTGCTAAAAACCTGTTTAAACCAGCCTACAGTATGGTGGTTAGCTAGACTAGGCTGCTTAGTTTTGTTTTGTTTTGTTTCATTTGGTTTAGTTCAGCTTCTGCTTCATTCTATTCTCGTTTCGTTCTATTTTCGTTTAGTTAAATATTGTGTTTTCAAATACGTTGAAAGACATATGTAATGAAATGTCAACCCTGCTGAAAAAAAGAAAAACTGTTTAAACCAGCTTACAGTATGGTGGTTAGCTAGTGTCTGCACCTGGTTAGGCTGCTTAGTTTGTTTTGTCTGTTTTGTTTTGCCTGGTCTGTTTTGAAGGACATTTGTCAGTTGGTCAGGCTAAAGACCAGCCAAACACCATCATGAACAGGCTGGAAAACCAGCAAACCACTACAGTTATTATCATCAGGAAAAATGCTGAAAAATTGTCTACATTTACGATACATTTGTGTATTTGTGTCATTTGTGTATTTGTGTTTATCAAAGCTTTGACTCTGACAAGTGAGGCCTACTTCAGTGCTCTTGCTAAGATGGGCGAGCAAGCTCTCAACACATTATCATCCAGATCACTTGGTAAGACTCAATATGTGTGTGTTTTTGTGTCTCTAAACCAATGCCAGTTGGGCAGATTGTGCAGCAAGATGTCCACTGAGTTCCTATCTGTACTTTCTGGCTGTATCAAAGCTTGTTTGTCCTTCAGACAATAGATGTTTCAGCAAATGGTGTCCAGTGGCAGATGCTTCCTCTCCTCTGTCATAAAACACAAGATTTGGCTCAGCAAAACCCTCGGCTCACTGCCTAATGAGTTTTCATTCCAGTCATACGTGCAGAGCGCCATGGCACGATGAACATCAGAACACAAATTTTAGGGGCTTACAGATGGAAGAGCATGAATTAAATAAAGAAAATAGGTTTTTATCTTTCAAAATTACTACATGCAAATAAACCTGCATGTGACAGGAAAAGACAGGTGTGTGTGTGTGTGTGTGTGTGTGTGTGTGTGTGTGTGTGTGTGTGTGTGTGTGTGTGTGTGTGTGTGTGTGTGTGTGTGTGTGTGTGTGTGTGTGTGTGTGTGTGTGTGTGTGTGTGTGTGTGTTTGTGTGTGTTAGAGATCAGGTGTCCATGTGAGCATTGAGACATACATTATTGATGCACAGTCTCATTCTTCCACCCCTTTAAATTCATTGATTCACATTACACTCGTCATTACGATGCACATGTTAATAAAAAAAAAGTACCATGTTTTTTGGACAAGCTACATGATAAATGTTGGGACATAAAATGAATTAATAGAATAAGGTATAATTATACATATTTGTCATTATAATAAATCATAATTATAATTAACAAAAAATCATAATGTAAGAATGATTAATTCATACTTTTACAAGAATTATTACCAGTTCAATTGAATCACTGTAATATTTAATTTATTTCTTTAATAAAGTTATTAAAAATGAAAATTCTGTCATGATTTACTCGCCCTCATGTCATATTTATATATATATTTTTGTTCTGAGAAACACAAAAGAAGAAGTTTTGAGGAATGTTTTATTTTTGTCCATACATTGAAAGTCAATGGGGTCCAAAAATGTTGTTTTGGACCCAATTGACTTTCACTTTATGGACAAAAACGGTTAAAACATTCCTCAAAATATATTATTTTGTATTTTGCAGCAGAAAGACGACATGAGGGTGGGTAAATGATGACAGAATTTTTATTCTATGTCTTTTAATGATAGATGACCATCAAATTCAGTGGCTAATTACTAGTTTTTTGTTACAGTTCGACTGCATTAACTCACACAACTGACTGAACAAACACAACCGCCTCCAATCAATGATATTAACATTGTTTACAAAAACCTACTCTTCCGTTTCTGCACTTATTAAATATGTATTCATAATGAATTATTTAATGAATGTATTTGTTTGTTTCCCAGGTGACGTGTTGATTCAGATATCAGAGACCCAGCGTAAGCTGACGGCTGAAGTGGAGGGTGTGGTAAGTTAAAAGTTCAAGTCTTTCTGTCTGATTGGATTCAGAAACCATCTCCAACTTTACTGGGGGGGTTTTTTTGGTCTAGTTCCGCTGGTTCCATGTGGAGGTTCTGCAGGCCATGGACAAGAACGTGAAACTAGATGAGGAATACATTGAAGTGAGTCTGGAACCATGTGGTATCTATTGAGATATGTATATGAGCTGATGTAGGCTATTGTGTGTGTGTATATGTGTAGGGCAGCCGTAGAGTGTATGAATTGGAGGTGAGGAATCAGGCTGCAGCACTTGAGCGACAGCTAAGACGTGGTGCGTTCAGAGACTCGTTGGTAAGACCACAAGTTTGTGTTCATTCGTGCATATTTGTGGGTTGAGATTATTTTGGTTTCTGAACAGAGAAGTCACTGTGCCATGTCTTATTTTCTTTTTACTACAACGTTTTAGCAGAGTATTGCACTCAGCAGTAATTGAATGTCAGGTAACACTTTATTTTAGGGTGATGTACAGTAGTTACACGTTACTACATTTATTTACTATAGTAATAACAGAAAATTATGCATAATTACAATAAACTAACCCTAAACCTAACCGTAACTCTATAGGAAGTACATGTAGGTAATATTACACAATACTTAAAAAAAATACTCAGTACTTATTTGAATAAGTACAATGTAACTACGTCACCTTAACATAAAGTGTAACCGAATGTCATTTCTTGCTGATACTGTAAAAATGTGTTCACACTTACAATGTTTTGATCCCTAAAGGTCACCATGTCGCTGTATTGTTAGTTGCTAATTTGACTATAGTATCCAATTTTATCAGAAGGCGGATCATGTAATGGCTCGTTTCCAACCAATCAACGTTCTGCAGTGAGTCTAGCTCCACCCTTTAGGTACTGGACTACTGTGCTAGATACGGTACGGTTTGGTATTTTGGAACCATTCACAATTTGAAACGTAAATAATTGCGTACGGTACTGTACCGTACCGCTCAGTGGAAACGAGCCATTAGCTTTACTGTCTTTATCATTGGTTGTCGCTTCATCGGGTCATTGCACATTATCAGTAGTCATTATTGCACATGTCAACGGAAATTGTGAATAAAACCCATCTTAGTGATTTTTTCAGTGGACATTTTAAGTGTAAACATAACTATTCATTAATCTGTTCCACCTAAATAAAAATACAGGGAGTGCAGAATTATTAGGCAAGTTGTATTTTTGAGGATTCATTTTACAACATTAATAATTAAACAACAACCATGTTGTCAATGAACACAAAAAACTCATTAATATCAAAGCTGAATATTTTTGGAAGTGGTTTTTAGTTTTAGCTATTTTAGGGGGATATCTGTGTGTGCAGGTGACTATTACTGTGCATAATTATTAGGCAACTTAACAAAAAACAAATTTATACCCATTTCAATTATTTATTTTTACCAGTGAAACCAATATAACATCTCAACATTCACAAATATACATTTCTGACATTCAAAAACCAAACAAAAACAAATCAGTGACCAATATAGCCACCTTTCTTTGCAAGGACACTCAAAAGCCTGCCATCCATGGATTCTGTCAGTGTTTTGATCTGTTCACCATCAACATTGCGTGCAGCAGCAACCACAGCCTCCCAGACACTGTTCAGAGAGGTGTACTGTTTTCCCTCCTTGTAAATCGCACATTTGATGATGGACCACAGGTTCTCAATGGGGTTCAGATCAGGTGAACAAGGAGGCCATATCATTAGATTTTCTTCTTTTATACCCTTTCTTGCCAGCCACGCTGTGGAGTACTTGGACGCGTGTGATGGAGCATTGTCCTGCATGAAAATCATGTTTTTCTTGAAGGATGCAGACTTCTTCCTGTACCACTGCTTGAAGAAGGTGTCTTCCAGAAACTGGCAGTAGGACTGGGAGTTGAGCTTGACTCCATCCTCAACCCGAAAAGGCCCCACAAGCTCATCTTTGATGATACCAGCCCAAACCAGTACTCCACCTCCACCTTGCTGGCGTCTGAGTCGGACTGGAGCTCTCTGCCCTTTACCAATCCAGCCACGGGCCCATCCATCTGGCCCATCAAGACTCACTCTCATTTCATCAGTCCATAAAACCTTAGAAAAATCAGTCTTGAGATATTTCTTGGCCCAGTCTTGACGTTTCAGCTTGTGTGTCTTGTTCAGTGGTGGTCGACTTTCTGCCTTTCTTACCTTGGCCATGTCTCTGAGTATTGCACACCTTGTGCTTTTGGGCACTCCAGTGATGTTGCAGCTCTGAAATATGGCCAAACTGGTGGCAAGTGGCATCTTGGCAGCTGCACGCTTGACTTTTCTCAGTTCACGGGCAGTTATTTTGCGCCTTGGTTTTTCCACACGCTTCTTGCGACCCTGTTGACTATTTTGAATGAAACGCTTGATTGTTCGATGATCACGCTTCAGAAGCTTGGCTATTTTAAGACTGCTGCATCCCTTTGCAATATATCTCACTATTTTTGACTTTTCTGAGCCTGTCAAGTCCTTCTTTTGACCCATTTTGCCAAAGGAAAGGAAGTTGCCTAATAATTATGCACACCTGATATAGGGTGTTGATGTCATTAGACCACACCCCTTCTCATTACAGAGATGCACATCACCTAATATGCTTAATTGGTAGTAGGCTTTCCAGCCTATACAGCTTGGAGTAAGACAACATGCATAACGAGGATGATGTGGTCAAAATACTCATTTGCCTAATAATTCTGCACTCCCTGTACATAGTTTTTTTGTGCATATTAAAATATTTAGTTTTAAACAGTTAATTGTAATATAAGCTGCGTCCCAATTCAGAGGCTGCATCATTCGAAGGCCACATTCGAAGGCAGATTGTCACCACGGCATGACAAAGGCTCCTTCAAATTGCGCCTCCAAATGCATCCTTATGGAGGATACAACAGATGGATTGTTCGTAGCCTTGTCTATCCCAGAATTCATTGTGCGCTGGTGACGACCTTTGCTGCCTTCAAAGGATGAACCCTCTGAATTGGGACGCAGCTAATGTCTGAAATTGAATACCGTAAGAAACTTTACCACTCTTAGTTGATTCTAATAGTCCAACATTAGCATGTTAAGATAATAACTGCTAAGCAACTGATTCTGATAGAGTTTGATATTAGCATATTTTTAAGCTAACAACACAATGCTCTAACAAATCTCAATTGAGTCCAGAAGAGTCTGACATTATCATTTTGCTATCTCAGTACTCTAACAAACTAACAATCTCAACTGATTCTAATAGTGACGTACCGTACATGTTGCTAAGCTAACCACTCTCTAACAAACCATCTCAGTTAATTCCAAAAGAATAAGAGTGTTGAGTGTTAATTAGGTGAGCAACATTTTAATGCCAAACTCTATTGGTTAATCAAATCTTGTTTACTTCCTTTGTGAAACTCTATTTGTGTAGTGCTAGTAAGAGAAAGAGTTAGCAATGCATGAAGTTCGCTTTTTGTTTGGATGTTGTCTCACAGGATGTTGTTCACACTGATTTGTAGCAGCATCAAATGGGAGTCATTTATTTTCAATAACAAATGTCGATTTTAGGCAACATGAGTGAAAACTACCGTTGGTAATATGACAAAGTTGAGGTTTTTGCTTTTTTGCAATGTGAGTGAAGACAGTGAAGCTTACTTGGACAGAAGCTGTGTCTTGGTACATGTATTTGTGTATTTGCAGGAGGGCAGTGAGTACATGCAGTACCTGAGGCAGAGTCAGCATGAAATTCTCAAAGAGGAAGAAAGGAGGTATCGTTTCCTGGCCGAAAAGCATTGTGGACTTACACAGTCACTGCTATACCTTATCAACAAGGTACAGCTGCTTTCCACTGGAGTTTTGCAGTGTTCACTCAGTCATATAGATCGTCTTTCCAGTTGCTTCCAAACCTTATCAGCCCACTGCACAACCATCGTTTCGTGTGTTGACAGACAGGAGTATCTCTCCAGCAGAGAGCAGATGGATGGAAAGAAAAAGTTAGTGAGAGCAGAAGTTCCAGACCTCGAACGCCCACTCCATCAGATCAAGAAGCTCAGGTGACACTGGAATGATGGGAGGAGTAAATACTCCATATTCCCCCACTTTTACAGGCTAACTGCAGAGCACAGACATTTCCACAATCACATAATGGAACAGATGGATAGCTTTGTGTGTCGTACAGTCCAAATTTACCTTTTTATCACATCTGTTAATTGTGGGTGAATTTACAAGCCTTGAAATTGTGTTTTGCATCATTTAAAGTCATGAAACGCTGTTTGCAGCACACAAATGGGAGTTTTTTTTACATTCTACTGAAAGATAACAAAGATAAATATTGTGTTTACTTGGAATAATGTACATTGATGAATTGCTTACAACAAGACCAGGAACTTGTGTTAATTAAATAAAGGCAATTTCATGTGGATTTTCTGTAAAATGCCAACTAGCAAAACATTCACATGAAGAATATGTCACCTCTTGGAGATTTTTTTTTAATATTATTTATTTTAATTTTTTTTAACTGGGGGTTGTTAGTACTATTGTATAATGCAAGTTGTTTCCATTCCTAATGGACCCTTTTCACAGACTGTGATGACAATTTCTTTTATCTTTTATTTTCTTTTTTCTTTTTCTTTTTAATAATCTACATTTTTAACTCTATACTTTTATATCATCTTTGCATTAAATTACAGAAAACTAATTAACGCTGCTCTGAGTGTTTCTAATTTGACACCAAATCTTTCTCTCACCTGACTCTCATAATCTCAATTGAGAGTAATAGAAGTTAGAAAATAGAAATGCTATTTTGGATTTTTTTTTCTTTTGCTATTGGAGCAAATGGGACCACAATAATTATATTTCTTGTAGTTTTTGTTCACTACTATAGAAGTTTTCCCGTCTATGACAACTTCCGCTTCTGAGAACCATGGAAATGGGAAAAGGTTCCATGAAGGTCCCAGCCAATTGGCTGAAAAAGATGTTCCATTTACTCTGCAAAACCAATTTATACTTGTATTTCACGCTTGTGTTGTTTACAAACCTGGTAACACTAAGATTTATGTCTGTCTTGATGTTCCTTGCAGTTAAAGAGTTCTCTGGGCTCTCTTCTGCAGACTGGAGACCGAGAAATGGACCGTGAGCTGCTGGGCAGAGTGCCCTCTAGAGGTCTGGAGACTAAGTAGTGCTTTGGTTGCGTATAAGTCACATTTTTTATATATTTCCCTTGCTAACTTCCCTCCGCACAGTTCACTCAGATGTACGTCATTGCTTATGTTACACAAGTGCCAGAACCCTTGCAATGTGTTTAAAAGCCCTTGATCACATGGAATCTGCAATGAAGCTTATTGATTATTTACAATTTGTTTTTCCTTATGAATTTGTTTTATGCACCATTCTGTTGACCATTATGTATCCTTAAGCTGTTGGAGAAAATATAAAAAATTACACAAACGAAAATAATACATGAAGATGAACAATATACTATATCTGGGTAAAAAAAAAGGTATTCTTAAGGTAGTATGTGGTTAAATGTCAAAGTAACTCCAATATCATATACTAGAGTTGTGAGGGGTGGGGGTAAATTAAGCCTCACAATTATGTTGCATTGTAGTCTATGGATCTGCCTGAAATGTACCTACTGAGTAGACTTGCTCACTCAGTCAAAATTGAGAGGTCTGTCCAAAAACTTTGCTTGCCCACTTGATGAAGTTGAAGGGACTTCAAAATGGCGGTGGATTCCCCTGAGGGGAAGTGCTTTGGGAAGTACACAAGTGTATGTCTTAAAGTGGAGTTAAATGCAGCCCCTGACTAATTCAATGTGTAATTTACCCTAATGATTACCCTAAGATTGACTTGTATTTGGGCTGTACGATTAATTAAAATTAAACAACATACGATTTGGCAAAAGTTGCTTTTAATGCACAGTGAAGCACCGCTCTGTGATCTGCTGCTTCATCTGAAGGACAGAGGGCGCTCTCGAGCAGAAACTCCAAATATGTACCGCAGAAGTACAATAACGCACGTTGTTCCAAAAAATCCCTATGGGCATCATACTATCGCTGTAGCTGAATAAATAGAAGATTGAAACGCTTTGATTAGACATGAATAATAGACACACGACTGCAACAATATATGGTTTAGCTGAGTTCTTCCATCCTTCTTGGGTATTTTCATGATAATAAAGTATATTTATACTTAAATGCTAATCGACATAACCACATGTTGTGTGCCTTACTCTGTGAAAGAAGCCACATCATCTCACAGAAGGATGCTAAACTGTCATTATGAAGTGAGTTTGAAGTAAAAACAAGAGGTTAATAAATGCTTCTCATGTTTGGAAAGATGTTTGACGCATTGTTGCTTTTTCAAATGCACTTTATAAGCTACTCAAATTCGCAGTGCTTTCAGATGGAGCAGCATTTACTACTACAGAATTTACTACAAGCTATTGAGGTCTCCATGAGGGGTTTAAATTTTCTTCTCTCCTTCTGTCCACACCTCTTCACAGCCCCGTCTCCACTCCCTAGTCGTTCCCGCTCCAGCTCTGTTGGAGAGTCTTTAGGTTTGGGTGGCGGCTGCTCCATGAGGGCCATCGTGTCCCACCCCGCTTCATCCAATCCAGTCCTGCTGCCATTTTCCCGTGGTGACGTGCTGACTGTGCTCATACCAGAACCACGCAATGGTTGGCTGTACGGACGTCACGACTCAAGTCTCCGGTGAGAGGGTCTACCATCAGTATCATGGCTAAGTCAAGTCTCTGAAAACCCGTTAGTCTTGTTTTTCTTTGTTTCTTTTTAGTCAAGGTTGGTTTCCTGCTGCCTATGTGGCATCCGTTGAAGACTTTGTACCTTTGGGCTCAAGGTAAAGTTGAGTAGTAAGTTTCAACTAGTTATAAATTGATACAATTTTATCTTAACACATTGACGTTTTCAGTAGTACGTCGCACCGAAGCCACAGCATGAACAACCTCCTGGAGCCAACCAGCCAATCAGAATATTCAGACACCCAGAGCTACAGTGACATCCCGTCCCCAGTGGTACATATGCGCCGTGCGTCAGCAGATCTTCGCCCAAACTCTCCCCTCCCTGAAAAGAAGGCGGAGTCTAACAACGAGGTCAAGACCAGCCAGAAAACCTACCATGAGATCCCGACCCCAGCCGTACCACTCCGCCGTGGATCGGCTGACATTCGACCAATATCTCCCCTCCCTGACAGGAGGGCAGAGTCCCATTTTGAGTGCAAAGTAGAGCACAAAAATTTTAACGAACTCCCGCCTCCAGCGCCGGCTATTCTAAATTCTCCTCTCCCTGAGAGAAATACCGAATCAACCTCTGAGGTGAGTGTTAAGCAAAATCCACACTGTAGATTTCCCAGACTTCTCTAATTTTAGAGAAATTTGCAGATTCATTCAGATTCATGTTCTTGTTGAAACTCTCAAATTATCTTGGTTGAAGTTGGTTGATGTCTCAGGGTGTTTTCACACTTGTAAGGTTTGGTTTGATTAAAAGGGACCCTGGTGCGATTGCTCTGTTAATGCTTTGAATAAGTGTGAACGCCATTCGAACCCTGATGTGCACCAAACAAGGCGGACCCAGACCAGTGAAAAGATTAGTTATGGTCCACTTCCAAACGAACTCTGGGGAAGTTCAACTGAAATATGAATGCAACACGGACCAAAGACATGTAAACGAACCAAAAACAGGGCATGATGGCGCAAGATGTGACCCTAAAAAGGACAGAATGCTCAAGCACACCTGTTTTTTCTTGTCATAGTCGTGATGTTGCCCATCAGAGTTTGGTACAGGCATCAGAACCACGTCTCCTCACAGAAGATCTTTGAATTCCTGTCGCTGTTTTGACTCCTTTACACATTTTATAAGCTCTTCACGAGTTGTCAGCTCCATCAAATACCATCATATGTAGCTACGCACATACAACAAGCACATTTAGTCCAGCACACAGCATTGCTTTAGATGTTCAATAAGTTCCATTGCAAAATATACACAATTAAAGCCGTTTTTTTGTTTTGTATCTTTAGGTTCGGTATTAAAAATGACAGTATGAACGCTAAGAAAACCAGGACTAAATGTATAATTTTCTTTTTTGGTCCGGACAAAAAGAACCTACAAGTGTGAAAACAGCCTGACGTATTTTGTGTAATTTTGAGATTCATTGTGAACCTGTTCCATGTCCGCAGAGGCCAAGTACTCATGGACAACCACCAGAGCACCCTCTTTTCCCCAGGTATTACACATGTTTTCATTTTCAATAGAATAGTAGAACATTTGTGAAATTAGTTTCATGACAAGTAATGCAAATTTATATTATGTATATGCAGGGCTTGACATTAACGCCTGTCATATATATATATATATATATATTATATATATATATATATATATATATATTATATATATATATATATATATATATATATATATATATATATATATATATATATATATATATATATATATATATATATATATATATATATATATATATATATATATATATGCTGGGAAAGAAAGGTGATTTAAGCAATTTTGAGCGTGGCATGGTTGTTGGTGCCAGACGGTAACATTTCAGTTACTGGGATTTTCACACACAACCATTTCTAGGGTTTACAAAGAATGGTGTGAAAAGGGAAAAACATCCAGAATGCGGCAGTCCTGTGGGTCGAAAATGCCTTGTTGATGCTAGAGGTCAGAGGAGAATGGGCCGACTGATTCAAGCTGATAGAAGAGCAACTTTGACTGAAATAACCACTCGTTACAACCGAGGTATGCAGCAAAGCATTTGTGAAGCCACAACCTTGAGGCAGATGGGCTACAACAGCAGAAGACCCCACCGGGTACCACTCATCTCCACTACAAATAGGAAAAAGAGGCTACAATTTGCACGAGCTCACCAAAATTGGACAGTTGAAGACTGGAAAAATGTTGCCTGGTCTGATGATTCTCGATTTCTGTTGAGACATTCAGATGGTAGAGTCAGAATTTGGCGTAAACAGAATGAGAACATGGATCCATCATGCCTTTTTACCACTGTGCAGGCTGGTGGTGGTGGTGTAATGGTGTGGGGGATGTTGTCTTGGCACACTTTAGGCCCCTTAGTGCCAATTGGGCATTGTTTAAATGCCACGGCCTACCTGAGCATCGTTTCTGACCATGTCCATCCCTTTATGACCACCATGTACCCATCCTCTGATGGCTACTTCCAGCAGGATAATGCACCATGTCACAAAGTTTGAATCATTTCAAATTGGTTTCTTGAACATGACAATGAGTTCACTGTACTAAAATGGCCCCCACAGTCACCAGATCTCAACCCAATAGAGCATCTTTGGGATGTGGTGGAACGGGAGCTTCGTGCCCTGGATGTGCATTCCACAAATCTCCATCAACTGCAAGATGCTATCCTATCAATATGGGCCAACATTTCTAAAGAATGTTTTCAGCACCTTGTTGAATCAATGGTATGTAGAATTAAGGCAGTTCTGAAGGCGAAAGGAGGTCAAACACAGTATTAGTATGGTGTTCCTAATAATCCTTTAGGTGAGTGTATGTGTATTCATACATAAGAGGAGTATTTCAGTAAAATACTTATTGAAATAAAATAGTATTATTATATATAAAAAAAAGTTCAATAGTCAATTTTGGAGCAAATGTAATTAAAGAATTAGTTCACTTCAAATTAAAATTTCCTGATAATTTACTCACCCTCATGTCATCGAAAGATGTTCATGTCTTTCTTTCTTCAGTGGAAAATAAATGAAGTTTTTTTGATGAAAACATTCCAGGATTTTTCTTCACACAATGGACTTACTCTATATGGCAACCAAAATGTTGAAGGTCCAAATCAATGCAGTTTTGAAGGGCTTCAGAGGCTCTGCACAATCCCAGACGAGGAATAGGGTCTTATCTATCGAAACCATCGGTCATTTTCTAAAAAAAATATATAAATTGCTCATCTTGCGCTGCTCTGCGACACACCACAGATTGCACAATCCCGTCGGAAAGGTCACACTAGACGTAGGCAGAAGTACCGCCCCCATGTTTACAAAGCTCTCTTACAAAGACTAATACAAACATCCTTTAGCAAAAAAAGGTTCAACAATGATGTTGAGTGATTTTGAAGTTGGAGATGGAGTTTTGTTTTGTAAAGGGCATTTGTATTAGTCTTTGCACATTTGCTTGGGGCGGTACTTCCGCCTATGTCTAGCGTGACCTTTTACGACCCTATTGCTCCGATGGGATCGCGCAGAGCCTCTGAAGCCCTTCGAAGCCCTTTGAAACTGCATTGATTTGGACCTTCAACATTTTGCTTGCCATTGAAGACCATTCTATGGAGAAAAATCCTGGAATGTTTTCCTCAAAAACTTAATTTCGTTTCGACTGAAGAAAGAAAGACACGGACATCTTGGATGAGATGGGGGTGGGTCAATTATCAGGAAATTTTTCATTTTAAAGTGAACTAATCCTTTAATTCGCAATTTAGTGGAAATTAAGTAATGACCTTTCTTTTTTCTTTTTCTTTTGCTTTACAATCATGTGGCCAATTGTGCTTAATTGTCTTTTTTTCTCATTATTTTATTCTAGAGGATCAAATCCTTTTGCCACCGTGAAGCTCCGGCCCACAGTCACCAATGACAGATCAGCACCACGGATTCACTGACAATCACCGTCACAAAAAAACATCACCTACACTCTGACTGGTTCAGAGTCTGTACTAACTTGATTTGTCGATAAGTATACAATTTAAGTCAACTTTAATATCAGAATGAAAAGAGTGAATGAAAATGAAAAGCTGTGTAGCGTCACTCTCTCAATGCATTATTTACATTTTCTTTCAGCTAAATGGAGTTGAATCATTTAAAGGGGTTATATCATGAGAAATTTCATTAGGCATACTATTAAAACCAAAAGTTACAAAACTGCTTCATTTACATGTAAAAAAAGGTAAAATGGTCATAAAAACTAAACATCTTTACTAACATAGAGAAAAAAAATCGTAGTAAAAGTATATGACCCCTTTAAATTCATAATACTTACAGATTGTGTTAAGTCTGATCAATAGGTTTGTTTTCATGTGTGCATCTGTCTGAATTTTGTGTATGTGATAGGTAATATAATGTGTATATGATTAGAGTGTTTTTTTAATAGGTTTAGCACAAATTTCACAAAAGGTTTTTGTGTTTAGGTGTTGTTCAGAAAAATTATTTTTTGTTTACAATGGAAGAAATGTATTTATTGTGTGTACTTTTGCGTTGGATTGTAACTCCCAAGGTGAGCATTAATATTTTGTGGATTTTTTGTCATTTTTTGGGCTATTAATTTAATGTGATTAATTGGAGAGAGAGAAAAAACATACCCATGCATATATTCTGTAATGTCGTTGCAGCAATTTAGTTAATGTTTGGGCATTTCATGTAATTCATTAAATTGACTGCCCTACTTGGAAAAGAAAAGATTTTTTATTTTGTCAAATAACTTTTTTTTTTGTCAAAACAATTCATGATTAGGAGATAGAATGTAATCCACTCTTCACTAGAATAGTCAATGAAATAAAGTAAAACTGCTGTGTATTTTCTCAACGCATTGCTTTATTTGATCTCTCTTAAATATTTTTTTCTCTCATTTCGTCTCATCCTTCTCTTCATATATTCATCTTGTTCAGTGGCTCTATCACAAGAGAGGAGCGAAACGGGGAAGGGATGACAGATGGAGTGAGATAAGGAGAAGAAAGGAGCATTAGGGCATTAACAAAAAGAAACGTGCCAAAATGAACAAAAAAGAGATGGATTGTCAAAGCAGTACAGGAATCTCCAGGTTTTTACGAGAGACGTTATTAGCTAACTAAAATGTACAGAGATTGTATATAATAAAAAATAAAAGGTAAATAAATAAATGTAGTAAAAGGAGGCGGTTCTGCTCCTGGCTCGTGGCAGGATGTGTAGAGACGTACGCTATGATCGGCTGTAGGTATTCACAGGAGAGAAGTGGTGTAAAGGGTTGCCAAATATTGACGATTTACTCGTGCACCAAAGCTTCAAATTCTGAAAAAAATAAAAATAAATAGGTGACACTTATACCAACAAGTATTTGGCACATTTTTTATAATGGCAGAGGAACTGTTCCTTTAAGAGGGCTTGTTCTCTCACCATCTATGCCAATTTTCCCGTCTCCATCCTTGTCGGCAGCAGCGAGGAATGCTTTGGTCTCCTTATCGGTAAGATCTCTGCCATCTGCAGAAAAACCCTTCAGCACAAACCTGTCCAAGAGAAGGGATAAAACTCAATCTGGCAATCTGAACACAAGTTCACGACTGAATTTGAATACTCTTGAAAACTGTTCAGATGATCAAAGATGATAACTATAACAATAACATTAACTATAAAGTTTTAATAATCGTTCTGATTCTATGAGAATAGGGAGTCCACATTACAAATACATAACACTTTCCAGCTGATGAACAATAAAAACAGCCAATCAGAATCCATCCTGCTTTAAAGAGCTTGAGCATTTAAAGTGGTAGATGTACTTATAATAAACAGAATGGTATTTTGCGTTGATGTAGACATTAATATACACTCTAAAAAAAAAAGGTTCTATATGGCACCAAAAATGGTTCTTGGCTCGTAATCATAGGGGAACCTTTTTTAGTGCTATATAGCACCAATTTTGGTGCTTCAGTGGTTCTTCAGGGGTTCTTCAGCGGTTCTTCACCGGTTCTTTGACTAAGGTGCTATATAGCACCGCTAACTATGGTGCTATATAGCACCACTACTATATACAGAACATGTTAAGATATGGTGCTATATAGCACCAAAAGTGGTTCCTCTATGATTACGACGAAGAACCATTTTTGGTGCCATATGGAACCTTTTTTTTTTTAGAGTGAGTTAACTTTATAGTCATTGTTCTTGGTGTGAAAAAGTTTCTTTTGACTTACTTTGGTGGGGTTTAAACCTGAATTAGAGGTTAAAACCACCCAAACTGTCTTGAATTGTAATTTAACCAATTTATTTAATGAACTATCAATTAACATTTAAAAATTCAGTTTGATATGCATAACAAAAGAAAGGTCTACCCCAGTTTTGCCAAGTCCGCAGTTTTCCCTTTAAAACTGTTTCGGTTGGCTGTTTTTCATGTCCTTGGGTTGAAGCGAATAATGTGATATTTAGCACCACGAATGCGAATTTTAGCAAGGGAACCCCACCAAAAACACAGATTTTACCCCCTGGAATGTGATTTCTACCGGGGACCCTGAAACGCAATTGGGCTTGTTTTGGGCTAGTTTTGAGTAGCAATTGGGCGGGTTTTGTTGTGAAAACCTGGCAACCCTGGTCTATCCTGCTGGCTCTCTGTGGAATTCTGAGTCTATAACGTTAACGGCACAGAGAAACTACGTAATTGGAATCACTTTCACACCGATTTTTCCAGCTGATAAATGTTTGAAAAAACATCAGAATCCATCCTGCTTTAAAGAGATTGAGGCTTTAAAGCGGCAGGCACAAGAGTTATCCTTGTTGGTGTGAACAGGTGTTTACTCTCAATTTGGCAACCCTGCACTTCCCTGCTGTTGGCCAATGATGGACAGTCATGTGCTGATAATAAGTAATATGGGTCAAGGCTGCTGCCAGAGGCAATATATATATATATATAGAGCAAATCAATGCAAACGGGAATTGCTCTCAGTCCATCTGTGTCCTTGAGGCCAACAGGAGACAGTAATAAAGGTAGAATAAGACACCCGCTCTGAAGACGAGCCAAACGACACAATAATAAAACTAATTTATGGCTCTTCATTTGAAAATAGTTGGCACAAACATAAAAACATGCAGCAGCTTGTAAAGCGTCTCTCACTTAAGCTCCTCCTCCTCAATGAAGCCACTGGCGTCCACGTCCAGAGCTTGGAAGACCAACTTCACGTTGTCAGCAGATAGAGCCTTCAGACCCACCACGTCAAAGAACGTCTTGTGGTCGAAGCTGTCTGCAGCTGTTTATAAGAAACACACTTCAGCTGATGACATTAACTGCTATGTAGCACTGTTGACCACAGAAAACAATTTCGACTCGTCCTTAAGTTTGTAAAAACAAACAAAAAAGATGCGTAGAATAAGACTCTTGGAATGGAAATCAAAATACTTGTTTTAGTATACACTGTAAACCTGTATAAGTTGGTAAAACATAACAAATTTAAGTTAAGAAATTCAAACTTTAAGTAAACAGAACTTAGAATTTTTAAATTTGTACTCATGTATTATAATTACTCTTAACTTGGAATATTTGATTAGACTAATTCATACATTTAACTTAAAATTATTATGTAATCTCAATTTAATTATTACTTAATAGTGGAAACTTGGCTATTTAATCTAGCTAATTCAATAAATGTTAACTTGCTAATTAGAAACGCAATGCTTTGATAGCATAAGCATAGCATAGCAATTGCCAAATAGGCATGGCAATATACATTTACTATGTTCCTGTTTTCATACCAAGCTCATGCTCCACTTTAAACACTTTTTTTCCATAGCAAAACATTAAACACCACTAAATCCCACTTAACATTAATCTTGCACAAGAAAATTTATATAACACTTAGTTTTAGTATTTACTATCCCTTTCGAGAGCCATGGCAAAGCTTGCTGGGAAATGGAAATCCCAGCCTAGTTTCAGTTAAATTTAGGATTGTCTAAATTAAAAGAAACAAGTTCATAAAACTCAAAACAAGAAAAACTAGGTTCTAAATACTAAATAATAAGTTAATTTGATTGAACTAAATAATTTCCTTACTGAAAACAATTAGATTATTTTGAGCATTATTTTGCTCAATAGAGTTTACAGTGCACACAGTTCGGAAAATCTAGCCACAAAACTAAAACATTATACATGTAGGCTTGAGGCTAGTTTGCTTAAAGCACTTACAAAGCTGTCAATGCAATGTTTTAAAGTTCATAAACATGAGAAATTTCACATGATATGCACAAGGATACGAACACTTTTGCATTCTCTTGCAAAAATATTGTGTCCCCCCGAGAAACTTTGCATACGCTTGCAAAACCTTTGTGTTTCCTTGCAAACATGTTTGCGTTCCCCCGAGAAACTTTGCCTTCACTCACAAAGAACTCAAAAATTTTACAAGCGAACGCAAACTCGAGGGAAACACAAAATATTTGCGAGTGATCTGTGATGTATTTGAACTATTTACGTTAGGAATAACCAGATGTTTATCCGCCTAAAAAAGTAGTCCCATTTAAAGGATGACTTAGACTTTGCTGCTCAAATAGCAAACATTAATGAAATCCATTGACAGCTGTGTACTACTTTGACGATTCGGAAAGTTCATAAAGAGATCGTAAAACGAATAGTTTAGTCCAAATTTTCTGAGGAGACTCAATCACTTAATTTGATGAACTGATTTAATTTAGGTTTTTATTCACATACAAACATTCATCAACTCACACATCAGTTGTGGTAAATGGAAGCTCAAGCATGTTTGCTTGACGTGCGAGAACCAATGAGGTTCATTCTCATGTTACGCAGCACATTTGAGCTTCCGCAAGAACCAATGAGGTTTGTTCTAATGCATCAAGCAGATTCGGTTGTTCATCTGTTTATGTCCGCTGATCAATGTCTCAATGTGAATAAAAGCTAAATTCAGTTTCTCATATCTTATATAAAGCGATCGAGTCTCTTCAGAGAATTTGGACTAAACCGCTAAATTAATATAGATTCGTTTTACTATCTCTTTATGAACTTTTTGAAGCATCAAAGGGGTAGTTGCGTAGCTGAAATCTCACAGGAAACTCTACAAATACAACTTCTGATTTTAATAACGTAAATGTCGAAATTAACATTAAAGTCGGGATGAAAAAGAACTTGCGACAATCTTTCCTATGTGACGTATATCTGAGTGAAACGGGAATGAGAAAAAATGTGGACTGGATTTCATCTTCAGGTGTTGATTGGAAATTAGTAGTAAGTTGAGTGTTGCTAATGGAGGCAGATCTGAATGCCAGTTTGTAGTCACTTGTGGAGGATATTAAGTCCCACCTTCCACCGAGATCTTCTTGTAAAGTGTTACCGATTATTATTTAGTAAACTCACCTTTGAATTTTTCAAGGGCTTTTTTGATATCGTCATCTTTCAGAAGGTTTTTCATGGCCATCTTGACAGCTAGAGGAGCCACAGAGAGAAGAGAGAGAAGAATATTAGGTGCTAATAACTGATATAAACAGAATGGGTGCCAAAATGTGTGTGTGAATCAACACTACAGGATTTCCCAGCAGGATTAAAACAGCACAGGGACCGAAAAACATAATTTAGTCTTTTTCCGTTTACAGTTAAATGCCAAAAAAAAAAAAAAAAAACGCATTCATTACATTCTGTTTTTCCATATATGCATGTGAAATACATCACAACATACACTTATGCAATTGTAGTCTTATAAAATGGAAGTGGGTTTTGTTTATTTTTATTGGCAGGGATTTTACAGTCAAGTCTCAAATCCAGTGCTAATTTTATCGTGTTGTCTCTGTTTATCTGTTTAGATTAGCCATGCCTATCTCTAAGAGTTTAACAACTACATGCAGGCTTTCTATCGCTATGAATATTTTAACTAATGCCTGCTGTATATCTGAATTTTGTCATTCGCTAAGACCTGAAACATACTTGCGTAAGTACACAAACACAAACCCTAGCTGTGATTTCAAGCAGTTTGATGTGCAAATGGCAGTTACTATCCAAAGGTACTGATGTTGAATAAAATCCTCCTCCTGCTGTATCAGCTTACTATTAGATCCATTAGTGTCCAAGTTCAGGCAACTGCTGTAAGGAACACTAACCAACAATACGATCAGCTGCCAAAAGAACAGATTCGATTGCTCTCATCTTGGCCTCTTACGATTACAAGAGTTCCTGGCGCCCGTAAATAACTTTACAGCATGCATACGCTGCAAAGGTGGCATGCATAAGGCATGACAGCTGTGTATGTGTTTGTATGTTTGTCTATTTAAGTGGAGGTATGTTTCATCCAAGTGTGTTGGGTTGGGCGGATAGGCCTTCGGAGAAGAATGTGTTTGCCCTCTTGAGAAACTCTATCCTTCTTTAGTTTGAACTATATATGTGTGCGGGAGGGAGTGAGATCACAGATTATAAAGTGAAGTGACATTTGAGGTGTCTCCCTTGTAACGGTAAGAGATATCTGACTGCTTAACCTCATCTAACACTTCACAACTGCAGCAGCCAATCAGAGATTGCGTCTAAAACTAGATGTTAAGCCAGGTTTTCCTCTTCAAAAGTGTAAACTTTACACTTTACAAGTAAAGAAGTATACAAAAACTCCAGTGATAAAATCACAAGAAATGACAGAATGCTAAGAGAAATCGTTAGCTAGCTGGTGCTAGCACAACAAACGAGGAGGATTCAAATGTAAAAATATATGGCATGACAGATGAGATGGTGTTTTCTTAACGAATCTTCCTTGCGCAGCAGGTGTTTACGAGCTCTATGCAACTAGTTATGCAGCTGCCACACTGACTTCGCCAGTAAAAACGACTTTGACATATAGATATAAATCACGCAGAACATTCTGATGCATAATGACTGTCGAGAAAGATTGTAAGGTTCTTGACAAATACTTCTGACAAATTACCAGTGGTTTAAAAAGTCACAAGTTCAATTTATAATTGAGGCACCATTTGGGGTCACAACAATGGAAACCTCTAGAGAACCTCTAGACACCTTCGTATGAAGGTCAGTTCTTTGAGGAACCTACAAATCCCACAAGTTCTTGCAAGAACCTTCAATGGTCAACTGAAATATACAAAGAAGTTCCTCAAGAACACAATTATAGTATATTTGAGGCACCTTCAGAAGGTGTCTAGAGGTTCTCCAGAGGTTTCAGCCAGTTTGGAGATCTGAGGAAAACCTAATAGTGCCTCAAGTATCTTTAAATTTTTACAGTGGTTGCTCTTGGTTATACAAAAATAATAATAAAATGTTCCTCCTTGACAGGAATGAGATTAAATGGTCAAATTGAGACTTTTGCTGAAGAAAGAGACCCCAATAAGCTGGTTCTTCAATCAAAACATGTTTGGATTTCCCAAGATAATAGTCTGGAATCCAAATTCAGCGATTTCTCAAACAAATCTCATCAGATTATTTCAAGGTCAAGTTTTTACTTACTTTATGTTAGCTAATGTTTCATTTAATGCCCGTTTTTTAGGGAATTATCCAAGAAAACTATATGCCTAAACTCTATCCATACCTGTGTGAAGGGAAAGCTGGCGGGAGGAGAGACTTGGAGAGAGAGAGCCAAAGGTGAGAGATGGGGGTCCACTGGGTGTCTTATATACTCTGGCTTACCCAATGTCTATTTCAGGATAGACTGGGTCATAATGCAACACGCAGGAGAATGAAGGATTGTAAGTGTGTGTGCGAGAGAGAGAGATCACTTTCTTGGTGGCACTAACGAATCAAATGCTACTATTAATAATCGGGTCTCATTTGACTTCTTGTGTCCTCTCAGTAAATCACTGTCTACTTCTTCACTCACCCTTCAGCTAATAAAGCTCTGTTCCAAACCCTAGTGAACTGTCGAATTAGGTGACTGATTTGAAATGCTCCCGCTATACAACAACTCTACATGCCACAGGAAAATGTTTCTGTCAACACTTCTGGACATTGAACCAAACCAACCAGGGCTGCGTTTCTCAAAAGCATCGTAAACATAAGCAGATCGTAGAACCATTAGAACTCACAATGTTTTTGGAAAAAGGACAAAATCTAATAGAAAACATTATGGTACAATATAAAGCTATCAACTTCAAAAACCATCAAGTCAGTGATCTTAAGTATAAAATACAATATATTTGAACCTTAAAATTACAATATTTAAATTTCGCAGCTAGAGGTCGCTTATTCAAAATAAAGGCGTAGCACGATTTATTAACGTTACTATAGTATGAAGCAAGGTGGGGCTGAACAAGGCCGCTGGAGAGATTGCTAATGAGAGACACGAGAACAGCGGAGCTTTTATTATGCCGCAGACGAACGCTTCCGCTTCTTCCACTCATTTGTATGTGGGGTAATGCAGCGCTGTTTTATCATATTAGATACACTTGAGTGTGTTGAAAGTTGTTATAATGCTACTCTGTGCGTTCGCTCGGCGGCTAATATGAGACACTTGTTCACACTACAGTAAGCTAGATCAATATTAGTCATGGTAAAACATGGTACTCGAGGTAAATCAAGAAAACAAGATTTAAACAGTAAGACTAACTGTATTGAGCTAAATAACAATGATTAGTTTTTTGTCTACGAATGTATGCAAACAGTTGCTTACCTGTCTAATAAACACATGGTATATTAAAGCGTCTTTGGTGTTTCCATGGTTTCTACAAAATAAAACCGGATATCGAGGGTAACGCGGGTATGATGTCATTGATAGATGACGCACGGATACGGCCCGTGTCCTGGTTAAAATGGCTTATTTCTCTGGATTTAAACATTCTTGGAAACGTGGGATAATGTAAGTACACAAGTCAACAAAATATATAACATTGTTCTAGTGATTTTTGGATATTTTAATCTAAAAATATTACATATTGTGCCAGTAAATCATCTTCACACAACACGTTCAGTATGAAAAATCGGTCTGCATGCGATTTGTCTGTCCAATGTGTAAAAAATGCCAGATGGCCTGAATGAAAATGTAATTTCACCCCCTGACAGTAGGTGGCACTTATTTTTAAAAAAAAGCAAAAATACCCCAGAATGCAAAGCGCTGCGCAACTTTCCGTTTCTGACGCCTACTTGTCATGGAGAAAAAAAAGAAGTTAAACAGTATTACAGATTTTTTGTTGTAGTTTTGTTTAACAGCAGCAGCTCTGGGCATGTGACCAAAAGCACAAATCTATTTGGTTGGTCAGTTTTCTTTGCAGTATGATGGAGAAAAAATTGGTTATTGGTTGTAACTGCCATCGATCGAGAGATTCTTTTTGCCCTCAGAATGCTGTAGAATCTACAGTGTAGATTGTTTCAAATGCGTAACATAAAAATTATCTGGGTTAAAAACAACCCATTTGGAAACCCAGCACTGGGTAAATATTGGACAGAACACATGTTGGGTTAAACTAAGCTCAGTTTGACTAAAAGCTGGGTTAATTTTACCTCATAAATGGTTATTATTTCCATTTTTCTTGTATCAAATGTTATTTATATACTTATTTAATTGATACAAATTATTTATTTATAATATATTGATAAAACATTTCTATTTAGGAAATGAATGGACATTAAACAAACTGAAATTATTTATTTGATGGCAAGTTAACAACATAAAACATAAGGAAGTGGCAGGAGCAGCAGACTCTGTGTGCTTCGGCATTTGTGGGAAGAAGAAAATTGACATCAGTAGGCTACGGTATGAACGATACATTGAATACGGTATGTCTATTCAATGTATCGCAGTTGCAAAATTTCTGTCTCCTCTGTCGGACATTACCCACCTGGTCGGCAGGCAGAAGAGTGTCCAGCAGCTGTTACATTTGCTAGTTGACATTCAAATGATTTAGGAAAGATACCATAGAGATATAAATATTAACAAAAGTAAGTTACTTAATGTAGAATGTGGGTAATGTTACTTTAAGGTGCAGTGTGTAGTATTTATGAGGATTAATTGACAGAAATGCAATATAATATACATAACTATGTTTCCCTTTCAGTCAGTCCACCACGAGTTATGTCAGTGACTGACGGTATGGGGGTTTCACTTAGAAGCCAATCGCCTTCGAGTTCTACAAAACAAGATGCTATGGATCTGCGAAATTTGCATAGCGCGACTCCGCCCCACCTCGTGGGTATAAAAGGAGCCGCGTGGCAATCTCGCATTATGTTTCTGCTTCGGAGCCGAGTGTTCACTTGCCTTCCTGAGCTTTCTACTCTTCAGACGAGCATCTCTCCAGAGTGTTGGTGTACGTGCAGTACAATGATTTGCCGTTCCAGCGAGTTCCACTTTCCTGTCTGATCTGTGCAGTGATCTAGCACAGCCTGTGTGTTCTCCCTGGGCGCTTCGGCAATCTGCAGAGGAAAACTCCTCTCTAAAAGAGCTACACGTGGCACGTCTTTTTCAAGATGTTTCGTCCATGTGTTTCTGGGTGCGGCGTCATGATTAGCCCGCCTGACGGGCATGATCGCTGTATTGCGTGCTTGGGCCCCCGTTGAACACTCTGTTGCTCAGAGTGCTGCGACGTGGCCGCTCTGCATGCTATGGCTATGGGGTTTGCATGACCCTGCTGGTTCAGTTTCTGGGAGCCTGGCTAGAGCTTCTGAATCTGTCCTGCTGGCTCACTCGCACAATCAGGCTCGGCTATGCGATTCAGTTTGCATCTCCTCCCCGTTTTTGGGGAATCTGCTATACCATGGTGGGTGGCAGTGCCCTTGTCATGCGTGCAGAGATCGTCACCCTACTGGCGAAGGGTGCAATCGAGACCGTCCCTCCAGCTGAGATGAAATCTGGCTTCTACAGCCCCTACTTCATTTTACCCAAGAAGAGCGGTCGGTTACGACCAATCCTGGACCTGCACGTCTTGAACCGAACCCTTCACAGGCGAATGTGTTCGTCCATAGGATTGGTTTGCAGCGATCGACCTGAAGGACGCATACTTTCATGTCTCCATTCTTCCTCGACACAGATGTTTCTATGGTTTGCATTCGAGGGGCAGGAATTTCAGTACACGGTTCCATTCGGGTTAGCTCTGTCTCCTCGCGTCTTCACGAAAGTAGTCGAGGCAGCCCTTGTGCCGCTCAGGCAACACGTGGTTCGCATCCTGAACTATCTCGACAACTGGCTGATACTAGCTCAATCTCGAGACAAGGTTTACAAACACAGGGATTTGGTGCTCCGGCACCTCGCCCATCTGGGCCTTCGGGTCAACTGGGAAAAGAGCAAACTCTCCCCCGTGCAGAGGATTTATTTTCCTGGTATGGATATTGACTCGGTCGACATGGCGTACGCGCAGCTTACGAGCAAGCGTGCTCAGTCACTGCTGACTTGTCTTCGTCAATTCGAGGGCAAGAATGTGGTTCCACTTAAGTTATTTCAGAGGCTCCTGGGGCATATGGCATCCGCAGCCACGCTCACACAACTCGGATTGCTTATTAGACCACTTCAGCACTGGCTTCGCGATCGATCGAGCCGTGAGATGGGGATGGCAACCAGGCAGGCTCCAGGTCCCAGTCCCTCTGGCCTGCCTTCAGACCTTCACCCCGTGGTCGAACCTCACTTTTCTACGGGCCGGAGTGCCCTTAGAACGAGTTTCCAGGCATGTTATTGTATCAACAGATGCCTCTGCCACGGGCTGGGGTGCCGGAAAGGACCCCACCGCCTATGACATGTCAATTGCCTCGAGTTGCTGGCCGTACATCTAGGCCTGCACCGCTTTTGAGCCCTGCTGAAGGACAAACACGTACTGGTCCGTTCAGACAACACGGCGACAGTAGCGTACATCAACCGACAAAGTGGTCTACGCTCCCGCCGGATGTCGCAACTCGCCGCCTGCCCAACATCTCCTGCTATGGAGTCAGAAGCATCTGAGTTCGCTTCGGGCAGTTCACATCTCGGGAGAACTGAATCGTGCCAAAGTCAC
Organism: Romanogobio albipinnatus; assembly: GCA_023566225.1. Taxonomy (NCBI): domain Eukaryota; kingdom Metazoa; phylum Chordata; class Actinopteri; order Cypriniformes; family Gobionidae; genus Romanogobio; species Romanogobio albipinnatus. The sequence goes on from CM042263.1 coordinate 17,235,925, forward strand.
TTCCGGGGGAATGGAGACTCCATCCCCGGTCGGTTCAGCTGATTTGGGAACTGTTTTAAAAAACTCACTTGATTTTTATAAAAGAAATTCCAGAAAACAAGATTTTTTTTTTTTTTTATGTTTAATTTGAAGTGTCCGTTTTTGCATAAATTTTACTACATTCAAACCTGAACAGAGAGGAGAACATTTTGTTACACATAACATCAAAATTCAATAAAATTTTTACAAAAATGAACAGGTATGTTTTATCACAACTTAATAAATCTGTGTCTGATCTGATCTGATTTTAACCTCTTATTTGAGTCTTTTGGCTCAATTTTACCATATAGATACAGCCACACCAGTTAATTTGTGTGCGTATAATATTGTGGTTTGTATGTGTATCTGTGAGTCTGTTTTCGTGAGTGTATGTTGAATGTGTGTGGGTTCTATCACCGAAAGATTCCCTGAGTTTTTGTATTTTTGCGTATTTCCCATTAATTTCCTATGTCTGTAAAATATGAAAAAATACCTTATGAAAAAAAATTTACGTTATGACCAGAGGAAATTTCAATCTTGTGTCTGACGTTTAATTACACATTTTAAATAGCAAATTCTGGCAATCAGAACATAATAAATCAGAACATGAACCTGCAAACGATGGAAATGAAATTACGAGCCGACGTTGCATTTAAATTATTAAATTATTGCGTAAGGAGTACATACAGTATCTGGAACTTTGTTGGTAATCTTATAGCATTCAGAGATCGTACTGACGACATTGTAAGAAGGTAATTTAATGGTAGTGAAATTATGGGCATGTGATGCCGTAGTTACGTAATACATTACGTAACTGTTAAGTTTTGTGTTAGCTGGGTAGCAGTGGGTTACTATAACCCAGCAGGCTGGGTAGTTTGTGAGGAGGTGCATCATTTCTACTGTCAGTAAAATGTAACCTAGGTTATACAACAATGTGAAAATAACCTAACAAAATGATGCAGCCTGAGTAAAAAAATAACCCAGCAAATTTTAGATTGTGACATCATACACCTACATCTCAGTGAGTTCTAGTGTGACATGAAGTGACTTTCAATTTAATTTTTTTTCCAGTTGGGAGTTGCGAATTGAGACTTTCAGAGTGGAATGGAACATGCCATTAATTATATTTCCAGACACTTGTCGTCGCCATTTAAGCCCTGGTGTTGAAATATCTTTGTCCAAGATTACGGTGATTGAGCCATAGCCCCCACCGAAAAAAAGGCCCGGGATGGGTTTCACTCATACTTAACGCATACTTAAGACGCCCGATGAAAGACAGGGAGAACCTCTTTACATATGTTTACACATAACACCAGTGCATGGTGGGTATACATAGCCCCCGTAACGTGACACTGTATTAATAAGTGTATCTATATCAAACCAGCTGGGTTTCAGATGTTCCTCGTCCCATAAATCACATTCTAACATTACTTCATCAGCTACATCTCTCAGTGCTTCTGTAGGTTCCCTAGTATGTCTTCGTTGCTCCATTTCTCTTTCTTAGTGGGACGTATTGTTTCTCCTCATGTTGGTGGCAGTCAAGGTGACAGTTAGTTGTTTATTATTATATATATTTAATCTATTGTGACTTTTACAGTGTTAGTCACAGCGCAGCCTGTCATATCGAGATTAATGTGAATGACTGTGTGCTTGTCAACTCTCAGCAGTTTCTCTTTGGCACCTCGGAAAGTGGCACTCAATCCTGTCATCTCGGCTAACTGATGGGAAATACTTACTGCATAAACACGCACACACACATATGCCAACGGCACAGTGATTTTCAGTCTTTTCCCATGCAGTCTGTATGTATTTATGTTTTATTATTTTATTTGATACTGGACATTGCTTCCTTTGCATTCTAATACTGGACATACATATATTCTGACAGGAGCCCTGATGAGTCCAAAATCTGTCTTCCTCTCAGGGATTCCCTTTTTAACACAGCACTCGAAATTACGCGTCAGAAATCGAAATATTGTAGCTTGATCCTGAGTCACATGACTAATCCAGTCTCTCTCTCTCTCTCTCTCTCTCTCTCTCTCTCTCTCTCTCTCTCTCTCTCTCTCTCTCTCTCTCTCTCTCTCTCTCTCTGTACTGTACTGTTTGACCCTCTGTTCTTTCACCATGCAAGGGTGTTTCACTATGTCTACCAGCCCTATTAGATTACCCTGCCTCAGCATTACTCGCACACAGCATTGGCTGTGGAAGAGAAAAACGAAGACTGAAAGAAAGACAGAGAGACGGAAATAGAAAGAAAACGGATCCGCAAATGGACTGTCCTTCTCCTAATAAATAAGGAGTGATGAGAGGCCAGAAAAGGGAGGATGAACAACATGTTGTTGATTGGTCGTTCACACAGAATGAGTTTTTACATTTCACTGTGCTGATTTTCCATTGATTTTCAATATAAACGCTAGGTTGGCCCTTATTTTTGGACTATTGAAATCTTATGTTCTCAACCGCCCAGTCAACTCCCCTTAATGAGAAATGGAAACAAACCAAATTTCGCTGAGTTTGGACTACATTTGGGGAGTGCTCAACAAAATGGAAATTTTGTCTTAATGGCCATAACAGCACATAATTAATAATTATACAAGACCATTTGTAAATGGTGAATTAGGTTAAAAACGAGAACACAGAACCTTCATGCTTCACTGTACCCTTTTTCCCCCATTCTACTCAAAGAACATTGTCAGTGAAAGGGAATGGGGAAAGTGACCTATACAAATAGAATTTGACCTCTGCATTTAACACATCCAAGTTAGTGCATACACAGAGTAGTGAGTATGGACATTTACAGTTGGCATTATGTTGTGGCGACAGGGGAGCGATTAGGGGTTAAGTGCCTAGCTCAAGAAAGTCATATACACCTAGGATGACTTGAGTAAAATGGGATAATTTTCAAGGGCACCTCAGTCATTTCCTGCCAATACTGGAATCAAACCAGCAACCTTTGGGTTACCAGATGGACTTACCATTAGGCCACGACTACCCCCATGTACAATTGCAACCTGATAGACTCCTCCTTGTTTCTAAGGAAGTATACTTCATCCTAGTTATGCAAAGTGGCCATCTGATATCAGAAACAGTCAAAAGTTTATCTGTGAATGAAACCTTGGCTAATATCACATCAGATATTACCTGTTGATAAAAAGATGCATTTTTTGAGCATACCCTAAATGACAAATTCCCTGGATGGTATTTTGCATACGTTACATACTTCTAGGGGTGTGACGAGACACTTATCTCACGAGACGAGACGAGATGAGATATGAGATTGGGTTCACGGAAACGAGACGAGACAAGATTTTAACATAGTACTTTTAAGAAATCCTCAATGATGAAATGCATGACTAGAAAAATTGTTTGCAGGTGCATTTGAAATATTTTAACTCATCATCGTGTAATGAATGTCATTTCAGTTCTACTTTCTGAGTATGAATTATCATATTCAGTAAAAGACAACAAGCACTGTAATGGTTTTGCCAAAAACTCAACTGACTGGCTTCTTTCCTGTATGTATGATTGTCTCTCCAGATCTTAGAACTGCACATGAGCTTCTTTTGACCTCCTAACTGAACTCCTTCCCACAAATTGATCATGGATATTAAGTGCAAACAATAACCGTAATACCATAATCAAAATACTCATTATTCAAATTGCAAATAGAGACCACATTTTTCTTCAAGCATGATACAGAGGTAAGAGATGGTTACAACGAGCTAGTTTTTATATTGGGAGATATTTGCGTGTCTCAGGGAGCCGCTTTCAAACTGATAACGTATTGAAATCGAGTTTCAATGCGCGCTCCCGTTTACTTTCACTTTCAATTTCACGATCGTGCATATTCTGTGAATACTGGTGCTGAACGTGCATTTTAAAATATAAGTCTGAGCAATGAATCCTCCACCACGGTCCAGTCCACTAACATGTAACACACACTCGTAACACATGCTCAATGTCTTCTTGTCATGTGATCAGTGGCACTATGTACGACTAGAACAGCTCGTTTTGGATGAGCTAATGGAATTGAAGCGACTGTTATCCACCTGAATTAAATTGTTTTTATTTCTATCTATCCTAACTTCACTCTCACACTCCGTCATGACCAGCTTTTCACCTCGACGAGAAATCTTGTCACAGTTTAGTCTCACGAGATCTTGTGGCACAAGATCTTGTTACACCCCTACATACTTCTAATGAAGAAACAAATGAGGGGGTGAGAGGTTAACATTTCCACAATAAGGGCCACCCTAGTAAACGCGTGCTAGCGGCTAGACGAATGTATTTGACCATTGCGCTTGCGTCTTTTGCAGCGTCTTGCACTAATTAGCCAAACCTTTTTAACTTTTAATGCAAAAAATGCATTCTTTCTGAATAAAACCCCACTACAATAGAACACGCAACATGACGTGGCAAAACTGTTGCTATTATAATCCATGTCCACAGCTTTACTCATAATGAGCTTGATTAATTTTGGTCAAAGTCCCTTTCAGGTAAGTCATTTCACTCTGCGGCCATCTTTGAAACATCTCAGGCTGCTATTTCAGTCATGCAAGTACAGCTTTAATCTCTTTGAATGGGGCGACATCAAAATCTCCAAAGCTGTTTTTAATGGAGCTAGCTAGTAAGAGCTGTGCAGGTAAACCTCACTCCCATGATCTCAAGAGGCGCACTAGCGACTGACGCTAGAGGTTCGAGGCCCGCACAGAGCAGGGTGAGTAAGACCTGAGGGGCTATATTGACGCCGAAACCCAGATGGGAGTGAGGTTTAGGGGGGTGAGTGTAACGGGGCCAGCTAGTGGACTATGGTGGACTTGTGCCCATGAGTAGCTAGAGATGACACAATATGACGTCACACTCGTATGTTAAACAAAAACATAATTCAACATACAAATTTAAAATTTTAATAGCCCACTTAAAGGGTTTATTACAAATAAATAACTAAATGCTAAGAAGGAAAAAAATGTAATTGAACAAAATATCTAATGCACCCATAGTTCCAATGCCCTGCATAGCCTACATGAAGCATACAAACCGTATTTCCAACACGAACATGTGTAGGCAACATGTGTCTCTGACCTACCCATTAATACAAGCACATGACACTGTTAAACAATCTCTGGATTCAACAAAGCCCTGTAAAATCGTTACACCATCCTCCTCTCACTTCGTGAGAACATGTGCGCGAACAAACTTAGTTTGCAGCAAATGGACTTGAATTGAGATCATGACACAAACGCTATTTCCTGCTGAAGTGGCAATGTGAAACACCACACACACACACACACACACACACACACACACACACACACACACACACACACACACACACACACACACACACACACACACACACACACACACACTTACTTTCCCTGGAGCTGAAAGTAAGAAACAAAACATCACAGCTGCCATGACCTTGAACTTGTCGCGCCTGTGTGTTTGTATATGATTGCAATGTTGTAAGGTTGGTTCACCCTCTTGGAGTAAAACTGCCAGGACGTTGTTGGCATTCCCAGGCTTAAGAGACCTTAGAAGTACATTTGTAGAGGAATAGTAATACGTACAGAACAGTAAACATAGAGTTTAGTAACAAGACTCCAGATCAGAATAGTATGGAATCTGGACAAAATAATTGATATATTAAACATATTTGGGAAATATCTAAAAATATAGGGGTGCTATAATAAAATAATAATAACAATAATATTTATTCTGTTATATTTGACTGTTATATACAAGAGAACATCTTGATAAATATATCTATTTAAGAATTAAGAGTTAAATGTGTTACTTTGCAGATGGTCTGTTCTGTTTGCCACCTAGCGGTCACTCATTATCACTGCATCTCAATCCTTCACAAGCCTTGATAGTTCACCCAAAAATGAAAAATGAAAAATAATTTACTCACCTCAAATTGTTTTAATTGATTTGTTCTGCTGAACACAACAGAATATATTTTGAAGAATGTCGGTAACCTAAGTTGATGGACCCTATTGACTTAGTATCCATAGTATCCACCCCCCACTGTTTAGAAAATGATGGCAGAATAAAGTTTTTTTGGGTGAACTATTCCTTTAATTCTGCTGTTCTTTGGAGGAATAGTTCAGCCAATAGTTCATGCCATTTTAAATACCCTTGCTGCTATTTTTCAATTTCAATTATTTAGTTAACCTTTAAAGTTTAAGTATTTCTGATAATTTGCAAAAGTGCAGCAGGTGAGGTGCAAGTGAAGTCCTCTCATACTTGAGCATCTATGTGAAAGAGAAAAAGATTAAACTAGACGGTTTTAATAATAAAATTATAATCAAAATAGATTAATATATTATTATATATTACGGGTATCTTTCTTTTTCTTATTCTCTTGTCAGGTAAGTGGGCGTTACACAGGACGCGGTGCACCTTGCACTAGCTAGTTGCGTCGCGTTTCGCTGAGGGTTCTTTTTTATTGTTGCGCGTCATGTAAAAAACATGTAAAGTTTGTTTCCACTTGAAACATTAAAGGCTCGTCTCCACACCATTAAGCTCCGTCGCGCTGTTTCTGAACCTACTAAAACGCGTCCTGAGTGAACTCATCTAAAGACTCTTTCAGTTCCCGTTTGATGTACGTGCAACTGTAAGCCCGCCTCAGAAAACCACCAGCAGATTCACTTCCACTTTACTCTTATTTTTTTTAAAAATCTGTCTGTCTGCCTCTCTCTGTGAGGGACTGAAAAGCTCCGAGGTTCGCATCATCCAACATGTCTCTCCCTCAACAGCTGCGCGATGAAAGGTGAGCGAGCCTTTATTATTACTATTTACTCATGTTTATTCATTAAATAAATGAAGTGTCACTTTTAGGGCGTAGTGTTTGTGTACTATAATTTTACAGTCCCGTTCTCCATATACATAGCCTACTTATAGTAGTTACAAAAACTGAGTAGGCTAATAAGTACTAACCCTGAACCTAACCTAACTTATATTACCCAGTACTTTCTTAGATAAGTAGGCTATAGCTGTACTGTACTGTAAAATAACGTGTGCAACACAGTGAGTTCATAGCTCTATACTTTAAAATACTATGCCTGCTTCTATACTTTAATCTACTATAGTACTGTATTGCATGGGGCACACTATTGAACAACTACTCAGTCAAGTTATTACACTAAACCTAGGCTATACTAGTCAAGATGCCTTACTGTACTATGTACAGTACTAATCACATAAAAAAATAGATGAACCTCCAAAGTGGGGTAATGTTTGCAGGATAAGTTTAATGTTAATTATTCAGAGAGAAAAAAATACTGAAACGGATTTATCCACCTAGTAAAGTATGTATTCCCATCTCAAAAAGTATAATTCAGCTTAAATCATAAACAAGTTGTATTTAAAGGTCCCGTTCTTCGTGTGTTTTTGAAGCTTTGATTGTGTTTACAGTGTGCAATATAACATGTGTTCATGTTTCGCGTGTAAAAAAAAACAGTATTTTTAACACAATGTGCTTATCTGTATACCGCTGTTTTCACTGTCCTAAAAACGGGTTGATGAGTTCCTTTATTCTATGAAGTCCCTCCTTCAGAAATACGTAACGAGTTCTGATTGTGCCAGCGGTTCCCGTGTTGGGATTTGACCGCAGCTTAGCAAACGTGGCACGGTTCCTGTGTTGTGATTCGACAGCAGCTTAGCGCACGTGGCACGGAAAGGTCACGCCTCTTAACGGGGTGATGTATGCGCTCAATGATCTCTACAGCGTCCCTGGGAAAGCCAAACAAAGGTGATTTGACTCCGGGATGAAAATAACAGCGTCTCGACGACATGGCGACAAACACAGTCAAACAACACTTCCTTTTCTCCACGCGACAGGTCCTCTTCTCCACGTGGGACAGCAACAAGACCACGCTCCCTTTTTTCGCGTATTCTTGTGGGCGGAGGTTAGTCTGTTCTACTGTTCTACTGACGTCATTAATGAAGGAAGTACCAGGATGTAGTCCAAGCCGGCCGTTCGCTGTCGGCTTTGAAAGGGAACTTCTGTTAAATAAAATATCTCGCTTGGCATTGAACTTTGAGCTTTATAATTTTACAGGTATTATTTATGCTCTAATAGCAACATTACACACTAACTACAGTTTGAACAATGGGATCACGAAGAACGGGACCTTTAATAATAAATGTGTCTAAAAAAACAGTTAGAGTTAAACAGTACGTGAACACGAAAAAATCTGCTTTTAAGGCTGGAACATATTACTTTATTGTAGATGCGTTACTGTACCCTTGATTTAAAATCATCAACAACATATTTTCTGTGGTAATCAAAGCGTTTGCAATATTTTCCACCCTACAGTGATTTTGACCAGCTTCCAGGCAACATCCCAGTCACTGCAACCATTGCTGATATTGAGGAGAAGAAAGGTTTCATTGTTTACTTTGTGAGTTCCCTGAATCCTGTAGTTGATCTTTCTTCTAGGCTACTTGTCTTCTATAATTTCTCTGCCTTATAGTCTGCCTATTACTATTACTGTACCTTTGGCTTATGTTTAACCAACAGCATACACCTACAAAGGATTAGCTGTTTACAGATATCTATAAAATGGCAATCTTAAATGTTGCCCTTTGGTGATTCATTCTGGAATTCTTTATTAGTTTTTGTTTTTGTTTTAATTGTTTGCTTATGTACGTGTGTTAAACTGATGTCTTTTGCCATTGTGTCACATCTCACTTGTTTGTTCTTTATCAACTTCTTGCAGGTGTTTGTGATTGAGGTAAAGACCAAAGGCAACAGTAAGTACCTGATCTACAGAAGGTATCGACAGTTCTTCACTCTGCACCAGAGTTTGGAGCTTAAGTACTCAGCTGAAGCCCAGTCTGGATACTACACCTGCCAACTTCCTATTCTGCCAGGTCTGTGTTCAAGCAGCTGCACAGCTTCAACTAAATAACAGCGTGCTAGAGATCTGGGGGAATCTAGTAGCACAGGCCACATACACCCTTCAACAAAATACAGTTGTCAGTTCTATACTACTGTAAGTGCTAAACCCCATTCAGAGTTACAGACACATTCTATAAGTGAATTTAATTCCTGAAAAGCTCAGGTTGTAAAAACTGAAGTAGCATTTCATGTGTGCAGGGTGTACAGAACTGAATTGAACAACTATTTAGATGTATTATGTACATTTCCATAGTCCATTAAAGTCCTTGCTAAATTATGACATATGCTCTCAATGCAAAATGCAGAACAGTTAGTTCATGCGTTCATGACCTCAAGGCTAGGTTATTGTAATGCTCTACTGGGTGGTTTCCCTGCATGCATAATAAATAAACTCCAGCTGGTCCGAAATGCAGCAGCTAGAGTTTGTTTTTCCTAAAGCCAGGAAGTATGACCATATTAGCCCAGTTCTGTCAACACTGCATTGGCTCCCTATTAAACATCACATCCATTTTAAAATCTTGATTTAAAATGATTCCCATTCACATGGATCTGCGGAAACGTCTAAAAACGCTGTATTATGCATGCCAGACAAGTAATTTGGCGGTCAGTTTGTAAAGAAAAACTACGTGACTATGCACATACATATTCAAACGCGCTTGTCTATAGACTAAACACGTAATGCTTATGTGCATGCCATCACTATTTTTATAGATTCACGTTTTTTTAAGTTTACATGAAGATGATTAACGGTATCGTTTCAAAACTATTTCAAAACCTATTTTGTATTTTATTTTTTATTGTATAAATACAAAAAGAGATAATACAGAACAATGAACACGAACGTGGGGATAAAGAGAAGAAGAAAATAAAAATAAATTACAATTTATAATACGGGATGTTTTCAAAACTTTTTTATTGGAGGGGATTTTTTGAAGAGATGATAATAATAACTGTAAATCATAAGCAAATAATTTGCAGTTAGGTTTGAAATTAGGGTATCTTGCTTTGTGAATATGATATTTACCCATCATACAAATAAAGTTTAAGACATCATCTAGATTTTTACTTTCAGAAACATCAGAGTGAAAAAAACCTTAGTGATATAATATATATATATATATATATATATATATATATATATATATATATATTATATAAGAATTAAGGAAGCTGAAGTTTGAAGCCACATTTTTTTAGAGTAAGAACAGAAGTAGAATAAGTGAAGAGATTCTTCCTCCCCTTGGCAAAAAAGCACAGAGTGGGGAAACATTTCAGTTAAATTTCCTATTTCAAAGTTTGCATTCTCAAGCCACCAAACACTGTTGCCATGCAAATGAACGGCTAGAAAATGACACTTGAAAATGGTGTCGTGTAAGTGGCCCCAAAGTAAATAACTAATGATTTTTTATAATGGAAATTAATCAATCAAAAACTTACTTTAGCTGGACAATACATTTTTCTATAGCTGCTGTACAGCCAAAATCTCTCTTCCATTTAATTTCCTATTGTCACTGTAAAGCTGCTTTGAAACAATCTGTATTGTAAAAAGCGTTATATAAATGAGGATGACTTGACTTCACTTGCCTAAAGGGGTCATATGATGCCATTTTAAAAGTTCATTATTTTGTTTATTGGGTGTAATAGAATAGGTTAACATGCTTTGATGGAAAAAAAACCCATAATTTTTCACATACTGTACATTATTGCAGCTCCTGTATAGAGACAGAGCATATTTAGGCCACGCCCACACCAGGGGGAACACAATCTGGCTGCCTCCTTGTCATTGAACAATGTCTAAAAGCTGATATGTGACGAGGCGTACAGCAAACAAGATATAAAACACAGAAATACGTTTTTATAAGCTGTCGACCCCCAAAAATGGAGCGTTTAAGTAGACAAAAGTGGATACAGGCAATAAGATGTGAAGCTTCAGCAGGAAGAATGGGTCAATTTTGGGATCCTGACACTCAGTATGCCTCAGTGTGCCTATGTGTTAAGTAAACATGTGTCACTGTTAAGTCAAATGTCCAAATGTCAGTTTTATTTATTATATTTCCTGCTGCTGATTACGTTCCCCTCTAGTGGGCGTAGTTCTCAGTGTAATATAGCATGTAGCGCTCTGTCTCAGTTACCTGTGTCCACTTTTTTGTCCTTGAACACTCGTTTTTTGGGTCAGCAGCTTATAAAAAACTTCTGGGGTTTTCGTTCTGGGTTGTTTAGCTTGTTTGCTATACACCTGGTCACATATCAGCTTTTATACATTGTTCTGTTTATTTGTTATAAGTCAAAAATGACAAAGAGGCCGCTTCACGGTTTGATTGCCCCCCCCAACCCCCCCCGCTGGGCGTGGTCTTCAGATTATGACGAGTATGACTCTGTCTCTATTTACTGTCTGTCTGAAACGCACTGATTTCTACAAAGCCCCTCCTTCTGAAAAGACTCAGAGTGATCTGATTGGCCAGCTTACCCAGTGCGCTGTGATTGGCCGAACACCTCAAGCGTGTGTCGGAAATGTAACGCCCCATACCATAATCACGAGCTTCAGCTTCCAAGGCTTTAAGCAATTGTAAACGCACAGTTAATAATGTCGTCGGTTTTACCGTATCAGTTGAGCCCGAGTCAGATTCTGAAAATGCAAAAATCAAGTCGATCGATTGGAACCAACTTTGCAAGCACGATTTGAGCACAACGTTTCACAATGGTAGGTAGTCTTTGTCTATAGCCGGCGTTGTGCTTTCCCAGGTTCAGGACGATGCCCTCAGTGATATGCGCTGAGCACAAGCAAACTTTTGGGTCGTACTGCTCAGGAACAGCTTCAAAAATAAATCTTAACCACTGATTCCTAACAAAGGGGTTTTTCGGTCACATCCAACCACAACGTCTCCGCAACATTATGGCAACGCTACAGTTCACTGAAGTCTCGTCTTCTTTCTGCGCGTATGCCTTTGACCAGGCATTATGGTAATATTTCACATTGTGACGTGGATGTTTGAGGAAGTAATATCTGTATCAAGTAATACCTCAATCAAGGTGTTTTAGGCAGGTCTGAATCAACATTCTCTGTTAGAATAAACCCCTTTGTGGGAGACTATGAGCTTTGTAACTTTGCAGATCTTATACATGCACAAACAGACACAAAAAAACATAAACATATGATTCACTGTACAATTACACCATTGACCTATTACAGGACCAGTCCACATTAAAGGGTTAGATCACCCAAAAATGAAAATTATCCCATGATTTACTCACTCATAAAAGCCATCCTAGCTTCCGGCATACGGCCTATGCAAGTTGACTTGCGCCAAAAGAGTAACCCTGGCGCTATGTATGACATATGACTCTCGCAGTTCAAACAAATCGGGCTGGGCAACGAACTCCAGCTACTCCGACATTTCTCTTTAAAAATTCTCATTTTAGACTTCTAATTTGTGATGTAAAATGTGGTGTTTTGTTTCGCTCTAGCTTCTCTGCACTTCTGCATTCGTCATTAGGTCATGCGTCAGGTCTGTCTGAAGCTAGTTATTTTAGTTTTAAATATGGATATTTTTCTTACACAAATGCATTACTTTGCTATTTAATACGACATTAATTGCATTGCTATTTAATAGAACTCCGATTGTGTTTGTCTGAAAGAAGAAGGTCATATACACCAAGGATATCTTGAGGGTGAGTAAATCATGGGATCCTTTTCATTTTTGGGTGAACTATCCTTTTAAGCATGGGTGTCCAATCCTGCTCCAAGAGGGCTACCCTTCTACACCTGCCTGGAAGTTTATAAATATATTATCTTGAAGACCTTGATTTTCTGGTTCAGGTGTGTTTGCTTACGGTTGGTGCTAAACTATAATGCAGAAATGTGGCCCTCTAGGATCAGGATTGGTCAAGTGACTCGTTTAAGGGTGCAATTGGGAAAATGAATTGGGAAAACTGATGTCATCTCTCTGACAATTTTACCCAAGTCCCAAAACTTGACATTCAACCTCAAATTACTGTTGACATGGATGGGGGGCACAGGTTCTGACAAGATGAAAGTAGAAGAGACAAGTATTACCTGAGAGATAAAAAAGGCAAAAAGCCGTAACTTCTTCCTGTAGAGTTTATCTTCAACCTCAATTTAACAAACTCAATTGTAGGGTTGTGAGAAAGATCTCAAAACACCAGATCATGGATCACTCCTCATGGTTGCCCTTAGACCTAACCACTACACCACTTCCACTGTCCCACACCCCATTGTAATCAGTTGCCAACTACCCCGTTTCTCTCCAGTGCAGAGTCAAAGTTCACTCCTTAGGTGGACTTTGTCCTTTGAGTACTTTAAATGTTTCTCACAGAGTTACTGGTTAACTAGAACTCATAAGATTGGATAAGGGAAGAGCAGAGACAGATGAAAAGGATAGCATTGCATTGTTAGGAAAATGAGATGGGTAGCATCCTTTTGACTGACACTGACACCACTGTCCTCATCTCCTTCTGCTTTATATACCCTCACACAACGAAAAACAGAAGTTCTCAAGCTTGTTTTGAATTTGTTTGAAAGATCACAAATGTCTGAAACCACTTGTGAATTGATAGAAACCAACGTCATCACCAGTCTTTATTTAAATTTTTTGGAACTGTGTCTGAATAAAAACCAGTACTTGATTCAACACCAACCCAATAGAAGTAGTAAAGTCAACAGCGTCATCGTAGTAGTGTTATCTACTCTAGTTTTTATTCTCTAATGTCTTTAACCTCTTCTCTGATCCCTTTTTAATCTGCCTTATGTCTCAGCACTCTAGCGGTCTCTATCATTGTCTCATGTTCTTTTCCCCTGTCTGTCCCTTTCTCTGTCTTTGATCAAACAAATATGTGTATAATTGAATTAAGCAGGAAGGAGAGGTCGTTCTTTGGCACACTACCCACTGTTTCATTAAGGTCACCTAAAGACTGCGAGCCGATAGGCCTCACTGTCTCTCCATGACTTTCCACCAAAGCTTCTTCAAAGTTCACTAACAGCTAAACCTGAACCCAGTGGAGCCATGTTAATCAATCCCAATTATATTACAAATTAGCACTTGATGTTACTGTATTCATGACAATTGATTGCTTGTGTCAATGAGTAATATGATTTTGCAGTATTATGCAATAGGCAAGTTTATATGAGGACATTAGCAATGTCTGCTCTGATGTGGTATAAAGGGACGGTTCCTTGCTTTGCTCATACCACTCAGATCTCATTGATGCTTATTTAATGTGGATTTATAATAAAGAAGTGTATTAGAAAAGACAGACAGCTTGAGAGACAGCAGTGAGAATTAGAAGGAGATTTATTTAAGATGAAAGGGAATTATTGCGTAGCCATTAAAAATGGTATTACAATTTGATTCAAACCATCTTGTATGAATGGATCCCCTTTCATTTTTTTCCCTCCTAATCAAATCTCATAAAGTGCGTTTGAGAATGACCCTCTGGTGCTACTTACATACCTCTCATCATCGTCCAACATGCACATTATTAACATTTCCAGTGGGTGAAATCAAAAATAGAAATGAGAAAGTAATTTAGCGTAATATTTGGACACACATTACGCTAAGTGCTAATTAGCAGTAAAGAGATTCAGAAGCACCCTTCGGCTAGCTTTTGATTGTTTACAAACTAATTTGTTTTGAGACAAATACTTATTTATTCCACTTGTTTGTTTCGCCACAGGTAAAGTATTTATGGGAAACAAAAAGGAGATTGCAGAAACCAGAATCCCAGAGCTCAACAATTACATGAAGGTGAGTCAGTCATGTGCTCATGTGCTTCGGTGGTTGTAATCTTTGCAATGCAAACAGCACTGTTGAATGACCAGGGTTGGGGGTGGGTGGGGGTGCTGTTCCCTTTTTCGTTACTTCTGTTTTTTGCTTAGTTTGTCAGTTCTGATTAATAAATAGATAGATAAATAGTCTTTTCACACTTTCACTTATTTAGTTTATATATATATATATATATATGGTACAGTACATGCATGACAGGTCAATTACGTAATTTGTTCTTTATTCTGAAAGTCATGGAAATTCCCAGCACAGTGTCGTTTTCACCACATCTCAAATGACGCTTTGTGTTCATTACTGGATTTAAATATGACATTCATCTGAAACAAACATGTCTAATTTAATTTCCAGGGAAAACCATCCTACTATACATGTCGTATAACTTTCTCTCTTCTTTAGAGGTTGCTTTGTCTGCCTACCTGGGTACTTTTGGATGATCTGATACGGATGTTTTTCTACCAGACCGAGTCGGACAGCCAACAGGTCCCGCGAGCCCTGCGCCGCCTGCGGCCCCCCACACGCAGAGTGTAGGAGCCTACCCACAATCCCTCATTGTTCCTTCCAGCACTTCACTGCTTACTTTACAAGATACTGCTGTTCTGCTAACTTTCTGCCATTATTCAAAAGAAAAGTTCTGTGGCTTAGTCTGTCAGTTCTTTACATAAGGAAGGAAAACCACAAAGGAGATCTATGTAATTTCTCATTAGTTTTTCCCAAACAGTAATGTAATTAAAAGGAGAGCAAATGGGCACTTTTGCTTAAGTAATCTGCTTCTGTGTCTATAGTTTTTATTATTGAGATCTCAATAATATCTTAAACTATGTGGTTTGATGAGATTCAAATCAAAAATCTCAAAGATTTCAAAGAGCTTAAAGAGCTATGTGTGTAAACCTCACTCCCCTGGCCTTAAAAGGCGTATTAGTGACTGACGCTAGAGGCTGCAGTCTTTGTTAGCCCGCCCGCCTCCCATGCCGGAAATGTCAGTACGAATCCAGCTCTAAACGGGTCGAGTAGGACTGTAGGAGTTACATTGGTGCCGTGACCCGGTTTGGAATGATGTTTGGGGGGGGGGGGGTGTAACGGACGCCAGCTAATAAGATCTGTGTGTGTAAACCTCACTCCCCTGATCTCAAGAGGCGATCTAGCAACTGACGCTAGAGGCTGCAGTCTTTATCGTCCTTGTTAGCACGCCTGCCTCCTATGCCCGCGACGCTGATTTGAATCCCACTTGGAGCGGGTGAAGTAGGACCGGAGGGGTTACATTGGTGCCATGACTCGGATGAGAGTGAGGTTTAGGGAAAGTCATGGAAAGTGAGTGTAAGAGAGTGGGATTTAGGGGGGTGAGTGTAATGGAGGCCAGCTAGTAAGAGTTGTGCATGTAAACCTCACTCCCTTGATCTCAAGAGGCACATTAGTGACTGATACTTGGGGCTGCCTCCTATGCTAGAGACGCCGGTTCAAATCCTGCTTGGAGTAGGTGAAGTAGGACCATAGGGGTTACATTGGTGCCGTGACCCGGATGGGAGTGAGGTTTAGGGGGGTGAGTGTAACTGTCGTAGGCCAATAAGAGCTGTGCAGGTAAACCTCACCCCCCTGATCTCAAGAGGCTCACTAGCTATTTTAGAGGCTGCATTATTTAGCCTCCTTGTTAGCGTGCCCGCCTCCCATGCCAGAGACGCCGGATCGAATCCCGCTCAAGTGGGTCGAGTAGGACTAAAGGGGTTACATGAGAAGTTTTAGGAGAACCATTTGAGACAAATTTTATATTGAAATGACCCACAAGTCTTTAGAGCTTTGGTTTGTCAGCCTTTCACTTTGACTATCTTGTCTTTGAAAACTGCAAAAAAATTTAATAGAAACCACTTATGTTGTTAATGTGAAGTTCACAATGCTCTTTCTTTTCTCTCTCTCTCTCTTACTAGAAAAACTGTAAAGCCCAAAACGGACCTTTTCTCCGCACCCAGAGCAGAGGTACATCAGCGTTTCCTTGGAAACACTTTCAGCAACAGCCTACACACACTACACACTACACATACTTACAGTGCATAATCAAGCATGCAGGCACCACACAAAGCTCTGACATTTGGTCCAGAGGTTATTACACAACGCACATGCACACACACGAGCACCTCAAACTTTTGTTACAAAACTCCTGCATTTTGTCAGAAGTTTATGACAAAACTATATCACTTAAACACACTTGGTGATTCATTTTGTGATTCCAAGTGCTCCATTTATGGAGGAATTAGAACTTGTATCTATAATTCACACAGACTGATGTAGAAAATATTGATAATACTTATGGTAAGGGATTTGACCAAACCCTTAACCCTAAGTACTAAACTTTGGCATGTAACTAGTGTCACAGTTTGCGTTACAAAAAGGAATTATATCTATATTATATCTATATCTATTATATTGGTAGGACCCAATTTATATTTAGAGAAAATTATTCTCTTTTGACTTAGGCCAGTAAGAAACCACCCACAACACCCTATGCTGAATACCCTAGCAACTACACAGCAGTCCACTAAAATCCACACAGCAAGCCCTGGCAACTACCCAAAACACAGTAGCGAGTTTCGTATCGCAAACACCACACATTTTCTTGAGAAAATGTCAAAATCTAAAGCCACTCTAGTGGCACAACTGTGGTAGTGATTTTGATTACTGTGATAGATTTACAGTGATGGCAAAGTCTTTAACATGCGTCTAATACATACAAAAAGAGACATGCATATCTCTTATTTTCTGGGTCAAATCTTTGCCCCATTAATGGCTGCTGCCCTGTTCCACTTTTGCTCATTTCTTTATTCATCATCACCTTGTTTTCCTGAGCTGCTTTTTAAAAGGATAGTTCACCTGAAAATGAAAAATCTATGATAATTTACACACTCTCATGTCATTCTAGATCTGTATGAATTCATCTCTTATGTGGAACACAATAGTAGCAATGACTCACTCATAAAGACTTCACCTGTTTCATTATGGATGAATCAGTGTTTTTGAACAAATCTCTTAAAGGTGTAGTGTGTAGTATTTATGAGGGTATATTGACATAAATGCAATACATAACTATGTTTTCAGTGGTGTAACCTTACATAATGTAATGTATCCCAGTACTTCTGTGATAATTTTAATTATTGTAAGCCAGAAATAACGATGCTGTGTGATTTTAAAAGACTTTGTGAAGCTACATATACATGATAACTGCTCTCTCTGGCTCAGCGGCGAGCGACAACAGATTTGAAAGTTCAGGTTTAAGATACAGGTGAATCGTTGTCATATAGGAATAAGATCATGTGGGTGTTTGAATGAAGATCTTAATGATTAATTGTGCAGCTCTATTTTAATGTAGCTCCATGCAATTAATGTATACCCCGATCAGGCATAACATTATGTCCTAATATTGTATTGGTCAACCTTTTGCTGCCAAAACAGCCTTGGCCCGTCGAAGCATGGACTCCACTAGACCCCTGAAGGTGTGCTGTGGTATCTGGCACCAAGATTTGAGCAGCATATCCTTTAAGTCCTGTAAGTTGCAAGGTGGGGCCTCCATGGATCGGACTTGTTTGTTCAGCACATCCCACAGATGCTCGATTGGATTGAGATCTGGGGAATTTGGAGGCCAGGTCAACACCTCAAACTCATTGCTATGCTTCTCAAACCATTCCTGAACCATTTTTGCTTTGTGGCAGGATGCATTATCCTGCTGAAAGAGGCCACAGCCACCAGAGAATACCGTTTCCATGAAAGGGTGTTCATGGTCTGCAACAATGCTTAGGTAGGTGGTACGTGTCAAAGTAACAGCCGCATGGATGGCAGGATCCAAGGTTTCCCAACAGAACATTTCCCAAAGTATCACACTGCCTCCCCCGGCTTGCCTTCTTCCCATAGTGCATCCTGGCGTCATATGTTCCCCAGGTAAGCGTCGCACCCGCTCCCGGCCATCCACATGATGTAAAAGAAAACGTGATTCATCAGACCAGGCCACCTTCTACCATTACTCCGTGGTCCAGGTCTGATGCTCACATGCCCACTGTTGCCAATTTCAGCGGTGGACTGGTCTGCGGCTATGCAGCCTCATATGTAACAAACTGCGATTCACTGTGTATTCGGACACCTTTCAATCAGAACCAGCATTAACTTCTTAAGCAATTTGAGCTACAGTAGTTTGTTGTCTAGTGAGTTCTGAGTCTGTTCAAGTCAAGTCTGTTCAAGTCAAGTAGGTACCTGGCTAAGGCCACAGAGGCCATGCCTCTCTAGTCCCTTGAACTTCCGGCACCACCATGGCTTCCTGAACTTCCTGCTCTGCTATGGTCCCTTGAACTTCCTGAACCACCATGGCTTCTTTAACTTCCTGCACCGCAATGATCCCTTGAACTTCCTGCATCGCCATGGTCCCCTGAACTTCCTGGTCCACCGTGGCTTCCTGAAATTCCTGCATCGCCATGGTCCCCTGAACTTCCTTCACCACCATGGCTTCCTGAACTTCCTGCACCGCCATGGTCCCTTGAACTTCCTGGACCTCCATGGCTTCCTGAACCGCCTGCGCCGCCATGGCTTCCTGAACTACAAGGTTTGCCCATGCTCCACGGCCAGGTACGCCCATGCTTCCAGGCCAGTCTTTGCCTTGCCAGGGTCCATGTTCTGTTCCCCTGCATTAGTCCTTGTGTATGTCTGTTCAAGTCAAGTCCTTGTTTTTGTTTTGTAAATAAACTGCACTTGCATCAATGGGCCTTGGCTGCCCATGACCCTGTTGCCGGTTTACCACTGTTCCTTCCACTTTTGATAGACACTGACCACTGCAGACCGGGAACACCCCACAAGAGCTGCAGTTTTAGAAATGCTCTGAGATGCCAGTCGTCTAGCCATCACAACTTGGCCCTTGTCAGACTTGCTCAAATCCTTACACTTGCCCATTTTTCCTGCTTCTAACTTTGAGGACAAAATGTTCACTTGCTGCCTAATACATCCGACCCACTAACAGGTGCTGTGATGAAGAGATAATCAGTGTTATTCACTTTATTCACTTATTGTTATTCAATGAATAATTCATACTGGGTTTGTGGAACAGCTGAACTTATTATTTGAAAAGTGATTTGTTCATTAATTAGTATGAACAATTTGTTCAAACATCGGAATGATCAAGTTCACAAGTTCAGTTGATTAATCATAATTAATTATAACTGATTAATCATAATGAACAAGATACATTTTGAAGCTTTAAAGCTTCAATCTTCATCTATTGTAATTGCATGGAAAAGAGCAACCAGGACATTCTACCCAATTTTTCCTTTTGTGTTTCATGGAAGAAAGATACAGTTTTGGAATGACATGAGGTTGAATAAATTAATTTTGGGTGAACAATCTAATGCTTTCCTTTCACCCTCTCTCTTCCACCTACATCTCAAGTCACGTTCTTTCAGCCTCTCTCTCTTATCTTTCTCCTTGTCTTAAAATATTCTCTGCTCTTTTTTTCCACTGTTCACTTTATCCTCCAGTTCTCCTTTAATCTCTCCCACTCTTCCCTTTGAGTTCACCCATCAGTCTTGCTTCATTCTTTAGCTTTCTCACGCCATCCCTTAATGCATCTCTCCCTCTTTGTCCTGTGGAGTACTTGCACTCTTTCAAGACTTTTCATTTCTGTCTTTGTGTCTCCTGATGCTGTCAGACCGGATGACATTCCATTCACACAATCAGCAATAACCGCAAAGAAGCATCATAAAACGTGATTTATATCTCACACCCATCTGTAGGTAAGAGCAGAAGGGTGTGCGAATTTGAATGTGTGCGAGTCAGTTTAATGGGCAACAATTTTAAATAAACCAAAATGTTAAAATAAAATCATGTCTTTATCTCTATTAGTGCTAATTTTTTCAGTTATCTTTTAATTTAGTCTTAGTCCTGTGTCAAATGTACTTTTTAGTTTTTATCATATTTAGTCAACCTTGCCCTGTTTTTGTTTAGTCAAGTTTTAGTCGACTAGATGTCTGGGAATTTTAGTCTAGTTTTTGTCATTGAAAACTTAGTCACATCTTCATCATGCTGCATAAAGGTTAAATTGATAATCCCGATTATTTTGCCTTAACTACTATGTACTAACATTTAAATTAATCATTTGACACAATGCACTTGTTGTGTACATAAAACAATGTTTTTACATTGTACTTACATTAAAAAAAATACCTGCTTGTAATTACATCTGTAATTAATTTCTGTAGTTACATTTATAAATACACCACTGTTGACACTTCCCTTCCACCTAACCCTACCCTTGAATTTACCCATACCTGTCCCTAACTCGTACCCGTATCCCACCTCAATATCAGCAAGTGTTTTTCAATACAATATGAACACAGTAAGTACATTGTACTTATTTTTTTTATGTAAGTACATAGTAGTTAAGGCCACCTAATATAAAGTGGGACCAAAAAAAAGAAATTCTTTTTTAAATTAATACCTGGTAATCCAATAATTCAGAATTACATGTTTATCTATTAAAACAACAGGAAAAAATACTTTGTATCATCACTCAGAGGTTGCTTAAGTGCAGTTAGTCACCAAGCACAATCTGAAACAATATAGTCGAGATTCATGTTTGGATTTATTACAGATTTAGTCGCAGCAAACAGCGCAAGCGGCTTGCGGACTAACACAGACTGAATGAACGATATCTTCATTTAAGCAGGATATCTCCAAAGGAGATCGCTAAACTCCACCTTACTTGTTTGTCTGTGTTTTCAGATAATCCATGGTTCCTCCACAGTGTAGAGAGAGCGCATGTGCATGGTTGCCAGATTACAAATATTAAGTAAAACACTAGCTTTCCTGTAGCTCGCACAGTAGAGCATGGTGCTAGCAACGGCATGGTCATGGTTTCTATTCCCAAGGAAAGCAAGAACTGACAAAATGTAAAATGTGTACCTTGAATGCAATGTAAGTCGCTTTGGATAAAAGCGTCTACCAAATGCGTAAATGTAAATGTAGGTAGAAAATGTGTTCTTTTAAAAGAAAACCTCTGATTGTCTCCTAATTTTTTTCAAGTGATTTTGGTCAAGTTTTTATTTTTTTAACTGCATTTTAGTCCTATATTTTTTCGTCAACAATATTGCATGTTGATATAGCCACAGTTATCATTTGATGACGATGGTGTCGTCTCATCGTCTTGTCTTAGTCATGGGAAAAAAAGGTTGTCAACAAACATTTTTCTTCATAGATTTCAATCACGAAATTAACTTATCTGCACTCTGAAAGGTGGAGCTATTGTAAATAAACCAGACCTTTGCAATTTATTCAACACACTCTCATTCGTTTTACGTTTTGGTAAATTCGTATGAATTCCTACAATCTCATTTGTAATGCCCCACTGACAGTTAGGTTTAGGGTGGACCTTCAACTGCCACAATGCAATAGTTACGTTTTCTCATGAAATCAGGTTCATTGATTTCTTTAATTCAATTCCTATTCTCTCTTTCTCTTCTATTATTTGGCAAATAGCTAATCACGAATGACTTGAAATGCCATTGGTTGAGCCAACAGGACATATTCGGTCACATTTTTCGACCTTGACACACACGCCCATCTTTTATTATCTCCTCAAAACATTTCTCCTATCATGTCTCGTCCTGATGTAGATCAATGTAGCAGGTGTGCTGATAAATCTCCCACAGTGCTGGACATTTGTCTTCATATGCTCTTGTGAGAGCACATGATTCAAAGCACGCTGCTCTCCACATGGAGATCACAGCGGAAGACACTCCTGCCTTATTCTGGTGTGTATGTGTGACCAAGAGAGAGAGAAAGTGACAGATTACACTTCTCATAACACCAGATAGAACAACAAAAGATCTGGAAACGAAGGCCGGGAAAGATAGATATGTGGGTGGTGTCGCTTTGCGGTTAAATATCTGGGAAAGGTTGCAGGTTCGAACTTTAAAAGGGGTGATTCATGTGCTGTCACTATTGCAGCCCTGAGCAAGATGCTGTTATTTAGGACAATTCACCCAAAAATGTAGATTCTGGCATCACTTTTGCATGCTTATGTCGTTCTAGTCCTTTCTTCCATAGAGAACAAAAGGAGATGTTCAGCAGGAGGTTCATGCTGCTCTTTTCAACACCACAAGCCACCAAAATGTATAACCATAAGAGTGCTCCATATGAAGTTTGTGCTATGTGCAGATTTGACATCAGTGGCACCAAAAATCCTATTGTGACATGCCAATTTTGAATATTTGAAAGTGTACGTTACATTTGAGAGCTGGATTTTGTCACAAAATTATCATATTGCTTCAGAAGACTGAATATAGTATACAAGTCATGTTAGACTACTTTTATGGTGCTTTTATGGCCCTTCTTTGTCTTTTCTGAGGCTGGTCCCCATCTGCTTTCGTTGTATGGAAAAGAGCAGCGTAAACATTCTGTAAAATGTCTAAGATTCTGAAGAATGAAACTCAAAGGAGATTGGAACGACATGAGGGTGATTAAATGAATTTGTTTTAACTCCAAGTTTTTCAAGTGGGACTGAAACTGTAGTTAAAAATGCATGTCAAGTCACTTCAGATGAAAGTGTCAATTAGATATCACCAAATCTATTGCTTCGTTTGCTGTGTGACAGCTCTGAGAAGAATATTACAATTGCCTGGGACTCATAAGATACAAGACAGGGAGCTTGATTGAAAATCAAAGTCTTTTCTTCTGTATCACTTTAAAGAGAGAGCCATTATAGAGAGATTGGAGATACTGTTTCAAGTCCTGCACTTTGGCTATTAGAAACATTGTTACCGGTGTGAACCATCTGAGTGAAGATATTTTAGTCACATATAATAACATTTAAGCATTAAAGTCAGTTATGACTGATGATATGCATTCACACTTACACATTATTGCACTTCCATGGTTATTTTCATGGTCTGCTTCACAAAGGACAGCTATTTCACACATGATCTTGGCTGAAAGCCTGGGGCGAGAGTCCCAGAGTTCTTGTTTTGGATGGTTATCGGCCTGATATAACAGAGATTTTTGTAAATTAAATCAGATTTTTTGGGATTTCTCCCATTTCATTTGCAAATTAAGGACTTTTGGCCATTTATAAGCAGGTTAATAACTGACACCCCTCCTTGGTTAAACTCCTTTGTCATGTGTCATGGCCCCAGAGAGTGATCTCTTCTCTTTATATCCTGCTCTGATCCCCCAGTTGAGAAGAGCCAAACTGGGTCACTCATTTAGGTAGAAAAAAACACCTCCTTCTCCTCCCTTTTGGCTGGCCACGTGCTAATGAGCTCATTTCAGAGGTCATTGACTCCTTAATTGAAATCAGAGTGCTTTGTGACCCCCAGAGTCACTCTATAATTAGATATGTTCTCCGACCCCTTGATCCCGCGCAGAAATAACTCTCCAAATATGACCAAACAAGAAAGACCCCTTCAATAGAGCGCAGCTAAATGAAAGAGATTGATAGTCATTTGTGTTTGAGTGTTATTGCGTTTGTACATGGTTAAATAGTTGTCTTTTGGTGACTTTTTAGGGTTCATATAACTGGTTGACATAATTGGCCAAACATAGCTCACAATTCTTTCTTCATAAACTTTAGACTTTTTTTAGTAGATCTATCTCGGTTTATTCTCGACCTACTTCTCTTCGATATCGAGTTCAGCGCAAGCCCTGAGGTCTTCATATCACTTAATACTTAGGTTTCAGCTAATATGTCGACTAGATTGCCTGATAGCACATATACATCACCCAGGTGTCTATTTAATGTGTGGGTTTTCTTCTGGAAGATGCGATCTCTAAAACGCTACCCTAAAGAAATGTATTTTCAGATGTTTATGATGTAGAATGTAAATCTGCTCTTTTAAGAACATTTATCAGATGTTTTCATTCTTTCCGGATGAAGTGCTGTTTAATAGATGTCCTGGAGACATGTATACTAGTGCTTCCTAGTCAAATTAATAGTATAGGCCTGTCAAGCGATTACAGTTTTTAATTGAATTAATTACACAATGTGCCGAATCAAAGTAATCACAAATTAAATGCACATCAAATTTGTCCGAGAAATTACCCCGAAAAGATAATTTAAAATAATTATTGTGTTAAAGAAAAGCATCAAATAGACATTACAAAAAGTTGAATTTATTACACAAACATTTAGGCAAAAACGGCCATGATTTTTTTTTTTTTTTCAGAAGCTGCATCTGAATAGGTATTTATTTATAAATATTTACAGACCATGTATTGCTGCTCAGATGTGGCATGAATGCATTTACACTGCAATTACAATTGCATAAATAATGCTATGAGATTAATGTATTCAAGAGATAGTTCAACCAAAAATGAAAATTCTGTCATCATTTACTCTCCCTCATGTCGTTTCAAACCTGAATGACTTTCTTCTGTGGGACATAAAAGAAGATCATTTCTGAGAAATGTCTCAGTATTTTTTTCAGTTGTTACCAAAACTGTTTTGTAACCACCATTCTTCAACATTTCCCTTTTTTATGTTTCACAAAAGAAAGTAAGTAAAACAGTTTTGTAATAACATGAGGGTAAGTCAATGATGACAGAATTTAAATTTTTGGGTGAACTATCCCTTTAATGTGTGCGTTTTTTTTAAATTAATATAGAACTAAATACTTAAACTAACTGAAACTGCCAGTATGTGGTGGTAAATGTCTTAATGAGTAAGTCATTGAGTCATTCATTCATTTGATTTGTTCAAACTGATGATTCATTCAGGAATTAAGTAAACTGCTCCCTTTATGAATGGGCCATTGAATCCTTGGTTTACCCGATTGATTTGCTCAAAACACAGATTCATTCAGAAATGAAACACCGCTGTGTGTTGTTTGGAGATGCACAACAGTCCTGATCTAGCTTTATAGGTATTTTTGTTGGCAAATTGAGCAGAAACAGACAATATTGTGACTAAATATAACACAATATTAACATCTTGTTTATTGAACTGTTGTATAAAATCAATATCACATTTGCACTGATATTCGGAACAACTGCACTCGTGTGATATTGCGCACTTTACTTTGTCTCTTTGTCATATTGCGTAACTATATCATATTATGGTATAAATATGTGTCAAAAATGGCCTGCATCATGTTTGTTACCAATCAACTACATTTTAAGATGACATACATACAGTAGGTCTGGGGCAGGTGCGTTAAAAGCGTAAAAGCATAATTTTAACGTTTTGAATTTTTCCATAAATAGTCCATCAAATTAACAACATCCCTAATTAATAGTTAAACGTTTTAGGAAAGCTTAAAATGTATGCGTTGCTTCTTTGTAAATGAAGTACGCCATTGCTGTTGTCATGACATTCAGCATACATTTTATTTTCGGTTGGCTTGATAATGCGACACCATTTATTCTGTGCTTTAGGTGACTATATACAAGATAGAATAGATAGAATAAAATTATAAAGAAAAGACTAATCACAATACAGTATGTAAATGAGTGCAGGAAAGAAGACCATTCAGTATTCAGTATGCAAATATTACAATTTCATCATCGCTGTAGGATAAGTAGCGAAGAAGTCACATTTTCAATGTAAAAATTCAGTTTGGACCCCATTGACGTCCATTGTACAGAGTTTTCATTTTAGGATGAATTTTTCCTTTAATGTTTTCCAAACTTGCAAGCACAACTAAGACGGAAATTATCTACAAAGTTTAAATGTAGCCTGTGGTTTAGTGGTTTGAGATAAATTCCAGAAAGCAGTGGAAAAAGACAATAAAAAAATACCTTGCAAGGTGCTATGGCAATGCTAATGCTATTGAGAGCTTTTCTCAGAGCTAGGCTAATTAGCACATATATTACATTGGGAAAACGGGGGGAAGGAAATTGCTTTGACACATTTCCAAATAGCGGAGTGGGTTTGTTGCACATTCTCACACATGTCCAAGTCTTGTTTAATTTCCAGTGTGGTTTAACCATGTAATAAAAAGACAAGAGACAAGGCGCAAAAGAAAACGCAGTCCAATATAAGGAGGAATCGCTCAACAAAGGTGTTATTTTGTTGTTAGTTTTTTGATATTGGCCCGACATCATGCAGTGTGTTGGTCATAACAGGATTTTCAAGTTTTGTTCAGTTGTGTCATATTTCTAGGAGTTAATTTGTAGTGTCCTTTTTTGTAAGGATTATCAAACTAAATTCCAGGGTCCTAAAATAGCTTTACCGTAGTGTGGCTGAAGAAGCCAATTATTGTACAGAGTTACTTTGCTGCACTATATAACAAAGTTAGCCCACACAAATGACCCAAAAGCCATTTTTAGGGTTTCACAGCAGCAGTGCTACTGAAATAGTCTCTTCATCTAATGTTACTGATACTTGCTCTGTACCGTTGACTTTTTGAAGAATTTCACATCGAGTTTTGGCACAAATTGTGTCTTTCTGTTCAGATGCTGCCTACGAGCACGCACGGACATACACACATGCATGCTCACACTTAAAGCAACTGCCAAGATGTAATTAGCTGGTAACATCTAACACGTCTCACCTACACACTCCTACTCATGCAAACAAACCAAGCGACCCACAGCTCAGCAGATTTACAGCATTATCTAAACATACAGAGATGGTGGTGTGAGAACAGATGCCCACTCATGCCCATCACACACACTCACTCATACATGTGTGTTTATCGTACGGTTACACACATATATTTAAAACACCAGTATACCCTTCAGAAATCCGTGGCCATAGTGGATCGAAACAGTCAAAGTCAGAGCTCTCAAACATATCAGAATACTCTAAATTATCAGAGCTGTACTGTCATTTTATAGCTCTATATTCTTACTCTATGTCTTAGGTGGCTGTTTCTCCAAAGAAACCTTAAGAGAAACAACTCAAACACGGCTGATACTTGAACAAATCATAATCAAGAGCTCTTGAGCTGCCAAGGAGCTTTTGTGGAGTAATTGACCTTGATTTCTTTAAATTTAACTAAGCTAGAAGGATTGACATGGACAGGTGACATTGGAGGACACAGACTATCTCTCTTTTCTCTATATTTTTTTCATCAATTTTTCTTTGTTCTCTCCTTTTTTCCTAAGTTTATGGTCCCTTTAACTGCAATTGGTCCTCTTAATGCAGGCATATTTGGTAATATACCATGTTGTGTGTGTGTGTGAGAGAGTGTATTCAGATTTTCAGAGGTTATTTCAGAAATATCAAGCATGGTATTTGGTTTTTTAAGTTTTTTAAGACATGGTGTTTAAGACATTCTTTTCAAAGAATACCACGGTAACACCATGGAATTGTTGTTATACATATCCAAAACTACTTTGACCATGGTAAATGTTTAAGAATACTGTGATGCATATCCAGAATATGTGATTTTTCATAGTACATACACAATGCATGTTTCATAGTTTACTATAATGTACATAGTGCATATGCAATGCATGTTTCATAGTATACTACAATGTACATAGTGCATATGAAATGCATGTTTCATAGTTTACTACAATGTACATAGTACATTTGCAATGTACTTTTCATAGTACATATGCAATGCACGTTTCATAGTTTACTGTGGTAAAACTGTGGTATGTTTTTAAGCAAATGGTCACAATAGATTATAAAATTGCACATGTTCGACAAAACATGGCATTACCATCTGTTACTATGTCCAAAGCCAGCTTTAGGACATATATTTTGAAACAGTTTACCATTGTATTCATTGAAATTAATATGGTGCTAATATGGTAATAAGTCCAAAATCTATGACTAAATAATACAAAGTATGAGAAAAACCTGGTATTACCACAGTACGTTTTGGCAAGTATTAGAAAAGAAAAGTACAATAAAGCATTGATCTCTCCCATTCTCTAAATAGTATTTTCACTCCTGAATCTCTGAATCTCACTTGCTTTAGTTTCTTTTTTTTCTTACCAGTATCCTTTCATCCTATTTTATTCACATCACTCATTCCTTTCATTCATTCTCTTCAAAGTTCTTTAAACACAAGGATCTCTTACCTGTAGTTTGGTCTCACTCAGGATGTGTTTCTCTCTCTTTCTCTCCGTCGATTTGTGTGTGTTTCCCGCTTGCTTGTCTTCGCTGTGTGTGTGTTAGGCGGTGTTTGACTTCAGCGGCAGCGGACGCCTGGAGCTTAGTCTGAAGGCTGGAGATGTGATCTTCCTCCTGCGGAGAGTCAACGCTGACTGGCTGGAGGTAAGAGAGGAATGGAGAGAGAGAGAGAAAGATAACAGGATAGAAGCAGAGAGAAAGGTAGAAGAGGATAGGTAGGCAGGAGGAGAGGAGAGAGAGAGAGAGAGAGAGAGAGAGAGAGAGAGAGAGAGAGGGAGAGGGAGGAGGGTTTGTAAGATAAAGGGAGGGAGAGAGAAAAAGGATGGAGCATCATGATCACATTAATGTTTGGAGGTATTTGTGTGTAAGTGTGATTGTAGCAAAGATAGGGCAGATTTGCGAACAGCTTGTGCCAGCGCAAACCCTCTTTTGGCGCTAAACTACTTTCAGGATTTAAAAACTAGCGCTGAAAAGACATGAACAGTTATTTTTGCGACTGGCCTTATTGCATATGTATTTGTTTGAGTTTACATTTCAGACCCAACATTTATGGGAGGAGAGTATTTAAATGAATCATGCAAGGTGATTTACTAAGGTTTACGCTAGTCAATTTACTGGTATTTGTGTCATTATTTTCTGCCTATTGACCTAAAAATGTGCTTTAAATGTATGTGGTAACACCTAAATGAATTAATTTTAAGTCAAATATATAATTTAACATTACTAAATTAATCTAAACACATTTTGTTACACCAACAAAACTAAATTTAGTTTTTTATCAGGTACAAATAGCTCCTTAAAGTCAGCATGAAACAGAATTTGTGATAACAATAGTCTTTTTTTCCCTATTGTGATGAGTAAAACGGCTTCTTGAATAAGAAATATGAAGGTTGGGACTTGATTTTGTCTATTGGAAATTAATTGGATGGTTGTGGTTTGCTATTGGTCGATCTCATGTGAGTGACAGGTTGTCCCGCCCATCTGAGACACAGAAATATTCTATATATTATATTGTATAAGGGTTATTTTATTGTTTTTATTGTTTTTATTGTCTTTATAATATATGAGATTATTATCATCACATTTATTGAATGCTTTAACCTTTGTTTGAGCTATAGGAATGTCCTTTATATAACATAAACACAGATACGCACACAAATTAGTAGATAAGTAAAACACATTAATGTGACATGGCCAGTGTCTTTTACATACATCTCATACAGTTCCATCTGGATCTAATTTGCCATAAAAAGTTATTTCTTTTATAGAGTTTTCTGCAATTTCAGTTCACAAATATTTGTACATAAAATATTTACAATTAAACAATACATTAATATTATACAACGTCTATCCAAACAAAAATGTGTGTGTTCACTATACATACTTCAAATACACATTTCTCTGGGTTGAGATACAGCATCAGGAGAGCATGATGAATGGAGGGATTCACTAAAGAAAGGAAAAAGGGAAAACATTTAAAGGATAAAGTGATTGAGGGAGGGAGCATTAAAAAGATTCACTTATGAATGAAGGATGATGGTGGGAATGAAGGAAAGGAGAAAAGATGAGAGACATATATTAGAGGGTGTGTGAAGGAGAATGACATTGAGAGTGAGAAGATCTGATCTGAACAGACACACACATACTTTTTATGAGTTGGATATCTGCAATCTTTTGGTTCATGACAATAAAGGAGAAAGATTTGACCCGAATTGAATTGCAGAGAGAGAAACGAAGAGAGAGAAAATTGGATATTGCATAGACATGCAATGGACCCTCAAATAACATTATTGAGATTAGAACGGGTGAAAGAGAAAGATCAAGCTGTAACTCGCTAGTTCATTGCCACTGAAACTCCTTTTTCTTTTGCGTGAATGCACTTAATGTGTCTGAAGATTAGGGGCGTAGCAATCATCATTCCTCCCCCTTCTGGGGACATTAATGTGCCTGCCTTATTGTGTCCCCTCCACTTATCACAGCTCTCCCCTGCCACAGATACAAGAAACCCATCAGCTCTGAGATGACAGACAGACAGAGAGACAGACAGGCTGTGTTTACACTTGGCATTAACATGCGATCACCGTGATCCGATCAAGCAGATCGGATCATCAGTCAATTGGGACACGGCCGGAGTGTAAAACAACTTTCGCTTTAACCTCTATTAATAGGCAGTGCCCATATAGGATGGGATTTTTGTAATTTATTCATATTTAAACATCTGTATGTATGATGAAACAAAAAAAATGTTTATTCCGATGCGAGAGCACGCACAAGCATTAAAGGATACTGTAGGCTACGTGTAACAAGTAGAAAATGTCAGAATCTGACCACCTTTTTATTAAAGAAATACAAAATAAAACACATCACAAAGAGCATTAATTAGAACTAAACAAGGGTAGGTTATGCCAGGGGTTTTCAAACTTTATGATACCAAGGACCCCCAAATATGATGAACCTTTATGAGGGACCCCCTTCCTAAAATCCATCTATTTTTATGTAACAAAAAACGTTTAAACTGTTAGATAAATAGTAAGTATGACATTATAAATACAACAAATTGTTTCCGAACTTAAATTGGCTATACTTAATGTTGGATTTATAAACCTCAATTAAAAATGAAGCAGCTTACGTTCTGCGTTAAGAATACCGCCTTACAACTCCAGTGAGCGATATAAAGGGGACTATAGTAAGAAAAACTCACTAAAGATACAAAGCAAACATATACAATTCTAGAAAGTATGTATACGGCAAGAAAGGAGAGAAACATTTAGAAATTAAACATTTAGAGTAGACTTTATCCATTTTTGTTTTGTCTTTTTATGCTCTGACATTTTCTGGGGACCCCTTAGAACCTTCTGGAGGACCCCTGGGCTATTGTAGACAAAATGGAAGGTAATTTATAAAAACATGCTGAAGCAATAAAAACATAGGGTAGCTAACATTAAAAATAAAATTAATTGTGTATACCGATTATTCCTCTAGCAGTAAGGTTAACTTGAGCAGCGTGCAGCTCTTCATTTAGATCTCACGACTGATTTACTCCTCTGGTGCTGAGTGACAATGACCTCATTCAGATATTGTTGCACAATTAAAATGAAAGATGGCACAGAGGAAATCATAGTAAGTGTAAATAACCGGTTTTAAAGGGGTCATATTATAAGTTAATATGATTCTTTAGTGTCTAAATGAAAAGTTTGTAATATACTTTAACTAAAAATTCTCATTAGTATTGTAAGAAAACACAAATTTTACCTGGTCAAAAACAGCTCTGTTTTCAGCAAGCCATTTCAGTGCATGTGACTTTAAATGATAATGAGCTTTGCTCACCACGCCCCTCTGTTTTGTGGGGCGTTTTGACACAACACACGTGGAGTGTTGCCTTGACAACAGTTGAGGGTAAATTTTGGATTAAGAATGGCAACGGGAGTCTCTGAGTGCAACCGTATAAATTTGAACCGGAGTCAGACCCCGAACAAGATGACGACCCCGACGAAGTTCGACAATTAAAGGGTTAGTTCACCCAAAAATGAAAATTCTGTCAGTAATTACTCACCCTCATGTTGTTCCAACCATGTAAGACCTTCGTTCATCTTCGGAACATAATTTAGTATATTTTTGATGAAATCTGAGAGCTGTCTCACTCCTCCATAGGCTTTCAGAGGGAATGAAACTTGATGGCCCAGAATAGTAAGTAAAAACGTAATTTAAGGAGTCCAAATGACTACAGTGGCTCTGTATTAAGTCTATCATGCGACGAAAATACTTTTTGAGCGGAAAAACAACAAAAATAACGACTTTATCACACTATTATTGTTGTTCAATTTGAGTGCCACGACGCATGCGCGAGAACTGAGATTCTTCTTCTACTACTACTTGACTGGCTGCTCACTCTTTCGGAGTAGGGTTAATCTCAGTTCTCGCGCATGCGTCGTGGCACTCCCGCGAACTCTCGTCAGAGACTCAAATTGAACAACAATAATAGTGGGATAAAGTCGTTATTTTTGTTGTTTTTCCGCTCAAAAAGTATTTTCGTCGCATGATAGACTTAATACAGAGCCACTGTAGTCATTTGGACTCCTTAAATGACGTTTTTACTTACTATTCTGGGCCATCAAGTTTCAGTCCCTCTGAAAGCCTATGGAGGAGTGAGACAGCTCTCAGATTTCATCAAAAATATACTAAATTATGTTCCGAAGATGAACGAAGGTCTTACATGGTTGGAACAACATGAGGGTGAGTAATTACTGACAGAATTTTCATTTTTGGGTGAACTAACCCTTTAAGGTTTCTGACATTTCTGAATGGTTGGTTAATGTAATGTCACTTTGATCTATCTTTGTACTGGCAGGGTAGCGTAGTGAGATACGAATGCTATGTGTTTACTGATGTATACGTTAGTTCATTGACAGATTGCAGTGTTACCACGTTAATTTTATCACCAGCATACACAGTTTGTAATAACCATAACGCGTTGTTCATTATAAACGTGGGATTATGAATTATATTGAGAACATCATACCGTAATGCCGTAATGTAACTTACCCTGTAAACTTTAGCCGCATCCATCATGAAGTGTGCAAGCGATTTGCAAAGATAAATATAAAGGTTAATAAAACGTTACGCTCACTTCTTCTGGAGGTGCAGCAGGAACACGAATAGTTGGTAGCGATCCTTTTTTCAGGAGCAGCTTCTTAGCAAAACCTGCTTTATACTGACCGTCGTTTATAAAGCGGTCTGTTGAGAAATGATTTGCGCAAACATGAAAGCATTGACATTGATCGGGGGAATATTCCCTTCGAAAACAAAACTCAGCCACTGCGTCTTCAGCGGTTTGGATTTAGGAACATCAAAATGACTGCTGTGTTCGTTATTACACCCAAGAACAGAACACCACAATCGCTTAGACGCCATTCTGCTCCAGCGTTTCAACAATGGCGGACTGATGACAGCTCGCTCAGGGCGGGTCTGTGTTGAAACGCTGCTGTCAATTAACAATCGTGGGAGGGGCGTCCGACCGTGTGATATCAGACGGCTCGATTTGAGACAGGGGAAAACATATAAGGAGATTAAAAAAAAACACTGGATGGATTTTTATCATTATAGAATGGTTGTGTACAGGCACTGCCAACACACATTTCCGTACAATCAACTTGTAAAAGTGCACGTACCATTATATGACCCTTTTTAATTATTGTCAAGGTGAAATATGTTTAATTTCTTGTCAAAACTGCATCCGTCCATTAATTTCTGACAGCCATGCAGAGAGAGTGGGTAGGGATTTTTATGACGTCGCCCTCTGAATGCAGATACGATGGCTGGATTGTGTTTACATTACACTGAGATCCGTTCACAATGCATCCTCAACTACCTCTGGACCAGGACATGCTGATCGGATAACATTCCAATCAGAAACGCGTTTACGCTTGTCTTTTCAATGTGTATGTGGACAACATCCGGATACAGGTCGCATGTAAATGACAAGTGTCAACGCAGCCACAGATAGACAGACAGAATCGAACTTAGACAGACAGAAGATAGATAGATAGACAGATAGAAAGATAGACAAACAGACAGACAGACAGATAGATGGATGGATGGATGGATGGATGGATGGATGGATGGATGGATGGATGGATGGATGGATGGATGGATGGATGGATGGATGGATGGATGGATGGATGGATGGATGGATGGATGGATGGATGGATGGATGGATGGATGGATGGATAGATAGATAGATAGATAGATAGATAGATAGATAGATAGATAGATAGATAGATAGATAGATAGATAGATAGATAGATAGATAGATAGATAGATAGATAGATAGATAGATAGATAGACGGATGGACGGACGGACAGACAGACAGACAGATAGACAAGAAGCAGAGGTGTCTTTGTCTGGTGATACCATGTGTCCTCTCTGTAGGGCACAGTGAGGGACAAAACCGGAATCTTTCCCGAGTCGTTCGTGAACATCATTAAACCACTTCCCGAGAGTGACTCCGACGAAGAGGGCCGAGCTTCCAAGAATGGGAAACGTGCTCAGGGTTCTTACAGCTGCCTGCGCTGCTATCTACTGCAGCCAGAGGGCATCGAAACAAGGTCAGAGCCGCATGAAGAGAGCATGTGCATATGAGTTGATCTAAAGATATTATCTTTTAAACCAATAATTAACCACTATCACACCTATTAACACACGTCTAGCAACCATATTGTAACACCCTGGCAACCACCTTAGCGTTTGAATATGAATATTTCCCAGCTAATGTGATGCTTCTGTATGTGTATTTCTTGTCTGCTGTAGGGACATATGCGTTGAGGAAGATCTCTCGATTCGACCATCTCATGAAGATCTGTGCTCCCGAATGAGGTACCTTTATCCCTGTCCTAATCCAGTAATAAAATTAATAAAAGAGAGCCTCATTACTTAAATTTTCTGCCATTTAATACTATGTCAAACAACCTAATTCCCATCATCAGCATCTTTAATTCTGCTGTTCTTTTCTCAGTGAGGAGAGCTGGTCTCTCTTTAATATTCCCACCATGTTTCATCTAGGGGGAGAAAAAGATGCAGTAGAAAATAAAGGAACAAGAGGAGTTAAAGTCTTTTTAAATGTCAAAATTTTCAGTTTGCACTTTAGAAAACAAAAACACACTTTTTTTGTACAGTGTAATCATTATGAATTATTTTTCTCAAATATCCAAGTGAAAACCAAGGGACCTTCCTACCTAGACAACAGACAAGAACTGTTTATTTAATTCATGTTTAAAAGCATAGTTAATAAAATAATACAGTATTTGGGAACACTTTATTTTGATGCTCCACTTTAGACATTCTATTAACTATAAATACACTGTAAAAATATGATCAATAAGTTATGACAACATATGTTTTTACATTGCTTTAACTCGTCTAAATAAGTTAAGCAATTTTCAACTTTTATATTATAGTTATACAAGATTCAATGTCCAATTCGCTGTGGACGCGCAAATGGATTCAAAATGTGCGTCTAACTAGACGCGGTGGACGCGATTTTGACGCTCTATTCGCGTTTGGTGTGAACGCAGCATAATGACTGCTAGTTGACATGCAGTTGTAAAGTTACACTGTAAAAAAGTTGCTTCCATAAATTGTTAAGTACACTCAACTTGGATGTTCGCGTCAAAATCGCGTCCATCGCGTCTAGTTAGACGAACATTTTGAATCCATTCGCGCGTCCACAGCGAATTGGATGCGCGTATAAATCGAGCGTTTGAAGCGAAATAGACACACGTTCAAGGCACTCCTGGGGAAATATGTCATAAAACACCACTCTGCCTATTTTCATTTTCATTAAAAATATATATTAAACATTAATAGTCACACAAATGTGGTCCAGGCAACGCACTACATTATCTTCACTGCATGTATATTTAAATATCCTTAAAATATAAAGTTATGAAACTTCTCTTTGCCCTCAGTCAAAACGATTTGGCAGACAACAAATTATAGATTAATGACACCAAAGATCGCCCATTAGATCCACACAAGACGAACCACTACAGGACATCAGAGTCAGCGGCAAACGTCAGAAGGACTGGCCGAGGAAAGGCGGCTCTCACCGGGGTTAATGAGCGCTGAGCCCGGTGATCGCCTGGATCTCACAACTCCAAAAACGCAAGATTATTTTTTTAAAATAGGTGCTCTCTTTATAAATAAACCACAGATTTGAGCTTTAAACAACTACATTGCCACCTGAAAAAGTCTTAAAACTACATTTTTTGACACAATAGTAGCATTTTTAAATCATGCAGGGTTTCTCATCACATCACTTCACCACGTGACAGCAGCGAGCAGGCTCCTGATTGGTTAACGCGCGCGAATTGACGCCAAAGTTCAGAATTTTCAACTTGGGCGTCAGGCGCGAATTCGCTTCAAACGCGTGAATGCACAAAAAGCACCACTCGCGCATAATGCGCGTATCGCGCAAGACGTTCAATTCGCACCAAATTTGCGTCATTCGTGCGAATTGGAAGCGCTAATGAGGCGGAATCGCGTCCATCGCACCACACGAAACACGTCTAACGTGCCACAGGACTTCCAGGCGCTCTATTCGCGTTCGGTGTGAACGCAGCATCATAGGGCCTTTGGGGTCCGCTCTAGTCCCATTTGATTTTTCCCTCATAAAAAAACAGTTGCATGACAACTCACTTGCACAACAAACACTTATTAAACACAATTTTTTTACATTTGGGTTAGTGAAATAAATAATGTTTGAGTACAATCTGACTTCATTTTTTTTTTAGTGGCCTTTTTGTTATATTTTTGCAAATGTATGTGGCATTATTGCAAAACCAGAAACTTAAAAACACTTCGACAACAGCAATAAAATTCTAACCTTTCACAAAAATACTGATTTTAATGTTTTGTGATAGGAGCAGTTCCACATCCACACCACATCCAGAAAAATAAATGGATCTCTATGGCATCTCTCTGCATATAATATGGTCAAAACACATTATTTCTAAAACTTAAAGGTGCCCTAGAATGATTTGAAACAACATTTAAAATTGTTCTCTGGTATCTACATAGAGGGTATATGGCTTATTTAAGATCAATAATTGTCCAGCTACGGTTTTACAGGTCCATTTACAACTCTAGAAATCTTCCCCAGGATGAAATGGTCTATTTTTGCCTTATTTGGAAGGGTCATGAATATTAATGCAGAGTTCTGCTCTGATTGGCTGTTTCACTGCGGCTCAATGATAGCAGGCACAACTTTACTGACCGTCTTGATGATGGAGAGATTAGGCATTCAACCTTATATATATATATATATCAATCAGTATATAATCATACTTCAGTTGTCAAAAATATAAATAAATATCAAATTACTATCGTTTCAACTTAAATGGTGGAGGTGGTGACGTTAGCTAGAAGGATGGAGTGAGCTATGTGTAAGCAACTAAACTAACATAGCATGTTACGTATCTATGGTTGGATTTACTAATTTATGACAACACTGGCATGAAATAATATTAACCTTTGTCATTAGACATACTATTTAGTTATGTAAGCCACTTGGATTATCCTATTCTTACCGTATAGCATCTTGCGTTGGATATAGACAACAACAGGAATATTATCGTTAATGTTGTCTCTCTAAGAAACTTTCGATTTAATCAGAAATGGTTTAGACAGTCAAGAAGTGGATAAAATCACTTACTGCTTGCAGGTATATGGTTGGAATTGCCCCTTTCTTCAGTATCAGACGCTGAGCAAAGCCTGCTTGATATTGTCCCAGGTTTGAAAAACTGTCCGTGGTGAAATGGGCTGAGCAAACTAACAACTTTGAATTACATTGTTGCGGTATCCGATTATAAATAAACATCAACCATGCCTGTTGACATGTTTTATTTGTGGGAAGAGTATGAAACGTCTTCACATCCCCTGCACAGCCTGGAACATAACATTTGTTTCCATGATCTGCCATGTTCGCTATCCTCGCGTCAGGCTTACTGCTGCAGAACTCCAGTTGATACGGCGGCTGCGCAGTTCCGCCTGACAGTGAACATGTGCTGGCATATGCAAATGTTGGGGGCGTACATATTAATGATCCCATCGATTGCATCACTGCTGGTGTTATGTTGAGATTCGTCTATTTTTCAGTGGTGTTTTTCACAAACGAGATTTACATATGAAGGAGGAGGCAATGGTGTTTGAGACTCACTGTATGTGATTTACATGTTCTGAACTCCTGTTGTTTAACTATGGCAAGGTTCATTCAATTTTTAATTCTAGGGCACCTTTAAATTCTTAAGCCAAACGTATACTTTGTTTTTTTACACGTACGCGAGTGTATGCGCACAGTCGAACGCACAGCCTTACAAAGTGTACTTCTTTTGACTCGTATGCATATACAGGTGTTCGACGCATGCGCAGTTTTGAGCAATCTCTTGCCATGAGTTACAACCAGGGGTAAAAGCATGCTGGAACGGTCCGGAACTGTGTTCCGGCACCTCATATAAATGAATAAATAAATAGATCCAGCAGTTGCAGTGCGAGAGCAGCTGGATCGTCTCACGCACAGCGCTGACAAACTCGTTTGACGCTTTCTCCGATCTATTTGCTTTATCCATTTGAATACAAGCGCAACATCATGTGTA
Organism: Romanogobio albipinnatus; assembly: GCA_023566225.1. NCBI lineage: Eukaryota > Metazoa > Chordata > Actinopteri > Cypriniformes > Gobionidae > Romanogobio > Romanogobio albipinnatus. The sequence continues at coordinate 17,274,842 of CM042263.1, forward strand.
CAGTAAAGGCTCTGTGGCGAAACTAGCTGAACCAGACTGAATAGCTCCGTCCATGTAAACTGAAAAACTAAAGTGTTGAGGTAAACTATAGGCGGCTTACACAACTGTAATCATGGCTGTAGCCAGCTTTGAGGTCACCGAGGATCCGGACCTCTGTATTTTTTTCGAGGTGTATACTGTATAATAAATGTTGTGAAATAATTGAATAATAGAGTATTAACACTACTTTAGTGCTGCAAGGATATCTTCTCATCTGAGCTGCCTGCGGTCTGTCACCGCTCGTCAATGTCAAAATATTTGAGATGACCAATCAAATTAAAGTAGGCGGGCTTTATGTTCACAGAAGCTGCTTCTGTGAGTGCAAATTCGCATTTCTCTGTGCAAGTCGCATGACACTTTAGTAAACGGTGCGAGATGTAGCTAAACTAAACCTTTCATATTTGACAGCTGTTTTAGGATAGAAATGTTAATAAATAAATTGGGCAAACTAATAACATTTTGTCTAGTTTCACCATTTTGAATTTAAAAAGGACATTAACAAAGCCGATTTCATCAGATTAGGCATAAGATAATAAATGTGTGTGTATATTGTGAATTCATTTATTAAACTTATTTACCTACCGTTCGTAGCCTACAACAAGTCTGAGAGTTGCCTCCATGGCGAGTGAATGCGTTCCAGGGCTGGAAATGTAAAAATCATTTAATTGAGAAATCAGAAAAGGGCGCATATATAACAGTTCAGTGCAAAATATGTTTGCCAACAATTAAAATGCTATCGAACCTGAGGAAGCATCTCCTATGATGAATGTTAACCTGATCTCAACAACAAATCTGAACCTGATCTCAACAAATCTCTCTTTTAGCTTGTCTCGTTTTGACTTGCAAAATAGAGCTATTTAACTGCTAACACAATGATTGGACATTGATCCAAACAATATTTTAGATGGAATATAACTTTCTTTAAAAAACAACAACAACAATACCATGCATGTTATGACTGCTATACTGTTGGGTCTCTTTGGGTTTCCAGTGAGTATGAAACTAGAATCTATTCTTACTTCTGTTAGTGAGAAATCAATATTAAGCCTATTCTTAAAAAGAATAGTATGCAGATTTGTACAATTTTTTTGTATCAGTAAGAAGAAAAAATTGTGTTTTCTCTTAAATATAACTCTAAAAACTGCCAGTTTAAATGTTTGAAAGTGATAAACGGTCAGTGTTGGGAATAACGGCATTATAGATAAACGGCGTTACTAACGGAATTATTTTTTTCAGTAACGAGTAATCAAACAAATTACTGTTTCTTCCGTTACAACGGCATTAGCGTTACTGAGAAAAAAAATGCGGCGTTACTATAATTGAGCTCACTGAAGCGGTTTTCATCCGAACAGGCTCTCTGTCAGTCGGACCTGCAACGTGCGTGTGTGTGTTCATGTGCGTGTTGGGTGGTGGGTTGGGTAGTACACATAACTGATGATGATTGTTGGGTGGGAGACAAGGTTGAGGTTGATAGGTTGAGTTCACACACACACACGCACACACACACACACACACACACACACACACACACACACACACACACACACACACACACACACACACACACACACACACACACACACACACACACCTATGACGCACACGCATATGCACAGTCAGCGATGGCAAGTCCAACGACTTCAAAGGTAGCTTTCGCAAACTGGAAGTATAAGCGCTACTTTTCCCTCATTGAGGTGAAAGGTAAGAATGTTTATGTAACGTGCAACTTATGCCCAGGAAGAAAGAGTCTCTCCACGTCTGTGGCCAGTAATTCTAATCTAATGAAGCCTCACATCATCACAGCCACAACATTAGTGGCTAAAAACCCAGGTGATAACGTGAGCTCCACTACCAGAGGATTAGTATAGTACTGATAATATTTACACTATACACTATATACTACACTATAGTAGGTCTACTGATAATATTTACAATATATTGAATTTGATAGGTGTCTCTCACATTGTCCCACAGCAACATTACAATAGTGTACATTAATGTACAATGTTTTATAATAATAATTTATTATATGTAGTGTCCAATTCATTCATTTAACATGTTTAATATTGGGGGCATCCAAGTTATTTGACATATTTGAACATTTGAAAAAAAAAATAAAAAAAATAACAGTAATTACTTTCCCTGGTAATTAGTTACTTTTATAATGATGTAACTCAGTTACTAACTCAGTTACTATTTGTAAGAAGTAACTAGTAACTATAATGAATTACTTTTTTAAAGTAACGTGCCCAACACTGTAAACGGTTGAAAACATTTGTTAGAAATTTAGAAAAGTAATCAAATGTAATCAGTTACATTACTTTAATAAATAGGGTAAATTGTAATCTGTAACTTATTACATTTCTAAAGTAACCTTCCCAACACTGTGTGGCAAGTAGCCGTGTAATAAGTGGGAGAATGTACATCCAGCCGGTTGTTATCGCAGAATAAACTCCTTCAGGCTGATGCAAGACCTGGGGCCTCATTTATAAATGTTGCGTATGCACAAAAGAAGGTGTACACCGCTCTCTACGCAATACTTGGTATTTATAAAAAGCAAACTTGACGGGAAAATGTGTGGTCCTTTACGCAAGATCTGATCCAGGCGTACGCACAAAAAATGGCGACACCGTCGGCAGATGGAAGAAACACGTGAAAGTGTGTGAAACTGTAGACCGTTGTGTAAAAGAAATGGCAATACTGCCTCTTATATATAACATGAAGACTGTTGTGAATTTCCTTTTCCTCGTTTGAAGAAGAGACCAGGAGACTTGGATAGGTTTTTTCTTAAGCAGGATTCTTTAATGAGAAAACGTGCTGTCTTTCCGCTGAGGTCATCAAGTCTAACTTAACAGTACCAAACACTGTAATTTATCTACATTTCAGGGGGAGGGACTATACAGCAGGGGAGGAGACACTCTGAACAATACAATGCAAATGTTGTATAGGAAAACAGGGACACAACCCAAACATTCCTGTCATCAGTCTTGATTCAATCAGCACAACAGTGTCACTCAAATGGACAGATGCTAATCCAATCACTCAGGGGCTCCAAGAGCCACTAAAGACAAATGGTGCTCATTTTACTTACAATGAAGAGAAAACAGGAACTGGCCTGGAAGATTTGCATAGCAGACTAACTAATCTGATATCATCATTTTTACCTTAAATGCTAAAGTTATGTATCTTCCTAAATTTGTAATCCTACAAGACTTCACAAAGCAAGTCTTACAATTAACAGCCTACACGAACACCCGTTTGATCGATCTGCAGTGTAAAACAAACAAACGAAAATTACAACAGAAATGCAAATTAACACATATTTGCAAAAAGAAAAGTGAAATATGTTCTGCAATAATATTGGCATATTATGCCATTCATCCTCATAAATAATATGGTAAACAGAACGAAATAGCTAATGTACATAACTGATATTCTCGTCAATGTGTCCGTCTGGCGGAGCAGATATAGATGCAATTAGATAGACAGACAGATAGATAGATAGATAAATAGATAAATAGATAGATAGATAGATAGATAGATAGATAGATAGATAGATAGATAGATAGATAGATAGATAGATAGATAGATAGATAGATAGATAGATAGATAGATAGATAGATAGATAGATAGATAGATAGATAGATAGATAGATAGATAGATAGATGGAAATAAAATGCCCTATCACAATGCGTAATGACGCACAATGGCTGATCTTGCGCTCTTAGAAGATGTGGCAAATGGAAGGATTCGGAGTGAACGCATCTTCACACAGCAAGAAGACTTGCTGGCAAACGAGGACACACTCTGGCGATGGAGCGCTAGATGCTTTTTTGCCTCGACTTTGATGTCCGACCATTTCTTTTTTATTTCGGCCATGGTCCGAGGTTGTGAGGCTACAGCATTTACGGCGTCTGCAACCTTTTGCCACTCAAGTGCCTTTTTGGCATTAGTAATGCCCACACTGTGCCCTCCAAAACAAAATTTGTATCCTCTTTTCAACCTTGCCAACAATAACTTCTACTTCACATTGAGTGAAGTTACGTTTTTTTTATTTCCTCTCTGTTTGCCATGATTTCGCAATCGATGAATATTAACTTGTGGGCGTTTCACGGACTATTTATGGGCAACTATGGGCGTGACATGAAGCTGCAAAAGCTGCGCTACATTTAGAATTGATTATGATTTATTAAGGGAAAACTGCGTAGGATGTGCGTGCGCACAGTTTTATAAATCTGAATATTTCGGTGCGTACGCACGTCCTATATTTCATCCATACGCCACTTCTGACGCAAATCCTACGCAAAGTTTTATAAATGAGGCCCCTGATCCTGATCACTCTGCCAGGGTTTATTCTGTGATAACAACCAGCTGGATGTACATTATCCCTTGCATATAAAAAAATGAAATCTTCAAACACAAGAGATTGATCCATACTAACTACTTCAATGAGAAATCATAAGACATCTTAACGCCAGATATTCTCTCAACAAACAACATCACATATCACGATGCCTCGAGGGCCATGTGTTGAGCAGCTCTGGATTAATGTTTAATAATAAACCTTGTTTGCATGATTATGTTGAATATGCATGTTATTTGAATGCTGCATGCACAATATTAAATCATTTATAAGTCACATGACTGCTAATACAACACAGAGGCCTGTAATTGCATTATACTAATTATATTTGCCTTTGTCATGACCTATTGCTCAATTTGTTTTTCTCTCTTTTCTGTTTTCCCCTCAGGGATGTCTTTCAAATAGAAGATATTGCTTTGAACTACCGAGACCCCAAGGGCGATCTGATACGGATATTAGACGATGAAGACGTCGCTCTCATGGTGCAAGAGAGCAAACATACAGGGTCAAAGGTCAAACGACCCGTGAATCAGTTTCCTTGGGAGCTGCTGGTCACACATGCCAAAGATATGACGGTCTACAGCACAGACTATTAAGACGAGCACGCTTTTCTACCACCTCTTCATGTCCTGTAGTTTCCTAAGTATTTTAAGTGGTTTTCAAATTGAAAACCATTTTTTAAAGGGATAGTCCACCCAAAAATGACAGTTCTAGTATTATTTACTTGCTTGTGAACAGGTAACAAATGACAAAATATAGCTGCAAGCAGCAATTATCGTGGCCCAAGCACAATAGAAGCAAAACATGGAAGCTAGCAGCAGACCAACTGCAAAACATTTGGAGACAATTTTAAGCAAAAAGCCCATAAAACCCATAAATACATTGTGTTATATAGATGTTTCATTCATTTAAAGCACCACCAATTGGCACAGTCCCACCGCTTTTTGTGTGTCCTCAGAGTGCCCCCATACATAAGTGTGTCAATTTTGGTGAAAATATCTCATTTCGTTTAGCAGTTATAGACATTTGAATTTATGAGCATATAAAAAATAACCCACACCTGGCTTTGATTGCATTTTTTGCCACTTACTATCAAAATTTTATTTTGACATTTGGCCATTAATTATTAGTCAACCCGCTATGATTCCGATTTTCCTATGGTAGTTTTGTCTCAATCGGACTAGCAGTTTCAAAGATATTCGCTAAAGTTGTTTAAATCACAATGTTAAAAAGTTTAACAAACCATAAGGCGAAATCTAGCGTGTTTGATATCGTTGGGCTCGGCAAGGATTCAGGAATCTGATGACTCCCGCGAAACTAAGTCAACCAAATCCAAAGTTATAAGCATGTTAATATTTGGTTTTACAACTAGGTGGCGCTGGCTCCAAACTTCTCAGGCTCCTTCAGGGCATTGTGCCTATGACCCATACCTTGTTTCATAATGATACGCTAATGCGTTCATGAATCTAACAAGACCACTTCAGAAGTTATAAGCAAAAATAGCCATTTTTCGGATCTCCGGACAAGTAGGTGGCGCTGTGCCGAAACGTAGCCTCAGGTCTGAACTTTTTTTTAAAAATGAAAAAAATAAAAAAAATAAGCACGCCCAGCCCAGGTGAGAAAAAGTATCGCAAAAATAATGTAACTTTCCATAAAAAAATAACTAAATTAGTTACTTTTTCAATATTGTAACTCATTACTTTTAAAAGTAACTTTACCCAACACTGCCCTTGAATTGTTCTGTAGAGTCAGAATCAGTCTGAATGATTCGTTCATGAATCAGACTGATTCAGTTCTCAATTTACTGATTCACTGATATGATCGCAACGGTCCACAGCTCACTGGAAGGAAAGATTTGTCATATGGACAATTTTTTATGGCGCATTTGTGTCTTTTTGTTAATTTAAAGTTTAAAGTTGAAGTTTGTGTTTATTATTGTTTTATGGAAAAGCGCAACCAGGTGAAAGTGGATACGAGGGTGAGAAAGTAATACCATAATTTTCATTTCTGGGTGTCTAATTCTTCAACAAAACCAGTATTTCACAGTGGAATCTATTGCTGAATATAATTTATACATTTTCAGTGCTAATAAATATAGATTTTCTTCTGCATTATAAGCAGTAATGGTGGTGTGACATCTGGATCATTTCACTTTTTTTTTTTTTTTTTTAAGTGTTTAGCCAACTTCCTCTTTCAATTCCTTTCTTTGCAAAAAAAGTATTTTCATAAATCATGGGTGACTTGATGTGTGGTGCCTCTTGACTTTAATGGCATGATGTATGCACTTGTAAATATGTAATTTTTATACATTAAAGTAAGAAGGTGATGATATCTCACACATATGTACATTTACATCACACACACAAACCCACAAACACTCTTTATGCAAGTCTGAGTTTGATACATTAAAGTGTAGAAGGAGCCTGATCGGACAGATATATCAGTGTGAGAAATGTTCTGAACCTGAATAAGCTACAGCTAATCATTAGCGGTGTTTGCTAAGGCAAGCTTCACTAACACATTACTCATACTTAGAGTTAGTGATTTCAACAAACAGCTGTATAACTGTACAACAGAGAACGATACCTCAAATTGTTTGTTTATTATTACTTTTCACATGGTAAACTAGGCCATAAAATAAAACAAACATTGAAACTAATATAATATAATTAGCGCTGTCAAATCGTGATTAATCGCATCCAAAATAAAAGTTCATAGTTCATGTCTCCAGCACATCTTGTCAGGCTGTAAGATCGCTCTCTCACAGGGACGCTACAGATGGCGCCACGATCAGGTCCTGAGAAAGCTAACCGAAGTACTGGAGGAGTGCCGACAGGGTAGCAAACAACCACCAGCAGCAGAGGACCCCACCACCTTTGTGTCGGAAGGAGGGGTAAGGAGAAGCACCAGATCAAGAGAAACAGCAAGGCCCTTCTCCCCCAACCAGGAGTGGAACATGAGGGTTGACCTGGACAGGCAGCTCCGGTTCCCCACGGAGATAACCACCACATCTCTCCGACCAGACATAGTGGTGTGGTCAACCAAGGCAAGATCGATGCACCTCATTGAGCTCACTGTACCACTGGAGGAGGGGATCGAGGCCGCCTTCGAACGGAAGAAGGCCAAGTACTCAGAGCTCGCTGCTGAGTGCCGGGAGGCTGGCTGGAAGACTACCATCTACCCAGTGGAGGTCGGATGCCGAGGTTTCCTTGGGTTGTCAACCATACGCCTCTTGAGGGAAGCAGGAGTGACCGGAGGGAGGCTAATTAGGGCAACAAAGGATCTGGCAGAGGAGGCAGAGAAAGGTAGCTTTTGGCTCTGGCTGAGGAGGAAAGATAGGTGTTGGGGGAAGAACATCTAACCCCAGACAACAGCTGCAGGGAGAACAGCTATCAGCTGCAGGGGGTGACAGGGAGACGTCCCTGTCGCTGCTCCGCCACCAGGAGACGTTCCAGAATTAAAGGAGCGAAACGTTGGTGAATGGCGGTTTCTGGCTGATGACCCTGCAGCTGACCCATGGGCACTGGAGGAGGTGCGACAGGCAGCAATGCCCAGCAGGTGATAACATCTTCCTGTGCAATTACTAAAAATGTTAAATATGTTAAAAAAGCAATTAAATTAATAATAGAATAAAGTATCTTATTAATTTAATATTTTAGTATTTTAACAAATAGAATAGAAAAATAAAATATATTACATTTACAATATAATGTGTGTGTGATATATATATATTAGACTAAGATTAGACTGGCATATTAGATTTTTTTTATGTGGTTTTAAATTTGGGGAAGGAATCATATGGCACATTGAAATCTGCAAGTCATGCAGTTTTGAAACTTGTGGCAAAGTAAACACATTTGAGGTCAAGTTGGCACAGGCTGAAAAAAGTTCATAACACTTGAGGATGTCGGTGTGACCAGCAGATCATGGAGTTCACCACCGACTGCACTGATTCCTGAGGCAGGCGGTCTGATGGTAAGCGCAACTGTTTCTGCTGGTGTCCGTTCACAGGTGTTTCTGGCTCATCTTTAATTATTTCCTCTGAATGTTTTTCGTGTTTTTAGGGAATATCAAAAATTTCATCCTCACCTGCAGCTGTACAATCAGAATTTTCCATGTATCCAGACTTCTCTTTCTTCTTGACTCTCACTGGACTGTGGACATCAACCCTCACAGGATGTCCTCAACATGGCACATCTGCTCCTCCAGGTTAGAGTTGTTTTTCTATAACATATGTGTGTTTAAAGGTGAGTTCACCTGGCATAATTAAGAGATTTCAACTTGTAAAAAACGTTCATGTCCTAATAGAGCTCATAATCCATTTTTTTCCTAAGAGCTCCTACTTGTACCATTTGGCCGCTGCAGATTTATTTAGGCTTTGATAGTGTTGCCATAAAAACGCATAATTCCCAATTCCGAGGATGTGACCAGCTCCGAGTAGAACATCACGTGTTGGCATCTGAAAATTACGATAATTACGACATGGCGTGAATGCAGCATAGGTACATTGGTAGCTTTTTCTTCTATTCCCAGAATCCTCTGCTCTGGAGTCTTTGGAGTGCTGTAATGACTACCGCACCCATATCCAATGCAGCTGGAGGGACGATCCTCATATTCCACTCGCTCTGATCCACATGGACCCAGATGACCACCGGTGAGGCATTAGTATAGCATAACACACTGATATTATAGCAATAATAGTAAAATAACATTAATTTGGTTGTACTAGAAGAGTAATAATAGTCAAACAATATTAATTCAGTAGTGGCAGTAGCAGAATAATAAGTGAAATGTAAATAATTATTATTAAATGAATAATACTAATAATAATTTGTGAATAATAAATAGTGAATCAATCAAAATTCAGTAGTAGTATACACTAAAATGTTAGTCATTTGATCAGAAAAATAATTTAAAATGGTTAAAATATAAGCTAGCATATATGAAGAGTAAAGGGAAAAAAAGAGAATGCATGTAATTTTACTGTCAAATGTGTTTAACTTTTAATTGACTTAATTTTATATGATTGTATTTTATATTCATATTACCATGCTTGTAACATTATTATTATTATTTTTTTTTACAAATATATTACTGTTAGGATTTAGGCACAATTTTGTGATTAAATATGTGCTGGAGTTTCTAACTGAGTAATAATTAATGCATGACATGTATAATAAATATAGTTATAACTGTAAAATATATTGTATGATTGCTTATTTTTATGATTTTTGATTTATTCCAGAGTGTCTCCCTGTATAAAAATTATAATTATGAATTATATTAATAATAATAATAATTTAGTATTAATGTAGGGATAACAGTGAATAAATCATAATTCAGTAGTGGTATACACTAAAATGCTAAAATAATTTAAAATGTTTATAAATAAGCTACTATGCATGTAATTTTACTGTAACATGTTTTTAACTTTTCATTTACTTAGTGTTCAGAATTTTATATGATTTTTCATTATATTTATATTTTTCATTTATATTCACTGAGGCAATAGATACACTTCTACAGTAAAAATACAGTTAAAATGATTTTAAATAGTTTTATTTAATGTATTACAAGTAAAAAGTATGAATCAGCTTACAATTTATGGGGAAAGAGGCATTCCCAGAATGCTTGTATCATTTCCACAAATTGTTTTTTACAGTAAATAAAAAAATAATATTAAAAAAGAACAAGATTACAACGTACAATGACACTTAATGTTATGGATTAGGGCCACATATTTTATTAAAGATGTGCTGGATTTCCTAACTGAGTAATAATGAATGCATGACATGTAGAATAAATACACTAATGCACAAGTTAAATATATCGCTTATTTGTATGATTTTTGCTTTATTCCAGAGTATCTCCCTGTGTTCAGACTCCTAAGCCTTCCCAGAATCCTGCTGGGCAGGAGAGAATTTGTTGTCAGTATAACACATCTCTGTTTGCCATCGGCTTTGATGATGTGTTCTTCTTTCACACGCCACACTCTTCCGTCATTTCCAAAACCTTCAGACTCACAAAATTTGGTAAAATTAGTCCAGTTAACATATACCATAGACATACTTAAGAACTGGCTATTTATGTTATGCAAGCTCAAGCTATGTCTACTCTTGATTTCCCGACAGAAGATGCGGATCCAGACTGGAATTTTTACCAGCTAGATGATACACCCCCTCCCTCACGTCTGACCTCTGACTCCTTCAGGCTGCATGAACAAGAGAGCTCAGTGAGTGTCAAAATGACCACAGGTTCAGTCAGAAGTCAGACTCTAAACTGACATAAGAAACTTTTTGGGCAAATGTAAAGGCCCTTTCACATCAAAATTTAACTAATAAGGTTGAAGGAAATTCAAATTCACGCTTGTACAGCTAAAACAAACCTTTCAGCTGTGCTTCCATTCTAGATTGCAGAAGAACACTTCACCAATAGAAACAAAAAAAAAGTAATTTTTGCTTATGGTTTAACTGAATCCTCGAACGTCAGCAGCAAGTACATTGGTCAATAAACTGAGATTAAATGCATACAAATTTTTGTTATTTAACATTTAATTATTCAAGGTTTGCGTATATTCTGATTTTGCTTTTCACTGATTTCATTCATTTTAAGGACTACTGAATCTTTTTTGCGCAAGTGAGATTAGTAAATGCATGCTCACATTAAAGGTCCCGTTTTTCGTGTTTTTATGAAGCTTTGATTGTGTTTACAGTGTGCAATATAACATGTGTTCATGTTTCGCGTGTAAAAAAAACAGTATTTTTCACACAATTTACTTATCTGTATACTGCTGTTTTCACTGTCCTAAAAACGGGCTGATGAGTTCCTTGTTCTATGAAGTCCCTCCTTCAGAAATACGTAACGAGTTCGGATTGTGCCAGCGGTTCCCGTGTTGTGATTTGACTGCAGCTTAGCGCACGTTGCCCGGTTCCTGTGTTGTGATTTGACAGCAGCTTAGCGCACGTGGCACGGAAAGGTCACGCCTCTTAACGGGGAGATGTATGCGCTCAATGATCTCTACAGCGTCCCTGGGAAAGCCAAACAAAGGTGATTTGACTCCGGGATGAAAATAACAGCGTCTCGACGACATGGCGACAAACACACTCAAACGCAACACTTCCTCTTCTCCACGCAACACTTCCTCTTCTCCACATGGGAGAGCAACAAGACCACGCCCCCTTTTTCGCGTATTCTTGTGGGCGGAGGTTAGTCAACAAACTGTTCTACTGACGTCATTAAAGCAGGCTGTACCAGGATGTAGTCCAAGCCGGCCGTTCGCTGTAGGCTTTGAAAGGGAACTTCTGTTAAATAAAATATCTCGCTTGGCATTGAACTTTGAGCTTTATAATTTTACAGGTATTATTCATGCTCTAACAGCAACATTACACACTAACTAAAGTTTGAACAGTGGGATCAAGAAGAACGGGACCTTTAAGTCTAGAACTACGTTAACCTAGCATGGATGCCAGCCGAATTTAGCCCCGCCCACAACATTTGAGGTCAACGATGATGGACAGACGATAAACAGTAACGTAAGCATCCTCGTCACCAAAGAGCGCTTGGGTTGAATTTGTTCTAATCCTAAACGGAGAACTTGTTCGTATATGCATTCCCCTTTACTATTTCTCTCAAAAATGATGATCGTGTTGGTAAGTACTCTGTGTATCCTTAAATTCTTTTTACAAAACCGGCAAAGATCGTTTACACTCATCTTCTTCTTCTTATTCCAGTGTGCGTGCAGCTGAGTTCTGTTGACAACTATGCGTCGCTCCTTTGGTCTGTCATTCAGTCAATAAATTCAGTCAATAAATGGGAAAACGAAGTAACTTGCGTTCCCTTTCGTTCAGTCACTACGACGTACGTTAGTGACTAACGAATCGGGGTTTCGCTTAGAAGCCTATCATCTTCGAGAATTCAACAGCGCCCAATGGCAGTGCCAATGCCATGGGCATGCGGAATTTGCATGCGTAACTCCGCCCCACCCTGTGGGTATATAAGGAAGTACGCTGGCAACATCGCATTATGTTTCTGCTTTGGAGCCAAGAGCATCTCTTCACTCCTACAAGCCTGAATTCTGAAGTCTTCTCTTCAGTCTTCGAGACAAGCGGTTCTCCAGGGTGTTGGTGTTACGGCGCATTCCAGCGATCTCGCATTGCCTGCCTGCTGATCTGTGCAGTGATCTGCAACAGCTGTGTGTGTTATTACTGGGCGCTTCGGCACTCTGCAGAGCTTTCCTCTCACAAAAAGAGCTTGCGCGTGGCACGTCTTTTTCAAGACGGTTCGCCCGTGCACTTCCGGGTGCGATCGATCTCCGTTGCTGTCTATGGGCACATTCACTGCTCGACGTGTTTGGGCTTCAGCACGTTCGGGCAGTGATTGTGGATGTGTCATGTTCCCACTGCGGGAACGTGACCATCACGATGTCGCGGTCGAGACTCAGTGATCTCCGCAAGGAGAGAGAGTCCCCTCTGCCACACCCCAATATACCGTCTCTGAGAGAGGTGGTACTTTGGCTGGTGGCCAGGGTGACCTGAGGGCGGTGCGTGGTTTAAGAACCCCGACGATCATTCCTCGGGCCACGCCCCCCTCTCGCACATCGCTTCCCGCGAGTGCTGGACTGAAACAGCGGCCCGTCTCTGACGCCTCGTTCGTTTCGTTCACGCTCCAGATAGCGGCGCATCCCAAGGTGGGCTAGATCCTTTGGGGATGACGATTAGGTTGTGCTCCGCCTCCGGGTGTGTCAGCACTGCCTGATCTGACCTAGAGTTGATAGCCATGTTATCTCGGGCAGCCGCGAGCCTCGCGCTGGTGTGGAACTCCGCCCAGTCGCGAGTGCTCGTGGTTGCGCGATCGGTTTTTGTGGGCGGCACCCGACAGCTGTTGGGCCCCGCCCCCAATGCCTTTCGCTCCCGAGGTGCATGAGGAGATCACGCGGTCCTGGAAGTCCCCGTGCTTCCCGTGACCGTTTGGTGGCCTCCTCCGCCTTCTCTGCCCTTGATGGGGCCGCGGCCTAGGGTACACTGGGGCCCCCTCCCCACTGTTAAACAACTCTGTTGCGCACTACGGTGTCCACAGAGGGCTTTGACGTGGTGTGGCTGTCCTAAGCACCCTCCCTAAGCCTGTGGGCTCGTCTACTTCGGTGGCGTGGTCCTGCAGTGCTATGGGGTAGGCCGCCGCCCCTTTGCACATGCACAAGGGTGGAGCTGACCCAGGGCTCTTTGTTGAGCTGCGTGCCGCCACTGATCCCGCCCTCTGGGTGGTGAAGGTGGCCACACGCTCCCTCGGTCGGGCGATGTCAAGTCAAGTCAACTTTATTTATATAGCGCTTTTAACAATGTAGATTGTTTCAAAGCAGCTTTACAGTGTTAAACAGCAAAATAATGCAGCCTAATTTTATTCAGCTGTATAGCCATTTGATGTCATCAGTTCATTTCAATTTCCATACGGTGACAGTGTGGGCTTTAGATCAATAATTAGATCAGTAATTTAGTTTACATGGTTAAATTAGTTTATTAATTAGATTTATTTCGATGTTTAGTTGAAAAATATAGTGTCCCCAACTGAGCACGCCAAGCCAGAGGCAACAGTGGCAAGGAAACCAAAACCCCATTAGGTGACCTAATGGAGAAAAATAAACCTTGGGAGAAACCAGGCTCAGTCGGGGTGCCAGTTCTCCTCTGGCCAATTTACAAACAACGTATTATTATTATTATTCTGGCTGCTTTACAGGTCAGAGGTCATAATAGATCGGAATATTCAAAGGACCGGAGGCAACACGCTGGAGACGGGTTTATTGAGGATGATGTTGATTAAATAATTATTAAAGTGCAATATTCGAATGATCGGCGGCAACACGCTGGAGACGGGTTTATTGCGGATGACATATCGATTTAAGTATTATTTAATGTTAATATTCGAACAATCGGAGTCATCACACTGGTGACGGGTTTATTTAGATGCCGTGTCGATGAGGCAGTTGCAGGGGGAGGATAATTGACACGGTCTCTGCAGACACTTCGGGGTCCTGTGTTGGTCTTCTCTGGTCCACCATCTGATTAGGATACGGCCCGGATCTGGCTGACTGCAGTAAACCTCGGGATAAAACAGAGAGAATATCATTAGCGTAGATGCCATTCTTCTGATGATGTAACGAGTACATCAGGTGTTATGGGAAGTGTTCCCGGTTCCGGCTGACCTAGTTAATGCAGCCTAACAATCAATTAATTGATAAAGTGTTTTATGTGTATGCCACAGTAAAGAGATGTGTTTTTAGTCTAGATTTAAACTGACAGAGTGTGTCTGCTTCCCGAACAATGCTAGGAAGACTGTTCCAGAGTTTAGGAGCTAAATAGGAAAAGGATCGACCGCCTGCAGTTGATTTGGATATTCTCGGTATTAACAACTGGCCAGAATTTAGAGATCGCAGTAGACGTGATGGAGTATAATATGTTAAGAGCTCGCTCAAGTATTGGGGAGCTAAACCATTTAGTGCTTTGTAAGTAATAAGCAAGATTTTAAAATGTATGCGATGTTTAATAGGTAGCCAGTGCAATGTTGACAGAACTGGGCTAATATGGTCATACTTCCTGGTTCTAGTAAGTACTCGAGCTGCTGCGTTTTGGACCAGCTGGAGTTTATTTATTAAGCGAGCAGGGCAACCACCCAATAGAGCATTACAATAATCTAGCCTTGAGGTCATGAACGCATGAACTAACTGTTCAGCATTTTGCATTGAGAGCATGTGCCGTAATTTTGATATATTTTTAAGATGGTAGAAAGCAGTTTTACAGATACTAGAAACGTGGCTTTCAAACGAAAGATTGGTATCAAAGAGCACACCCAGGTTCCTCACTGACGACGAAGACTTGACAGAGCAGCCATCAAGTGTTAGACAGTATTCTAGGTTACTACTTGTGGAGCTTTTTTGTCCAATAATTAAAAATTCAGTTTTTTCTGAATTGAGTTGCAGGAAATTACCAGTCATCCAATGTTTTATGGCGGCTATGCATTCCGTTAATCTTGTGAATTGGTAAATTTCTTCTGGGCGTGAAGAAATATAGAGCTGAGTATCGTCAGCATAACAATGAAAACTAATGCCATGCTTCCAAATAATATCTCCCAGTGGTAGCATGTACAGGGTGAAGAGTAGCGGTCCTAGCACTGAGCCTTGTGGTACTCCAAACTGAACTTGCGATCGGTGTGACATCTCTTCATTTACTGCTACAAACTGAAAACGGTCGCATAGGTATGATTTAAACCATGATAAAGCAATTCCACTAATACCTACATAATTTTCGAGTCTATTCAAAAGAATGTTGTGGTCGATGGTATCAAATGCAGCGCTAAGATCGAGTAACACTAATAGAGAGATACAGCCACGATCGGATGATAAGAGTAAATCATTTGTAACTCTGATGAGAGCAGTCTCAGTACTATGATACGGTCTAAATCCTGACTGGAAATCCTCACAGATACCATTTCTTTCTAAAAAGGAACATAATTGTGAAGACACTGCCTTTTCAAGTATTTTTGACAGAAAGGGTAGATTTGAGATTGGTCTATAATTGACTAATTCTGTAGGATCAAGTTGCGGTTTTTTAATAAGTGGTTTAATAATAGCCAACTTAAAAGTTTTCGGTACATATCCTAATGACAAAGATGAATTAATGATATTAAGAAGAGGATCTATGACCTCTGGTAGCATCTCTTTTAATAGCCTAGTCGGTACAGGGTCAAGCATACATGTTGTTGATTTTGATGATTTAACGAGTTTAGCCAATTCTTCTTCTCCTATAGCAGTGAATGATTGTAATTTTTCCTCAGTGACACTACAATGCTCTGTCTGATGTGATACTGTAGTAGACGGCTGCATGGTTAAAATTTTCTTCCTAATATTATCAATTTTACATGTGAAGAAGTTCATAAAGTCATTACTGCTGTGCTGTTTACAATCATCAGAAGTTGAAGCTTTATTTTTGGTTAATTTAGCCACTGTATCGAATAAATACCTTGGGTTGTGTTTGTTTTCCTCCAAGAGAGTTGAGAAATAAGCAGATCTAGCAGTTTTTACGGCCTTTCTGTATGCGATCATGTGCTCTTTCCACGAATTTCGAAAGACCTCTAGTTTTGTTTTCTTCCAGCTGCGCTCCATTTTTCTGGCTGCTGTTTTAAGGGCCCGGGTGTGCTCGTTGTACCACGGCGTTGGACTATTTTCTTTAATCTTCTTTAAGCGCAGAGGAGCAACTGTGTCTAAAGTACTGGAAAAGAGAGAGTCAATAGTTTCTGTTGCAACATCGAGTTCTTCTATGCTATCTGGGTTGCTGAGGAGATGATACTGATGAGGAAGAGTATTTAAAAAGCAATCTTTAGTAGCGGCAGTGATTGTCCTGCCATTTTTGAAACGAGGGGGCGGCTTTGCAACTTTAGCTAAATTAAGTATACAAGATACTAAGTAATGATCTGAGATGTCATCGCTCTGCTGCAGAATTTCAACGGTATCAACATTAATTCCATGTGACAATATTAGGTCTAAAGTATGATTATGGCGATGAGTGGGTCCTGACACGTGTTGCCTAACTCCAATAGAGTTTAGTGTATCTTTAAATGCTAATCCTAATACGTCTTTTTCGTTGTCTACATGGATATTAAAATCACCAACAAATAGTACTTTATCTACGGCCAGTACTAATTCTGATAGAAAGTCAGCAAATTCTTTGATAAAGTCTGTATTATGCCCTGGTGGCCTGTATACAGTAGCTAACACCAATGTTGAACGGGTTTTGTCATGTACACTACATAGCGTTACATAAAGCACCAAAACTTCGAAGGAATTATATTTGAAACTAGACTTCTGAGTAATACTGAAGATATTATTATAAATTACAGCAACCCCTCCCCCTTTACCTTTCAGACGCGGCTCATGTTTATAACAATAATCTTGGGGGGTGGACTCATTTAAAGTAATGTAGTCGTCAGGTTTTAGCCAGGTTTCTGTCAAACACAGCATATCAAGATTATTATCTTTAATAATATCATTAACAATAAGCGCTTTTGGGGAAAGGGATCTAATATTCAGCAATCCAAGCTTTATCAATTGTTCATCTGTATTATTTCTTTTGTTTATTTGTTGGACATCAATTAAATTTTTACTGTTGAATGGTTTTGATGTTTTTTTGTATTTACTAATTCGGGGAACAGACACAGTCTCTATATGATAATATCTCGGTGAAAGAGTCTCTATGTGCTGGGATTTATCTGACTCCGGTGACGTGAGACAGCTAGCAGACGGTCGGTTTAGCCAGTTTGTCTGCTTCCTGACCTGGGCCCTAGTGAGTCAAGGTTTAGCTCTAAGACTATGTGCCAAATTACTAGAGAGAAGAGCGGCACCACCCCAGGAGGGATGGATGCCATCCTTCTTCAACAGGTCAGGTCTGCCCCAAAAACTTTTCCAATTGTCTATGAACCCTATGTTATTTTGCAGACACCACTTAGACAACCAGCCATTGAGTGATGATAGCCTGCTAACTATCTCATCACTCCTTCTAACGGGGAGCGGACCAGAACAATAAACAGCCTCTGACATCGTACTAGCGAGTTCACACACCTCTTTAATGTTAATTTTGGTGATCTCCGACTGGCGAAGTCGAACATCATTAGTGCCGACGTGAATAATAATCTTAGAGAATTTACGATTAGCTTTAGCCAGCACTTTTAAATTTGCTTTGATGTCAGGCGCTCTGGCTCCCGGTAAACAAGTGACTATGGTGGCTGGTATCTTCACATTCCGTGTAATAGAATCGCCAATGACTAGGGCACTTTCAACAGGATACTCAGTGGGTGCTTCACTGAGAGGGGAGAACCTGTTTGATGTTCTAACCGGAACGGAAAAGCGGTTTTTTGGTCTGCGACTATGCTGCCTCACTGTCACCCAGTTGCCCTGCTGCGAGGGCCCTGCAGCCGGAACCGAAGAATGTACAGAGTTCACTAAGCTATTCACATCCAAATCAGTGTCTAAAGCTGTTACATCCTCACTACTCTCAGATAAAGTATGGATGCGTGTTTCTAATTCTGAAATCTTCTCCGTCAGCCTAACTATCTCCTTACATTTATCACATGTGAAGCCCTGTTCGCCAGCGGAGAAGCCTATACTAAACATGCAGCATGAAGTGCAAGTGATAATGACAGGAGAAGACATGACTTACCGTATTTGTTGATTAATCCAATTTACCACTTACCACAATCGTATGCTGGACACTATTTACTAATCCAACTAATGAACTCAGAGAGCAGGAGACCCGGGTGCAGAGATGACAAGCTAACAGGCTAGCGAAATGCTAACGTGTGATGGTGATTTAGATTAAAAGCTAGCGATGTCAAATTTAACGTGATAGGCAATTTTTAAACAATTTATGGTGATGAGTAAGTTATATTTAGCAGTAGAATAAAGAGGAAATATCAAGATAAAGATTCAAACGTGAGCAAGGCTGTACAGAGCTACAAACAGGCACACAGGAGGCACACAGGAGACAGGAGCAATCGATCAGGCAGGCAGGATCAGGCAGGAGCAATCGATCCGTCACGGGAGATGTCCACAGCTGTGGTCCGGGAGAATTTCCTGGCCTTACCTGGTGATATGGGGGGGTTGACTGAGCCCGCCTCCTCAACTCGCCCATATCCCAGGCTGGCCTCTTTGGCGGCGCGGCCGAGAACTGCGCCCAACAGTTCTTGGCCGCCCCAGAGCAGACTGAGGCTGTAACACGTAATGCCCCGGCGGCTGGCTGCTGCACCAGCCGCCGGCCCAGTCGCCTCAGTCCGCTCGCCGCCGAGGGCGCCCTCCCTCCTCCCGTCCGGCCCCAGCAGCAGCCTTCTCCGGGCCGCGCCGTGGAGGTGGTTGCAGGATGTCGCCCAGTCCGCTCCTCAGCCTGGCTAAAACGCCAGGCTGGAGGTGGACAACTCAGAGATGGGTTCCAGTTCTTTCCAGGGGATGGTAGCAGGGCCTCTCCTTCCCCCGGTGGAGGGCCGGGGGAAAATCCTTCTGCTGCTGGCCCTCGGGCTAGCAGCGCTTGGAAAGAACTCATGTTCCTGTCTCTGAGGATCCAGAGACCGGTGATGACAGTGTGTGCCGCCTCCGGGCCGCGCCACTCTCGTCCCTCTCTCTCGCCAGCCTCCTCTCAGAGCAGACCCCAGTGGAACGTGCGTCCTTCCCTGGTCTCCTCTGTCAGGACGCAGCAGTTAACCGTGCCCCCGCACCGGGACGCCCAACAGCCTATCCCCTGTCATACGTGCGGAGGTTGTCACCCTACTGGCGAAGGGTGCGATCGAGCCTGTCCCTCCAGCCGAAGTGAAGTCCGGCTTCTCAGCCCTTACTTCATTGTACCCTAGGAAACCGGTGGGTTATGGCCAATCCTGGATCTACCCGTCTTGAACCGATCCTTCTCAGGCTTCCGTTCAGGATGTCGGTAGCGAACGCCTCTTTGGACGCGTTCGTCCGGTAGATTGGTTGCAGCGATCGACCTGAAGGACGCTTACTTCATGTCTCCTTCCTCGACACGGGCCGTTCCTACGGTTTGCTTCGAGGGGCAGACATTCAGTACGCAGTCCCCCCCATTCGGGCAGCTCTGTCCCCTCGTGACTCTACGTAGTCTATCGAGGCAGCCCTTGCGCCACTCGGCAGCACGGGGTTCGCATCCTGAACTACTTCGATGACTGGCTCATACTGGGTCACTCTCGTAAGCAGGTCTGCGGACACAGAGTCCAAGTGCTCCGGCACTTAGCCCGTCTGGGCCTTCGGGTCGACTGGGAGAAGAGCGACTCTGCCCCGTGCAGAGGATCTCCTTTCTCAGTGTGGTTTCCAACTCGGTCGCAGGTGCGTGCTGCTTACCAGCGAGCGCGCACATAGTCTCTGCTGACTTGCCTTCGTCAAATCGAGGGTGAGAATGCGGTCCCACTGAAGCTATTTCAGAGGCTCCTGGGGCATATGGCATCTGCAGCCGTGGTGACGCCGCTCGGATTGCTACATATGAGACCGCTTCAGCACTGGCTACGCGATCGAGTCCCGAGATGGGCATGGCGGTCTGGCACGCTCCGGGTACAAGTGACTCGGGCCTGCTTACAGACTCTCACCCCGTGGTCGAATCTCAAGTTTCTACGGGCCGGTGTGTCCTTAGAACGAGTTTCCAGGCATCTTGTTGTATCAACAGATGCATCATCCACGGGCTGGGGTGCCATGTGCAATGGACAAGCAGCCGCGGGCTCCTGGACAGGACCCCAGCGCCTTCTGCATGTCAATTGCCTCGAGTTACTGGCAGTACGGTTCGCCCTGCACCGCTTCCGAGCGTTGCTGAAGGGTCAACATGTACTAGTCAGGACAGACAACACGGCCGTAGTAGCGTACATCAACCACCAGGGCGGTCTACGCTCCCGCCGTATGTCTCAACTCGCCCGCCATCTCGTTTTATGGAGTCAGAAGCATCTGAGGTCCCTTCATGCTGTCCACATCCCGGGAGTCCTGAACCGTGCAGCCGATGAGCTCTCACGGCTTCAGCACTTCCTGGAGACTCCATCCCCAGACGGTCCAGCTGATATGGGAACGGTTCGGCGACGCACAGGTAGACCTGTTGCCTCCCAGGACTCTTCCCATTGCTCCCTGTATTATTCCCTGACCTATGGTCGGCACGGATGCACTGGCGCACAGCTGGCCGTCGGGGCTACGCAAGTATGCGTTTTCCCCCAGTGAGCCTTCTCGCACAGGTCTGTGCAAGATCAGGGAGGACAAGGAGCAGGTCATGTTGGTCGCCCCGTTGGCACGGCCAGACTTGGTTCTCAGAACTGCTACTCCTTGCGACAGCCCCTCCCTGGCCTATTCCTCTGAGTCAAGACCTTCTCACTCAGAGACGGGGCACCCTTTGGCACCCGCGTCCAGCGTTCTGGAAGCTCCACGTGTGGCTTCTGGACGGGACGCGGCTGGTTTGAGTAGCCCTCCACCTGCTGTGGTCGCTACCGTCACTTCCGCTAGGGCAGAGTCTACACGACACCTCTATGCGTTGAAGTGGGACCTCTTCGTCACATGGTGCTCTTCCCGCCAGGAAGACCCCTGGAAATGCCCGATCGGGTCTGTGCTATCGTTTCTCCAGGAGGGGGTGGAAAGAAGGCTGTCTCCTTCCACCCTTAAAGTGTATGTGGCCGCAATATCTGCCTACCACGATCTCCTGGGAGACAAAAAGGTAAGTCAGCACGACCTGATCATCAGGTTCCTGAGGGGGGCGAGGAGACTGAATCATCCTCGCTCTCCTCTCGTTCCCTCTTGGGACCTCTCAGTAGTCTTAAGTGCTCTGCAGAGGCCTCCCTTGAGCCTTTGCGGTCGGTTGAGATTAAGTTCTCGTCTATAAAGACGGCTCTGCTGACCGCATTGGCCTCTCTTAAGAGGGTCGGGGACCTGCAAGCATTTTCGGTTGACGAAGCGTGCCTTGAGTTCGGGCCGGCTAACTCTCACATGATCCTGAGACCCCGGCCCGGATATGTGCCCAAGGTTCCCACCACTCCGTTCCAAGAAGCCAGGTGGTGAACCTGCAAGCGCTGCCTTTGGAGGAGGCAGACCCAGCCTTGGCATTGCTCTGTCCAGTACGCGCTCTCTGCGCTTATGTAGACAGTACGCGATGTTTCAGGACCTCAGACCAGCTCTTTGTCTGTTATGGTGGAGAGCGGAAGGGAAGTGCTCTCTCGAAACAGAGGTTGTCTCACTGGATAGTGGACACCATTGTTTTGGCTTACCAGCAGCAAGGTCGACCATGTCCCCTTGGGGTTAGGGCACACTCCACCTGGAGTGTGGCCTCCTCTTGGGCTTTAGCGCATGGCGCCTCGCTAACAGACATCTGCAGAGCTGCAGGCTGGGCGACACCAAACACATTCGCCAGATTCTACAATCTCCGAGTGGAGCCAGTGTCCAACTATGTACTCGCCCCTACGGGTGGCCGGTAATGGGCCAGGCTCAGGTGTCTTCGCTTGCTCGCCATTCCACTCCACGGACTGGATACGTGCGATATTTTTCCTCAGGTGAGCTCCCCGAGAGCCCTGAGCTCCTCCAGCACTGCTTACGCCGACATCAGTTCAGTCTGCCCTTCGAGCCCAGACCCTCATGTCCGGCCAGGTGCTCCGTGTGCATGGTTCCCCTCCGGCGACCCCCACACGAGTATTTCCACCGTAAGCCTCCTCAGCGAGCAGGTGTCTTTCCCTTGGCAAGTCCCTGCCGCCCCTAGGGTTAAAAATCCACCTTCGGCTGGTACCCTAGAGATCTTCCATATGCAGCCCTTAGCGGGTCATTTGTGTATTCTCTAAGTCCTCCCCACGGGTAAGCATCTTGGCATTCCCTCACTGGGATATGCTTCCCAGTGTACCTTGGTAATCCTGTGATAAGTGGGAGTCCTTCGTCCGTACTAGTCTTACGACAGGGTACTCACACTTACGCAGGGCACTGGATGACAGCTGAGTGGCGTTGTTGTATTGGAAGCCCCATTCGTTAGTCACTAACGTACGTCGTAGTGACTGAACGAAAGGGAACGTCTCGGTTACGTATGTAACCCTCGTTCCCTGAGGAGGGAACGGAGACGTACGTTTCCTTTGCCACGTCAGCTGTGTTGCTGGTATGCGGAGTTCAGTCTTGGCTCCTGCAGCAGTAACATAATGCGATGTTGCCAGCGTACTTCCTTATATACCCACAGGGTGGGGCGGAGTTACGCATGCAAATTCCGCATGCCCATGGCATTGGCACTGCCATTGGGCGCTGTTGAATTCTCGAAGATGATAGGCTTCTAAGTGAAACCCCCATTCGTTAGTCACTAACGTACGTCTCCGTTCCCTCCTCAGGGAACGAGGGTTACATACGTAACCGAGACGTTACTTATTTGAATTGATTTTTTTTGTAAATTCAAAAGTAGTGTTACTTTAGTTACATAAAAAAGTAATTTGATTACGTAACTCAGTTAGTTTGTGGAATTACCCTGATTCAACTCATTGACTAGCATGTACCGACATGTTAATCTATAAATTGTTGTATAGGTGCTTGTATGGGAACGTAAAAAAGGCTGTCACCTGACTATACAATGCATAATAAATGTGCATTTATGAATTACGCAGATGGATAAAACTAACGAGAATACTAGTTTCTGTGAATACAGTCAGAGAGGATGATAACTTTAGCCATATTAGCCGTACAGCGTTCTAGAAAGCTCATTCAAAAAGGAAATGTGCAAACATTCACAAAATATGAAGTGCCATCCTTTCTTGTTCTGAAGAGCCCGAAGCGTTAGTAATGACCCATCTTTCAGAAACAACTTCTTCGCAAATCCAGCGTTGTACTGAGTCTGACCCTCGTTGGTGAAGCAGTTATGCGTAAAATGATTTGCGCAAATGTAACATTTTACCGTCATTCTTCGGCACATTTCCTTCAAAAATGAAATTCAACCATGGTGTCCTCAGTGGCTCAGATGCCGGGTGTCTATGGAGACTTGTATGTTCGTTGGTACATCAAACAACAGAACATTAGTAATGTTTTTTGGCGCAGAGGTGATACAGTGAGTACACAGAAATTGCAGCCTCTGTGCTTCTCACTGTGCTTCAGGGGGGTGTCTGTGCTAAAAGGGCAGATCATCAACAGTCATGAGCCGAGTTTCTCTACTCTTATGTAGGAGTAGGGGGAAATATGAAACAGCGCGTTATGAGAGATTAATGATTGATGGGGATTATAAAAAAAAGTATTGGGTGGATTTTTACCATTATAGTCTAGTTGTTTACACACACTGTGGACACTTTTTTACAGTGAAGGTACACCCCTTATTCTAAGCATCAATGGGACGTAAACAGACATTGTACGAATTCATAATTCACAAATTAGCCACCAATTCTGCAAAACAGCAGGCATAGGATTTTTGCAATTGAAGAAAAAAGCTCTCTCTCTATCATCCATAGATTTTAAGTAAGTGGAACAACTAAAAGTCCAGCTTCCGAGGAGCGGCAATCACGCTTAAAATCTCAGAGGGATAATGAGGTGCCAATCCATGCAAAACCTTATAAGTAAGCATGAGAATTTTAAAATCAACACAGAATCTGACAGGGAGCCAGTGTAAAGACAGGAGTGATGTGATCGCTTGTCCTGTTTCCATTCGAGGATTCGAGCGGCTGAATTTTGAACCAACTGTAATTTATTTACGTTAGCTTTTGAAACCCCAGCCAGCAAAGCATTGCAATAACCAGTGTGCGAAAATACAAAGATGTTAATTAACTTTTCAGCCAATGGGAATGACAGCATAGGATGTAATCTGGCAATAGTTCTAAGATGAAAAAATGATGTCTTGACAGTGTTCTGAACATGAGGATCAAATGTTCAATGGCAACTATGATATGCTTGTGCTATTGGATCTGACTGCTGCGTTTGATACAGTAGATCATGCTGTTCTTTTAGCCCACTTGGAGCACTGTGCATGGATTAAAGTAGTGCCCTGGATTGGTTTAAATCTTATTTTACCAACAGAAGGTTTTCAGTTAACATTGGAGAATACTTTTCTAGTAACGCTTTTATCTTGTGGGGTTCCACAGGGATCCATTTTGGCTCCCATTCTTTTTTCTTTATACATGCTCCCTCTTGGCCCTATTTTTAGGAAATATGGGCTGTCATTCCATTGTTATGCTAATGATACCCAAATTTATCTGCCTTTAAAACGAAATTCAGATGGTCTGGACACTCTCATGGCCTGCATGTTTGACAGATGTAAAGGCCTGGTTGTCTCTAAACTTCTTTAATTTGAAAAAAAGAGGCGAGACGTGGGTGGACTAACAGACAGTAGACAAACGGCTAGTAGTGACAGCAGCTGCAATCCACCAGTCACTCAATTGGCCACACCCTTAATTATGCAGAACTTTAAGGCTTAATATAATTTAAACTGATGAGTTATAGAAAAACTCACAGGTATCACAAAGGGCAAAATTAGCTGTATAGACCAATATTACTTACCAGGCTGTAAACATGTTTTTTCTGCTGTAAAGTTGGGCATTTTAACATGGGGGATATGGACTCCCTTTTGGAGCCTGTCTCTAGCAGCCAGTTTACAGAATCCCGATTGAAGGGGCTCATAAAGATTGTTTGCATTAAGATGGGATTGCAATTATTAGCAACAATTCGCTCAAAAATGTTGGCAAGAAAGGGACGATTGGAAAGGGGACAGAAATTATTAAGGTTGTCAAAGTTCATGTTGTTGTTTTTTGCTACATATGTCCCAGCAGAAATTTTAAATGCTGCTGGCACAACACCGGTACACAGAGAATCATTTATAATGATACAGCAGGACATAAATTAGCAAAGCATGATTGAAACAGACAGGTCGGTAGGATCAACTATGGAAGTGACAGCTTTGATTTTTGAAACCTCATTGCGAGGAGTTGGCATGAGTGTGTTGAAAATACATTTTCTTGTGATTTTTGAAGGTTTAATCTTAACAAAAAGTGCTTTTGTTGTTTTATTAAACTGCTAACTGACTTATATGTTGCATTTTTGGAGGTGGAGCTTAATCATAAAATAGTAAAGGATCAGAAAGGCGGGAAAATTCACACCAAATCAACGCAGAAAGACGTAGAAGGCAGCGAGAACAAAACCAATGACAGCGAGGTGGTGTTTGAAGGGCCAGAACGGATATCTGAGTGTGAGTATAAAGAGAAACCCAGATAAAGGGGTTTCCCTCCAGTGTCCTGGAGTACTATAGACCATTATTTATTTCAGACCCCCTCCCTGGTCCATCTAACCTACACTGTGTGCTCAATGGCAAGAAGAATTTGAGCTGTAGCTGGGATCTCAAGACAGATCTGGCCCGGTACATCAGCTACACGCTGTCCTACCGGACACACTCCACTGCGCTGTGAGTGTTTGAGAGCGTTATGGATGGTGTGAAAGGTGTCTTTAATTCTGACAGGTGTAATCATGCTCTTTCAGGGCTGAGTGGTACTGCGTTGAGAAGGTGGAGGTCATACATGAAGGAGACTTTTTGAGGACGGTTGGTGTTTTCAGCATCTTTGAGCCTGGAGTGTTGCAGGTGCAACTCACGCCAACGCCGGTGACCAAAGTGATCCGCTCTTACGAACACAGTTAGTGCCTCTACAAATAACCCCTCCTTTTGAGAAACACTTGCCTGCTGAATGCTGCAATTGACCAATCACAATCAAGTATTCCAGAGAGCTGTTTTGATTAAATTGTTATTGATCCGGTCTGTGGTCTAGTCCAGCCCTCATGTCCCACGGGTCTGAGCGTTGAACTGAGAGGAGAAGACTGGATTCTGAACTGGACTCTAACAAAGTACCGTACTGTACCTCTCACTACTGAACTCAAGTACTGGAGCATACAAAATCCCGTGAGTAGTTGACTATTTTTCTATGCAATATTTATTCATTTTTAATTAATTATTTTGTAAGGGTGTTTCTTCAACTTTTAAACTGGCAATTTTTTTTTTTTTTTGATGGTCACATTCTTTCACATACTTTTTATCATGCATTCATAGGTTTTATTTTAATAACCTACCTCAACTCTAAACCTTACCCTAACCCTACCCCATGCCGGGTTCAGACTACACAATATTTTTGTGTTACAACAGTCAGATTATGCAATTTTGACTCCTAAAAAATTCCACCAATCAGAGTCGTAATACGCACCAAAAGAGCTCTTTAGCCGCAACTACACCCATGAAGCCTTGCTAATGACGTAATCAAGTTGCTCTCCCTACACATTGAATATTTCAATAAAATTAAAGTTTGTAATGTTATGGTTCAACTTGTAGCTGGTTGGCTTGGTTCATGGCTTATAACACTTTAACAAAGTGATTTTTAAAAATATCTATGGGAGAAATGAATGGAAAAAAATACTTCTGGAGCACTGAAAAAGTGTGCGGTTGTAGTTGCACTCTACTGTTAAAGCTCCACGAACCTGACCTCCATAGCATAATTCCACCCAGCAACACCAATACCATCATCTTTTTCATTCCGCCATGTTTGAAAGCTGTGTACGGAAGAACTTCTGTGCTCCTATTGGTCAATGCCACAGATGAGACGAAACCCTTCATGGAGGATCGAAAAAAAATGAAACATAGTCTTTCCGTCATGATGCGTTGCAGACGAGGCACCGGTTGTTAACACTAAAAGAGATTAAATGATAGGTTCTTGCATTTCGACGCCCATTGTTGGTTATGAATCACTTCAACACCCTACGTCAAATAGATCATGCCAAAATCGGGCAGCTATCGTGCAGTCTGAACCCGGCATTACGCCCTCTGCTGATCAATGTAATACGATCTTTATGCCTTATCACTAGGAGGCGATAGTGAAGCTTAAGTGATGACATCAGTGATGCTAAGAGGTGCAGAGGTGCTAATAGGCTGTTTCAATGTAGGGGGCGTAACTTGTAGTGTGTGTGTGTGTGTGTGTGTGTGTGTGTGTGTGGGGGGGGGGGGGGGCATAATTAGTTGGGAGCGTGGTTTGTAGTACTGTGGGACGTAGTTGGACACACTTTGAGATGTCATGTAAATTCAAAATTTTCGCAACTTTCCAGAAAAATGTACACTCATCTAAAGGATTATTAGGAACACCATACTAATACTGTGTTTGACCCCCTTTCGCCTTCAGAACTGCCTTAATTCTACGTGGCATTGATTCAACAAGGTGCTGAAAGTATTCTTTAGAAATGTTGGCCCATATCGATAGGATAGCATCTTGCAGTTGATGGAGATTTGTGGGATGCACATCCAGGGCACGAAGCTCCCGTTCCACCACATCCCAAATATGCTCTATTGGGTTGAGATCTGGTGACTGTGGGGGCCATTTTAGTACAGTGAACTCATTGTCATGTTCAAGAAACCAATTTGAAATGATTCAAGCTTTGTGACATGGTGCATTATCCTGCTGGAAGTAGCCATCAGAGGATGGGTACATGGTGGTCATAAAGGGATGGACATGGTCAGAAACAATGCTCAGGTAGGCCGTGGCATTTAAACGATGCCAAATTGGCACTAAGGGGCCTAAAGTGTGCCAAGAAAACATCCCCCACACCATTACACCACCACCACCAGCCTGCACAGTGGTAACAAGGCATGATGGATCCATGTTCTCATTCTGTTTACGCCAAATTCTGACTCTACCATCTGAATGTCTCAACAGAAATCAAGACTCATCAGACCAGGCAACATTTTTCCAGTCTTCAACTGTCCAATTTTGGTGAGCTTGTGCAAATTGTAGCCTCTTTTTCCTATTTGTAGTAGAGATGAGTGGTACCCGGTGGGGGCTGTTGTAGCCCATCCTCCTCAAGGTTGTGGTGTTGTGGCTTCACAAATGCTTTGCTGCATACCTCGGTTGTAACGAGTGGTTATTTCAGTCAAAGTTGCTCTTCTATCAGCTTGAATCAGTTGGCCCATTCTCCTCTGACCTCTAGCATCAACAAGGCATTTTCGCCCACAGGACTGCCGCATACTGGATGTTTTTCCCTTTTCACACCATTCTTTGTAAACCCTAGAAATGGTTGTGCGTGAAAATCCCAGTAACTGTGCAGATTGTGAAATACTCAGACCGGCCCGCCTGGCACCAACAACCATGCCACGCTCAAAATTGCTTAAATCACCTTTCTTTCCCATTCTGACATTCAGTTTGGAGTTCAGGAGATTGTCTTGACCAGGACCACACCCCTAAATGCATTGAAGCAACTGCCATGTGATTGGTTGATTAGATAATTGCATTAATGAGAAATTGAACAGGTGTTCCTAATAATCCTTTAGGTGAGTGTATAACCACTGTTGGACATTATTAGCAGAATGTGTGAAAAGTGTTTTAAAAGAGAGTTTATCTTCTAAATGTCCACACCCACATTCATTCTCTAGTGCATGAATGTTAACATTCTCTTTATCTGTAGGAGGATGTAAAGAGCATTTTTCTCTCTGATGGAGAGATGGTGTTTGCTATATCAGAGCATTCTCTCAAGGGTTCCTCTGAGTACCAGGCTCAGGTTCGCTGTAATGTGAGCAGAACCAGACGCTCAGGATGGCGTTACACTGGATATCCCTCAGAGTGGACTGACCCTGTCTACTGGACCACACGGCCTGGTCTGAGCCAACCCCACCACCTACATTTCTACATATCTCGAGTTTTACAGTACAAAAAAACATATGTATGTTTTTGTTTCAGAGCCTCTTGCGCCCAATCTAGTAGCATTTCTCCTGTATTTCCTCATTGCGACCCTCACGTCAGCTGTCTCCATTGCAGTTTTCATCATTCTGGTTGCACTTCAGAGGTAAAAAAAATTTGTTTCCTTTCAATTTATGAATTGCAAAAACAGAAAGTGGAAGTCTTTCTTCTTCTTTTTCAGAAGACTGAGAGAATGGGACCTGTCTCTTCCGTCTCCTGTCCACAGCAAAGTCTCAGAGGTGTCACAGGTAGGACAGAAGGCTCAAGTATGCCTGTTTTCTCTCGTCATAGTCGTGATGTTGCCCATCACAGTTTGGTACAGGCATCTCCTTGTTTGTGTGTGTGACGGAGGGATTCCTGTCGTTGTTTGGACTCCATTACACATTTTTAAGCTCTTCATGAGTTCTCACCTGGTTAAAATACCATCATATGTAGCTACGCACACAGCATTGTTTTGGATGTTTGGTAAGTTCCTTCACGAAATATATGCAATAAAAGCCGACCAATCAGGTTGTGAACATATCCCTATTCCTTTAGGTTCGGTATCTTTAGGTTTGGTGTTAAAATGCCAATGTGAATGCTAAGCGTACCAGGACTAAATGTTTTAGTTTTTTTGGTTTGGACCAAACAAACCAAGCGAACCAAACAACAAGTGTGAACATACCCTTAGACCACATCACTATAGTCCTTTTGAAACCTGGTATCAAAGTCGTAATGATTTTCATCTGAGTGGTCATCCAGTGGGCACTTCGATAACAACTGTTGGTTGTTGATTGATTGCAAAAGATGACTCACAGGCAAGTGGGCGGCCTTTCGACTCTTTGTGCTATAAGGATTATGCTAAAAATGCAATGTGGTTTCTGACTACCTCCAAATACAGTTTCATTGACTTAACAAAATCTTACACTTCTATTTGTCGTTTTCCACAAATCAATAATACCAGGTTTAAATGAGGCCTATAATCTTCTAAAACTAGTATGCAATCATAATCTAACTGAGTGAACATCCTGTTTTCGGCTAGCATTCTCAGATGGACCACTTACCTTGTTGTACCGAACTGAAGGATCCAGAAATCAGCATTGCTCAGATTGTAGATATCCGTCCGCAGTTATCCTCACGGTAAGTCAACTGTATGTTTTATTCCTGGAATGCTTTGGAATTCCTGGAATGTGAAGTCCTACAAATCTTTGAGTAAGAGATAGAGAAGTTCTGAACATGATTATTATTTTTTCCATGCAGCGACTCAGAAAACACCTTGACCACTGATGGAAACAATCGCTGCCAGGAAATCGAGCGTGATCGAGTGGTTTTGCATGTTGATGATCCATGCCTTCCGACCTTGTGTTCTTCTGGGAATTTGATGGGAATAAATGGTACATTCCAGCCTTGTACCTCCAACTTCCATAATCCAGTTCTGCCATGTTCAGAGGGATACATTCCGAATCGTGCAACTTCTGTCAGCACTACCCAGAATGCTTTACAAGAGGATTTCTCTCTGAATGTAGAAATGGATGATGGGTACATGAATTGTCCTGAGCCTGATTTGAACAGAAGCAAAAATCCCTAGATTTAAGCACAAATGTTTTCCGTCCATCTTCTCCAGGAAGTGCCCCAGGATGTGGTGTATTATTCAGCAAACATGTACAAGGACACTGAATAACAAAGGAAGAGAAATCACATAAAATGTTGGCTGCTGTTTCCACAGTGACCACCAGAGGGTAGTATAGCACTACATTATCTACGTTATTTTGAGACTTTGGATGATGTCAGGGGTGTTCAATCCTGCTATTGGAGGGCCACTGTTCTGCAGAGTAAACACACTGGAACCAGCTAGACAAGATCTTCAGGATTACTATGAACCTCCAGGCAAGTGTGTAAGTGCACTCTAGAGCTAAAGACATTGGCCCTCGAGGAGCAGGATTGGACACCCCATAAGCCTTGGTGCACACTACTGTTTCAGTTGTCTGCAATGACAATGTCTTTTTAATCTTTGATATGGTGTCACTAATCACTAATTTGATATTATAGACAGCAGTGATATTAAATGAAGAGCACGTTTCTCCTGTTTCTCAGATATTTCTCCTGAGCAAAATACTTTGCTTGTTCTTAATTGCGTCTCTTCTAAAGCAGTGGTTCTCAACCTTTTGAATCCAAGGCCCCCCCTGTCCACAACAAAATTCTAAGTCCCCTCGACTTTTGACAGTTGTTTAAATCCGTCATCCGTTATGTCGTTTATTTACAGGATAAGGATTAAGTATATTCATTATAAAAAATAAAATGATTTTTATTTTATTTTTTTAATGAAGCTACTTCAAATATACTGGTTTCCTCAAGACTGTGGGGAACCAGGCTCTTCAATAGAGAAAAAGTTGTAGAGGGGTGATGTAACATATCCACTGACGAGGCAAGTTGAAGGACCCATGTGCAGTTCTTTATTAATAAAACTTAAATCCAAAACGTAAACAAAAGGCATGGCTTGACATGAACCAAAACGTAAACTTGAACCATGAACCAAAACGTAAACTTGAACCATAAACTAACACTCACCAGCAGGTTACAACATTCATAACAGACAAAGACACATGGCAAACATGAGGGCTTAAATACACACAGACTAATGACAAGACAAGTGACACCTGTGAACAGTGATGAGACAAAGAACCAATGACATGACAACACATGAGGGCATGGGAATCACATGACAAAACCAGGAAGTGCATGACAAGACTGTGAACATGACAAACTCAAACATAACCATGAACATGATAACCAAAACAGAACCAAGAACAATGAACATGAACCAACACCAAAACACCCTGTGACAGATCCCCCCCTCTATGGGCGGCCCCTGACGCCCAAACAATACCATAACACCAATGGCAGACAGAGAGTCTTAACAAAAAGTCTTGGGGGAGGGATGGTGGGCCAGGCCCGTGCAGGGGCACCGGACCCAGACATGACCTGGACGGGCCTGGGCGGACCTGGACCCTGTGGCGTGGGCGGACCGGGACCCTGTGGCGTGGGCGGACCTGGACCCTGTGGCGTGGGCGGACCTGGACCCTGTGGCGTGGGCGGACCTGGACCCTCAGGCGTGGTAGGCCATGGCGGCAACGGCAGTTCACCAGGCCATGGCGGTAACGGCAGTTCATCAGGCCATGGCGGTAACGGCAGTTCATCAGGCCATGGCGGTAATGGCGGTTCAGGGGGCCACAGAGGCGTGGCCTTCATGGCCTCCATGTACCCCCTGCCCCCCCCCCAAAATTTTCTTGGGCGGGACAGCGGGGCCGTGGGCTGGAGCCTGGACTTGGGCTGGAGCCTGGACTTGGGCTGGAGCCTGGACTTGGGCTGGAGCCTGGACTTGGGCTGGAGCCTGGACTTGGGCTGGAGCCTGGACTTGGGCTGGAGCCTGGACTTGGGCTGGAGCCTGGACTTGGGCTGGAGCCTGGACTTGGGCTGGAGCCTGGACTTGGGCTGGAGCCTGGACTTGGGCTGGAGCCTGGACTTGGGCTGGAGCCTGGACTTGGGCTGGAGCCTGGACTTGGGCTGGAGCCTGGACTTGGGCTGGAGCCTGGACTTGGGCTGGAGCCTGGACTTGGGCTGGAGCCTGGACTTGGGCTGGAGCCTGGACTTGGGCTGGAGCCTGGACTTGGGCTGGAGCGTGGACTTGGGCTGGAGCGTGGACTTGGGCTGGAGCGTGGACTTGGGCTGGAGCGTGGACGTGGGCTGGAGCGTGGACGTGGGCTGGAGCGTGGACGTGGGCTGGAGCGTGGACGTGGGCTGGAGCCTGGACGTGGCTATAATAGTCCTTTGCCTCTCCTACCGTCCAATCTGAGCCACTTAGAAACAAAATAAAATCAATGCATTGCCAGAAGCTGCAGGGGTGTTCCTTTGAGGGCATGAGGGCTGAAAAGTCAGAGTCCAAACCATAACAAAAGCGCCCTTTCCATATAGTCTCATCCTGGGGCAAAATATCCAAGAAACATAAAAAGTCCTTGATATAGTCCTCTATGGGACGCTGGCCTTGACAAAGGCGGGCAACTGCTGGGTCCATAATGGTGGTCAAGTATTCTGTAACATATATCCACTGACGAGGCAAGTTGAAGGACCCATGTGCAGTTCTTTATTAATAAAACTTAAAACTTAAATCCAAAACGTAAACAAAAGGCATGGCTTGACATGAACCAAAACGTAAACTTGAACCATGAACCAAAACGTAAACTTGAACCATAAACTAACACTCATCAGCAGGTTACAACATTCATAACAGACAAAGACACATGGCAAACATGAGGGCTTAAATACACACAGACTAATGACAAGACAAGTGACACCTGTGAACAGTGATGAGACAAAGAACCAATGACATGACAACACATGAGGGCATGGGAATCACATGACAAAACCAGGAAGTGCATGACAAGACTGTGAACATGACAAACTCAAACATAACCATGAACATGATAACCAAAACAGAACCAAGAACAATGAACATGAACCAACACCAAAACACCCTGTGACAGGTGAATTAAAATCAATCATTAGAATTAATAAAAAAGTATTACATTTAATGCCGTGATTTTCAGTTGTTTTAGTTTATTTTAATTCTGCGTTTGTATTATTTTAAAATAATTTTAAATGGGATATATTATTATGTCTTGATTTTGTTTTTGGGCTGTACTAGATAGAGTTCACATGCTGGATTGTTAAAAAAACACATGATTTTTTACATTTGACATTATTGCGACACCTCTTTTCCCAGTCTGTCAGTAACGCTCTGGGGTGCGTTTTCTGTACAACGATGTAACTTGTTGCTTAACTACCATAGTGCGATGCATTGTTGAAGACATCAGCCATTTCTTAATATGCATTCTTGTCTGTACTTGTGTTCTCGTGGACATCTAGCCAAGTACTTTTCAAATCCCCAGATGTGTTTTTGATCCGCCCCTTTTATCAAGGATACATCGAGAGGTGACTTGTGTGGACTTCAGACAGACCGGTATCCCAGAATGCATCTCGCACCAACAAGCAAGCGTCAATAGCGGATGAGAAACCCGCGTAATTTAAAAATACTACTGTTATTGTGTCACAAAATGTAGTTTTAAGACTTTTTCATGTGAGAATCTCAAATCTGTTTTATTTATAAAGAGCGCCTATTTGAAAATTTTCATCTGCCATTTTCGGAGTTGTGAGAGCCAGTCAATCAGCGGGTGCTCAGCACTCATTAACCCCGCAGAGAGCAGCCTTTCCTCGGCTAGTCCTTCTGACGTTTGCCGCTGGCTCTGATGTCTCTGTAATGGTTAAACATGAGATATAATTCGTTTGTGCAGATCTAACGGGCGATCTGTGAAAGTCTATTATTGATCAGACATAAACTGACATTTAACAAAAAGTGACTGGGTTGTGTTTTATGTTATATTTAATTTTATTACAGTGATAATCATATATATGCACACTCATTGTCTGAACCACAAATTACTATAGCCCCGTTTACACCGAAATTACCCGGAACAATTTGTACCAGGAACTTTTTTTACAGGAACCTTTTCCCCCCCCAGACCTGCTACTGTCTGCGTTTCCACTGCGGTCTAAAGTACCATGAAGATTAGGCAAATTAGTCCAGAGACGTGAGACTATGCGCGGCTGCTCCTCCCAGTCAGCGACAGCAATCATTTTTGTGTGATACTGTCTGCAACAATAAGAAGTATGGAGGAGATGCAAGCAGCGCTGCTTTTGCTGGTTATGTATTGGTTTACTAAAGAGGTCCTGAACAAAATGGTGGAAAAGAGATGAGCACTGATACTAAAGCGTATTCTGAAAGCTTGTAAAGCTAGATTTAAAATAAGACAACGTATGTTATTATCAGCTATTATGGACTTTGACCGTAAGATGGTCTGAGATGAACGTGCGCCATCGGACAGAAAGAGCAAGACTGATATTTACTTAACGCAGAACGAACCTCGCAGACTTTTAAAAATGCCGGTTGAAATAAAATGAGTTCAACCAATCAGCATGTTCAGCGCCCAAGTCCCACCCCCGAAAGTTCCGGAACTTTGAAAAAGTACTACCTCGCGAGCAGGGCCGTTTGGAGGGGGAAATATTTACCCGGAACTTCATTTAGACCCTGGTTCCTGCTGTCGAAACACACCGACTACCACCCTAAAGTTCCTAGTTCCTGGAGAAAGTTTCTGCGGTGGAAACGTGGCTTATGTTATTATTATTATTTTTTTAAATGTAAACAAAAAGGGGTAGGGTTGTGTTTTATATTTCGTTTTGTTATAAATATAGCCTACATGCAGTGAAGATAATCAAGGTATGCGTTGCCTGAACCACATTTGTGTGGCTACACTCTAAAAAAAAATGGTGCTATATGGCACTAAAAGTGGTTCTTGGCTCGTAATCATAGGGGAACCACTTTTGGTGCTATATAGCACCATATCTTTAAAGGTGCTCTATAGCACCTTTGTCAAATGGTGCTATGTAGAACCTATAAGAGGTGCCAAATCACATTTTATTTCTTCATCAAAAATGGTGCTATACAGCACCAATAGTGGTTCTTTGGCTCATTAAGAACCTTTAAAGGGGCTTAAAAGGTTCTTTGTACAGCAGTGGTCCTATATAGCACCTTAACCACCCCAAAGAACCACTGAAAAACTGCTGAAGAACCATACAGGTTCTGTATATGGCAGCGGTGCTATATTGCACCTCAGTCATCCCAAAGAACCACTGAAGAACCAAGATTTGGTTCCCCTATGATTATGAGCCAAATAACCACTTTTAGTACTATATAGCACCATTTTTTTGTGTAATAATGTGTATAATATAGTGTATAATATGTTTAATATTTTTTTAATAAAAATGAAAAGAGGCAGAGTGGTGTTTTATGACATATATTTCGTTTTATTGTAGCCTAAAATATACATGGAGGAGTGAGAGCGGGCTGAGTGACGCTATCAAGAACGCTGCTGTTCCATTAGTACACTCTAAAAAAAAAAGGTTCTATATAGCACCAAAAATGGTTCTTGGCTCGTAATCATAGGGGAACCTTTTTAAGTGCTATATAGCACCAATTCAGTGGTTCTTCAGAGGTTCTTCTTCTTTGACTAAGGTGCTATATAGCACCGCTACCATATACAGAACATGTTAAGATATGGTGCTATATAGCACCAAAAGTGGTTCCTCTATGATTACGACGAAGAACGTCTCGGTTACGTATGTAACCCTCGTTCCCTGAGGAGGGAACGGAGACGTACGTTAGTGACTAACGAATGGGGGTTTCGCTTAGAAGCCTATCATCTTCGAGAATTCAACAACGCCCATTGGCAGTGCCAATGCCATGGGCATGCGGAATTTGCATGCGTAACTCCGCCCCACCCTGTGGGTATATAAGGAAGTACGCTGGCAACATCGCATTATGTTACTGCTGCAGGAGCCAAGACTGAACTCCGCATACCAGCAACACAGCTGACGTGGCAAAGGAAACGTATGTCTCCGTTCCCTCCTCAGGGAACGAGGGTTACATACGTAACCGAGAGGGTCGTGGGGGTCGCCGGAGGGGAACCATGCACACGGAGCACCTGGCCGGACATGAGGGTCTGGGCTCGAAAGGGCAGACTGAACTGATGTCGGCGTAAGCAGTGCTGGAGGAGCTCAGGGCTCTCGGGGAGCTCACCTGAGGGAAAATATCGCACGTATCCAGTCCTTGGAGTGGAATGGCGAGCAAGCGAAGACACCTGAGCCTGGCCCATACCGGCCACCCGTAGGGGCGAGTACATAGTCGAACACTGGCTCCACTCGGAGATTGTAGAATCTGGCGAATGTGTTGGGTGTCGCCCAGCCTGCAGCTCTGCAGATGTCTGTTAGCGAGGCGCCATGTGCTAAAGCCCAAGAGGAGGCCACACTCCAGGTGGAGTGTGCCCTGACCCCAAGGGGACATGGTCGACCTTGCTGCTGGTAAGCCAAAACAATGGTGTCCACTATCCAGTGAGACAACCTCTGCTTTGAGAGAGCACTTCCCTTCCACTCTCCACCATAACAGACAAAGAGCTGGTCTGAGGTCCTGAAACATCGCGTACTGTCTACATAGGCGCGGAGAGCGCGTACTGGACAGAGCAATGCCAAGGCTGGGTCTGCCTCCTCCAAAGGCAGCGCTTGCATGTTCACCACCTGATCTCGGAACGGAGTGGTAGGAACCTTGGGCACATATCCGGGCCGGGGTCTCAGGAACATGTGAGAGTTAGCCGGCCCGAACTCAAGGCATGCTTCGTCAACCGAAAATGCTTGCAGGTCCCCGACCCTCTTAAGCGAGGCCAATGCGGTCAGCAGAGCCGTCTTCATAGACAAGAATTTAATCTCGGCTGACCGCAAAGGCTCAAAGGGAGGCCTCTGCAGAGCACTTAAGACTACTGAGAGGTCCCAAGAGGGAACGAGACGAGAGCGAGGAGGATTCAGTCTCCTCGCCCCCCTCAGGAACCTGATGATCAGGTCGTGCTGACTTACCTTTTTGTCTCCCAGGAGATCGTGGTAGGCAGATACTGCGGCCACATACACTTTAAGGGTGGAAGGAGACAGCCTTCTTTCCACCCCCTCCTGGAGAAACGATAGCACGGACCCGATCGGGCATTTCCAGGGGTCTTCCTGGCGGGAAGAGCACCATGTGACAAAGAGGTTCCACTTCAACGCATAGAGGTGTCGTGTAGACTCTGCTCTAGCGGAAAGTGATGTGTATGCGACCACCGCAGGTGGAAGGCTACTCAAACCTGCCGCGTCCCGTCCAGAAGCCACACGTGGAGCTTCCAGAACACTGGACGCGGGTGCCAAAGGGTGCCCCGTCTCTGAGTGAGAAGGTCTTGACTCAGAGGAATAGGCCAGGGAGGGGCTGTCGCAAGGAGTAGCAGTTCTGAGAACCAGGCCTGGCCGTGCCAACGGGGCGACCAACATGACCTGCTCCTTGTCCTCCCTGATCTTGCACAGTACCTGTGCGAGAAGGCTCACTGGGGGAAACGCATACTTGCGTAGGCCCGACGGCCAGCTGTGCGCCAGTGCATCCGTGCCGACCATAGGTCAGGGAATAATACAGGGAGCAATGGGAAGAGTCCTGGGAGGCAACAGGTCTACCTGTGCGTCGCCGAACCGTTCCCATATCAGCTGGACCGTCTGGGGATGGAGTCTCCATTCTCCAGGAAGTGGCTGAAGCCGTGAGAGCTCGTCGGCTGCACGGTTCAGGATTCCCGGGATGTGGACAGCATGAAGGAACCTCAGATGCTTCTGACTCCATAAAACGAGATGGCGGGCGAGTTGAGACATACGGCGGGAGCGTAGACCACCCTGGTGGTTGATGTACGCTACTACGGCCGTGTTGTCTGTCCTGACTAGTACATGTTGACCCTTCAGCAACGCTCGGAAGTGGTGCAGGGCGAACCGTACTGCCAGTAACTCGAGGCAATTGACATGCAGAAGGCGCTGGGGTCCTGTCCAGGAGCCCGCGGCTGCTTGTCCATTGCACATGGCACCCCAGCCCGTGGAAGATGCATCTGTTGATACAACAAGATGCCTGGAAACTCGTTCTAAGGACACACCGGCCCGTAGAAACTTGAGGTTCGACCACGGGGTGAGAGTCTGTAAGCAGGCCCGAGTCACTTGTACCCGGAGCGTGCCAGACCGCCATGCCCATCTCGGGACTCGATCGCGTAGCCAGTGCTGAAGCGGTCTCATATGTAGCAATCCGAGCGGCTTCACCGCGGCTGCAGATGCCATATGCCCCAGGAGCCTCTGAAATAGCTTCAGTGGGACCGCATTCTCGCCCTCGATTTGACGAAGGCAAGTCAGCAGAGACTATGTGCGCGCTCGCTGGTAAGCAGCACGCACCTGCGACCGAGTTGGAAACCACACTGAGAAAGGAGATCCTCTGCACGGGGCAGAGTCGCTCTTCTCCCAGTCGACCCGAAGGCCCAGACGGGCTAAGTGCTGGAGCACTTGGACTCTGTGTCCGCAGACCTGCTTACGAGAGTGACCCAGTATGAGCCAGTCATCGAAGTAGTTCAGGATGCGAACCCCGTGCTGCCGAGAGGCGCAAGGGCTGCCTCGATAGACTACGTAGAGTCACGAGGGGACAGAGCTGCCCGAATGGGGGGACTGCGTACTGAATGTCCGCCCCTCGAAGCAAACCGTAGGAATGGTCCGCGTCGAGGAAGGAGACATGAAGTAAGCGTCCTTCAGGTCGATCGCTGCAACCAATCTACCGGACAAACGTGTCCAAAGAGGCGTTCGCTACCGACATCCTGAACGGAAGCCTGAGAAGGATCGGTTCAAGATGGGCAGATCCAGGATTGGCCATAACCCACCGGTTTCCTAGGGTACAATGAAGCAAGGGCTGGACTTCACTTCGGCTGGAGGGACAGGCTCGATCGCACCCTTCGCCAGTAGGGTGACAACCTCCGCATGCATGACAGGGGATAGGCCCCATCATAGCGGGCGGCCTCCCCAGAGCGGGGAGGAACCTGCGCGAACTGAATCGCGTAGCCGAGCCTGACGGTCTTCGTGACCCAGCGGAACAGTCCCGGAAGCTGAAGCCAGACTCCCAGGAACTGCACCAGCAGGGTCATTCGGACCACAGACGTACCCAGGGTGGGGCAGTGAGGCAGCGTTACCGGCCCGGACATGGGAGGCTGTTGGGCGTCCCGGTGCGGGGGCACGGTTAACTGCTGCATCCTGACAGAGGAGACCAGGGAAGGACACACGTTCCACTGGGGTCTGCTCTGAGAGGAGGCTGGCGAGAGAGAGGGACGAGAGTGGCGCGGCCCGGAGGCGGCACACACTGCCATCACCGGTCTCTGGGTCCTCAGAGACAGGAACATGAGTTCTTTCCAAGCTCTGCTAGCCCGGGGGCCAGCAGCGGAAGGATTTTCCCCCGACCCTCCACCTGGGGAAGGAGAGGCCCTGCAACCATCCCCTGGAAAGAACTGGAACCCATCTCTGAGTTGTCCACCTCCAGCAAGGCGTTTAGCCAGGCTGAGGAGCGGACTGGGCGACATCCTGCAACCACCTCCACAGTGCGGCCCGGAGAAGGCTGCTGCTGGGGCCGGACGGGAGGTGGGAGGGCGCCCTCGGCGGCGAGCGGACTGAGGCGACTGGGCCGGCGGCTGGTGCAGCAGCCAGCCACCGGGGCAGTACGTGTTACAGCCTCAGTCTGCTCTGGGGCGGCCGAGAACTGTTGGGCGCAGTTCTCAGCCGCGCCGCCGAAGAGGCCAGCCTGGGATATGGGCGAGTTGAGGAGGCGGGCTCAGTCTTGAAAAAGACGCGCCACGCGCAAGCTCTTTTTGTGAGAGGAAAGCTCTGCAGAGTGCCGAAGCGCCCAGGGAAAACACACACAGCTGTTGCAGATCACTGCACAGATCAGCAGGCAGGCAATGCGAGATCGCTGGAATGCGCCGTCACACCAACACCCTGGAGAACCGCTCGTCTCGAAGACTGAAGAGAGGACTTCAGAATTCAGGCTTGTAGGAGTGAAGAGATGCTCTTGGCTCCAAAGCAGAAACATAATGCGATGTTGCCAGCGTACTTCCTTATATACCCACAGGGTGGGGCGGAGTTACGCATGCAAATTCCGCATGCCCATGGCATTGGCACTGCCATTGGGCGCTGTTGAATTCTCGAAGATGATAGGCTTCTAAGCGAAACCCCCATTCGTTAGTCACTAACGTACGTCGTAGTGACTGAACGAAAGGTAACAATTTTTGGTGCCATATAGAACCTTTTTTTTTTTTGAGTGTAGAGTACCGGACTTGTGTCCTCCCGAGTCGAACTTGGCAAGTCTGAACTACCAAGGACGCAAGTCAGAAGTTCCCGTACTTGGTATTGAGAAAAGGCCATCAACTACCTAGTCACAAATGTTTGTCGAAACCACATTTTCTCAAATTTGTCGTTCAATGTTGGTTAATGATGTCACGCAGGTGGTAGAGTAGGCCTAATACCTTCTTTTAACGAATAATGCTATAAATGATGGACATGAGGATCTGAGGACTTACACTCATTTTTCTCAGTTATTTTGCTTTATTTCCATATTCAACCATAGGTTCGTTCTTATGTACTAGGGCACGTACACACATACGCACTCTTCAAAAACGGCACTTTAAATCTCTTGACAAACTAAAAGATGTAAATTACATTTGTATATATTTGAAATAAACGATATAGATTGTACTGAATATCAGCTTGCTTATTTTGCTCAAGATAAGGATTTATTAAGTCCACATGTCATGCAAACAAGAGCTTAACCACAGGTCGAGAGCTGTCGTTCCAATTTTGCGATGCTGTTTTCAAATGTTCGTTGGAATTATGGTTTTGGGAAACACAGACTTGTTGAACTATGCTGATAATGAAAGAGCGACTGATGGAGCATTGAGCTAGTAATGCCAAGGTCATGAGTTCAATTCCTGGATAAAATTATATGTGTTTGCATTTTCTTAGCTCGTTTGATTTCTAAACATCTCACTCCGCCACTTTGAAGAGCGCATTCCGTGTTATCACTCTTGCGGCTGTTTTCATTGTGTGTTTTCTGAATGACTGTAGACGCGTGCAGCAAACAGCTGTTTGACTCTTAAGAATGAGTAATTACCATTCACTCTCTTATTTCAAGATGTTATGTGCGAGTGTATATGTTTCTCCAGGCAGTGAAGGTCTGCTTGTCAAAGGAAACAGCTGTCATTTGAGCAAGGGAGCGACTGCACGAAATAAAGAGGTAGAGATAAGGAGACATACGCCGTCACGCTCCTTCAAAATTATAGACAGAACAGGGATTCACTTTCAAAACTAGGTTGAGTTGAGAAAATAACCTTTAAATGTGATGTGTCACCTAATCTGATGGATGTATATCTCACCTGTATCTTCCACACCTGGCTGTGGGCCGGAGGCCAAAACACACACATACAAACTTTTTCACACACTAGGTCACTAGGATCTGTGGTAAAATAAATGTCTACAAATGGCAGTGCAGGAGAAGTTACGTGCCGGAGTTTAAATCCCTCTTGTACTTCTTTCACATCTGGCTTGTTTAGAAACAGCTGTGTCTGCCACAGCCTCCTCAGGATTTATGGCCCACCTCTCCTACACCTTCACTCATCCCTCGTTCCTCTCCTCCATCAGGTGCATCCTCTTCCCAACTATTTCTCTTCCTACACTTAAACTTTCACCTTTTCATGCACCTTTGTCTTTGATCTCTTGTTTTTGATCTCCCGGAGTCTCGACCCTCATCGTACCTTCCATTAATTTCCACCCGTCCCCCTATATGCCTCTCACAACCTTTTTCAGATCTGTCACTCTCAACTGCCTCTTGAACTCTACTACCACCATCATCCCATCTGTTTTGCCCTCTCCCGTCTTTCATTTACTGTTTCATTCGCACCCTTCCCTTCTCACCCTGTTTTCAACCACCATCCATTTTGCCGTTATCCATTTCTGTCTTTGTTCTCTGCCACCTAAAGCTTGTTACAGCGATATATGATGAAAAACAGGATTTTCACAATGTTCACAATTTTTTTTTTCAAAATATGCTGCAGAAATGGACCAATTAGAAATGGCTATGGTTATGAGGTCACAACCACGAGAATATTGGACGACCTTTATGACTGATTCTTCAATAAGAGGCAGTATTTGATTTGAAATCTTAAAAAGGCTGCTTCCTTAAGCTCGAAGTAGCCTATATTTTGGCGAACACGTTTCGCAAAAGTCCACATGTCATTTTCGTCTTCAGTAGGGTCTGCAGACATCCACACACACTATCCACGTGCAGCCCAATTTTTGTGTCCGCGTGGACCATGCAGCATATAATTCTCCATCGTTTTTGTTTTGGTTCTTGTTCTAAATTTTGCATGCAATTGGTAGATCCAATACTTTTCTTCTTCCATCCTCCGAGCACATGTCTTGTAATTGACATGACTCAGTGCTGCCCACGTCTTGTAGAGTATAAAAAGCAATTGCACTGCCCATGTGTCGATATTGTCCATCCGCGCTCATTCGCAACTGAAGCTGCTTTTCCACTGCACACGACATTTGGACACGACTGTCGGAATTCACCCCCTAGTGGCAGTCGTAATGAACTTTCATTATGATCTTGCGTGATAATGTGTAAACGGTCGTTTTCTCAGAAATCGTCCCCGTTAAAGGTGCTGTATGTAAGTGTTTGGCTGTACTAAAGCATAAAAATATATGTTTGCAGATATTTAGGAAACATGCTAAGTTCACATACTTTTCTCTGAAAAACAATGCTACAGTCTGTGTGATACTGCACGTTGCCAGTTTACTCAAAAGTATTTCGACACGGCAGGTATTTTGCCATTTGGCGGAAAACACAGCATTGGAAGCCAGAAAACAAACCGGGTCAGAGATCGCAGATTCTACCCGACCTAAAAAGCCCCGGCATCCATCTAAGAATCTAAAAAAGCACATTAAAATGTGGATAAATCAACGTACAGTGTGTAGTAAGAGCGAGTATAGCACTCGTTCCTGTTGCGTGTCCTCAAGCTGGCAACCTGTGTGAGCGTCGAGTCTGAGGAGAAGGGGGCGGAGCAAACAATATTTTTAATTTGGACTGCAGTACCCATTTGAACCACTAGTTGTCATTCTTACATACAGCACCTTTAAGGCCCGATATACAGTACTTAAAGCAAAATCGAAGAACGAACTGAACAAAATCAGGAGTTCGAATCAACTAACTTTCCGGAAAAGTTTGCT
The DNA here is from genome assembly GCA_023566225.1 of Romanogobio albipinnatus. Taxonomy (NCBI): domain Eukaryota; kingdom Metazoa; phylum Chordata; class Actinopteri; order Cypriniformes; family Gobionidae; genus Romanogobio; species Romanogobio albipinnatus. Next base: position 17,319,174 of record CM042263.1, read on the forward strand.
CCGGCTGGTAAACACCTTAGTGCTACCATTGGTCTGTGGCGATTATATAACAGGTAGGTGTGCGCTGACTCCGCCTTCTTTTACGTGGACATCTTTTTTTGATTAATTTCTTGATCTATTGTATAAAGTGCTATACAAATAAACGTGACTTTACTAGAGTGCCAAATTTCAGAGCTTGCGCAAACATATCCACATTGCTACGATCAGATGCTTTTCTTATGCCTTATTTAAAAAATGGTTGCCGTTTTCTCAATTTTGTTGTGTTTATTTTGTTATTGAGAGGAAAGCGTGCAGCACATATTCACCTATTTCACCTATTTTGAACTTTGTCTTACCCATAAACAAAGAACGAAAAAGAACTTTGGCGCATCGCTTGCATTGCAACGGTAATATTCGAGCTAAGTAGCGTCTTGCCCACACTGACTTTCAATATTTCTTTTAGCACCTCCAGTAAACGAATGCAAAAGCAAGTCTTTATCCTCTGAATTTTCATCATGGTGGAAAGAAAACAGCTATGCATATAGGACAAATAACCACCAAGTGAAAATACGGTGCCAGACATAATTAAAAAAATACAAATATTCAATTAATAATTGATTACTTATCAATAATTATTTTTAAATGTATCAAGTGTTTCTGATAAAGTTAAACAAAAAGATTTAATAATTCTCACACCGATCTGATTGGAATACATCACATCCGCTTGGCGTGTTGCATGCTGTGCAGTCTCTTAAGTTCAAATTGTTTAACACATTCAAAGCTCAAATTGGATCCGAAAATTCCTCATCCATAGATGGTCGGCACTCCACGCAGCCCATTGGCTGTCGTTTGTCATGTGCATTGAAAAGGTGGCTTGAGTATACTTTAAAGGGACAGTTCACCCAAAAAATTTAATTAGCCCATGATTTACTCACCCTCAAGCCATCCTAGGTGTATATGACTTTCTTCTTTCAGACGATTAAAAAGGTCCTGGCTGATCCAAGCATTGTAATGGCAGTAAAAGGCAGCCCAAAATTTGAAGCGCAAAAAAGTGTATCCATCCATCATAAACATACTCCACACGGCTTTGGGGGGTTAATAAAGGCCTTTTGAAGTGAATCGATATGTTTGTGTAAGAAAAATATCCATATTTAACATGTTATAAAGTAAAATATCTAGCTTCCGCCAGACCGCTTTCCGTATTCAACTTACGAAAAAAACGTAAATGACGTCTGATGTAGCGGAAGCATTTTGAACTGTGAAAGGAGTTACACTTTCTGTGCAAGTTGAATAAAAAAGTGACTGAAAATGTGAAGCTGGAACACTGAGATTAGCAGATCAAGTAATTTACATATTTAAATCTTAAATGTACTGTCATAAACGTGTGTTTAATTTGAAGGGAAACAGTATAAATGGGTTCTAAAGCTGAGATATAACTTTATGGTGCAAGAAACCTGGTCTAACATTATAAATGAACCTCACCAGGAGAAATGCTACACAAGTCCATTTAAACTAAATGAGTTTCTCCATTCTCGCCCTCCATCCCTGGCTTGAGCTGGCCATCAGAAGAAAGAAAAGATGAGTGGAAGTTCCCCTTCAGCGATACATTCCTCCATGCTCTATCTTTTTATGTTTGGCTGACCTCCAAACTCAAGCATGTAGTGACAGTCAGAAAATCTTCTGATGTACCTTTACAGGCCTCCGTTCAACTCACTTTGCATTCCTTTTGCTTTTTTTCTGAGAGCCTGCTTTTGTTTTAGTGATGACTGGTTGACATCAGGGTGGGAACTTAACAACCGCTACTGCAGCGACTAGGTGGTTGCCAGGGTGCTAACATTATGTAGTTGCTAACATGTCCTAAGTGTTTTTAGCACATTGCACTGTGGTTGCTACACTCTAAAAAAAAGGTTCTATATGGCACCAAAAATGGTTCTTCGTCATAATCATAGAGGAACCACTTTTGGTGCTATATAGCACCATATCTTAACATGTTCTGTATATGGTAGCGGTGCTATATAGCACCTTAGTCAAAGAACCGGTGAAGAACCTCTGAAGAACCGCTGAAGAACCACTGAAGCACCAAAATTGGTGCTATATAGCACTTAAAAAGGTTCCCCTATGATTACGAGCCAAGAACCATTTTTGATGCTATATAGAACTTTTTTTTTTTTAGAGTGTAGAGTATTAGCTGGTTGCCACAATGTTCCCTTTCGTTCAGTCACTACGACGTACGTTAGTGACTAACGAATGGGGGTTTCCCTTAGAAGCCAATTATCTTCGAGAATTCAACAGCGCCCAATGGCAGTGCCAATGCCATGGGCATGCGGAATTTGCATGCGTAACTCCGCCCCACCTCGTGGGTATATAAGGAAGTAGGCTGGCAACATCGCATTATGTTTCTGCTTTGGAGCCAAGAGTATCTCTTCACTACTTCAAGCCTGATCTGAGTCTTCGACAAGCCTTCGAGACGAGCAGCTTTCCAGAGACGTTGGTGTTACGGCGCGTTCCAGTGATCATCATACTGCCTGCCTGCTGATCTGCGCAGTGGTCCGCTAGACAGCTGGTGTGTGGTCCCTGGGCGCTTCGGCGTTCTCTGCAAAGCTTCCTCTCATAAAAGAGCTTACACGTGACGCGTCCTTTTCAGGATGTCTCGTCCGTGTACTTCTGGGTGCGGTTGCTTTCTCCTTCTGATGGGCACAAACACTGTCTGGTATGTTTGGGCTTTCAGCATGCCCAGGCAGCGTTTGTGGATGAGTCATGTTCCCACTGCGGGAATATGACCATCGCGATGTTGCGGTCAAGACTCCATGACCTTCGTTCTGAAGTGAGAGTCCCCTCTACCACACCCCAATCTACTGAGTCCCAGAGGCCCAGTACTTCGGCTGGTGGTCAGGGTGACCTGACGGTTACGGTGTGGAACAAAGCCCCGACGCTCATGCCTCGGGCCACACCCCCGTCTTGCACACCGCAACCCGCGAGTGTCCAGATGCAGATCGCAGGGCCTGCTTCGGCCCCCCCGCGCATCTCATTTGGCGCTCCAGAGGAAGATGCAATGTCGGTCACCGCATCACAAGGTGGGCTTGAGTCCTCTGAGGATGATGACTCGGCTGTGCTGCCGCCCTCAGGCGTTCCAGCATTGCCCGAGTCGGACCCAGAGCTGACAGCCATGTTGTCTCGGGCAGCCACGAGCTTAGGGATAGAGTGGAACCCTCCGCCCTGTCCCGAACGCTCCAGGCTTGATGATTGGTTTTTGGGAGCGCGCGCTGACAACCGTCAGTCCCCGCCCCCAATACCTTTCTTTCCTGAGCTTCATGAGGAACTCGCGCGGTCCTGGAAGTCCCCGTTGTCTTCCCGTGACCGTTCGGCGACTTCCTCCGCCTTATCCTCTCTTGATGGGGCGGCGGCCAAAGGGTACACTGGGGTCCCCCCAGTTGAACGTTCTGTTGCGATGCAACTGTGTCCACAGAGTGCTTCAACTTGGCGCGGCGATCCTAAGCACCCCTCCAAAGCCTGTCGATTCACATCAACCTTGGTGGCGAAATCGCACAGAGCCGCGGGGCAGGCTGCCGCCTCTTTGCATGCCATGGCGATCCTTCAGGTCTACCAGACCAGGATCCTCAAGGACATGCACGAGGGTGGAGTTGATCCGGGGCTCTTAAATGAGCTGCGTGCCACCACCGACCTCGCTCTCCGGGCGACGAAGGTGAACGCACGCTCCCTGGGTCAAGTGATGTCCACAAACGTGGTCCAGGAGCATCACCTATGGCTGAACCTGGCTGATATGCGGGACACCGAGCGGACCTGGTTCCTCGATGCCCCCATATCCCAGGCCGGCCTCTTCGGCGGGGCGGTTGAGGACTTTGCCCAACAGTTCTCAATCGCCCAGAAGCAGACTGAGGCTATAAAACACGTACTGCCCCGGCAGCCAGCTGCTGCCTCCACCCAGCCGCCGGCACAGTCGCCTCAGTCTGCTCCACGCCGAGGACGCCCTCCTAAGGCTCCCGCCCCTCCCGCCCGGCCCAAGCAGCAGCCTTCACCCGGGCCGGGTGGCAGAGGTCGCCGAAGGAAGGCGTCACAATCCGCTCAGCCCGCCCCGCGCCCCGCTAAACGCCAGGCCAAGCGGCGCTCCTGAGACGGATGGCTCAGGGATGGAGTATTCTTTCCAGGAGATGGTAGCAGGACCACTCCTTCCCCCGGTGGAGGGCCGGGGAGAATCCTTTGTTCAGCTGCTGGCCCACGGGTCAGCAGCACCCTAATTTTGTCAAAGAAAGAATTAACACTCCCATCCCTGAGCCCACAGAGTCCGGTGATGACAGTGCACGCCACCCACGGGTCCCGCCACTCGCATCCCACTCTGTCGCCAGCCTCCTGGCAGAGCAGACCCCAGTGGAACGTGCGTCCTTCCCTGGTCTCCTCTGTCAGGACGCAGCAGTCAACCGTGCCCCCACACTGGGACGCCCCTCAGCCTCCCTTGTCCGGGCCGGTGACGCTGCATCGCTGCAAATCCACACCGGGTACGTCTGTGGTCCGAATGACCCCGCTGGTGCAGTTTCTGGGAGTCTGGCTTCAGCTTCCAGGGCTGTCCCGCTGGGTCGCGAGGACCATCAGGCGCGGCTACGCGATTCAGTTCGCGCAGGTTCCTCCCTGCTTCCGGGGAGTCCGTTCCACTATGATCAGGGCCAATGCCCCCGTCATGCGAGCGGAGATTGCCACCCTACTGGCGAAGGGTGCGATCGAACCTGTCCCTCCAGCCGAGATGAACTTCATTGTACTTCATTGTACCCAAAAAGACCGGTGGGCTACGACCGATCCTGGACCTGCGCGTCTTGAACCTTTACCTTCACCGGTTTCCGTTCAAGATGTTGACAGCAAAACGCCTTTTCGAATGCGTTCGTCCAGACGATTGGTTTGCAGCGATCGACCTGAAGGACGCCTACTTCCATGTCTCCATTCTACCTCGACACAGACCGTTCCTACGGTTTGCTTTCGAGGGGCGGGCATATCAGTACGCGGTTCTACCATTCGGGCTATCTCTGTCCCCTCGCGTCTTTACGAAGATTGCCGAGGCAGCCCTTGCGCCCCTTCGGCAGCACGGGGTCCGCATCCTGAACTACCTCGACGACTGGCTCATACTGGGTCACTCTCGAGAGCAGGTTTGCGGACACAGAGATCTGGTGGTCCATCACCTAGCCCGTCTGGGCCTTCGGGTCAACTGGGAGAAGAGCAAACTTTGCCCCGCGCAGAGGATCTCTTTTCTCGGTATGGATATCGACTCGGTCGCCATGTGCGCGCAGCTTTCGAGCGAGCGCTCGCAATCTCTGCTGACTTCCCTTCGTCAGATCGAGGGCAAGAATGCGGTTCCACTGAAACTATTTCAGAGGCTCCTGGGGCATATGGCATCTGCAGCCGCGGTGACGCCGCTCGGATTGCTTCATATGAGACCGCTTCAGCACTGGCTACTACGCGATCGAGTCCCGAGATGGGCATGGCGGTCTGGCACGCTCCGGGTACAAGTGACTCGGGCCTGCTTACAGACTCTCACCCCGTGGTCGAACCTCAGTTTTCTACGGACCGGAGTGTCCTTAGAACGAGTTTCCAGGCATGTTGTTGTGTCAACAGATGACTCATCCACGGGCTGGGGTGCCATGTGCAATGGACAAGCAGCCGCGGGCTCCTGGACAGGACCCCAGCGCCTTCTGCATGTCAATTGCCTCGAGTTACTGGCAGTACGGTTCGCCCTGCACCGCTTCCGAGCGTTGCTGAAGGGTCAACATGTATTAGTCAGGACAGACAACACGGCCGTAGTAGCGTACATCAACCACCAGGGCGGTCTACGTTCCCGCCGTATGTCTCAACTCGCCCGCCATCTCGTTTTGTGGAGTCAGAAGCGCCTGAGGTCCCTTCGTGCTGTCCACATCCCGGGAGACCTGAACCGTGCAGCCGACGAGCTCTCACGGATTCAGCCTCTCCCCGGAGAGTGGAGACTCCACCCCCAGACGGTCCAGCTGATATGGGAACGGTTCGGCGATGCACAGGTAGATCTGTTTGCCTCCCAGGACTCTTCCCATTGCTCCCTGTATTATTCCCTGACCGAGGGCACCCTCGGCACGGATGCACTGGCGCACAGCTGGCCGTCCGGGCTACGCAAGTATGCGTTTCCCCCAGTGAGCCTCCTTGCACGGGTACTGTGCAAGATCAGGGAGGACAAGGAGCAGGTCATGTTGGTCGCCCCGTATTGGCACGGCCAGACCTGGTTCTCAGAACTTCTACTCCTTGCGACAGCCCCTCCCTGGCCTATCCCTCTGAGACCGGACCTCCTCACTCAGAGACAGGGCACCCTTTGGCACCCGCGTCCAGGGCGTTCTGGAAGCTCCACGTGTGGCTTCTGGACGGGACGCGGCAGGTTTGAGTAGTCTTCCACCTGCGGTGGTCGCTACCATCACTTCCGCTAGAGCTGAGTCTACGCGACGTCTCTATGCGTTGAAGTGGAACCTCTTCGTCACATGGTGTTCTTCCCGCCAAGAAGACCCCTGGAAATGCCCGATCGGGTCCGTGCTATCGTTTCTCCAGGAGGGGGTGGAACGAAGGCTGTCTCCTTCCACCCTTAAAGTGTACGTGGCCGCAATATCTGCCTACCACGATCTCCTGGGAGACAAAAAGGTAAGTCAGCACGACCTGATCATCAGGTTTCTGAGGGGGGCTCTCCTCTCGTTCCCTCTTGGGACCTCTCAGTAGTCTTAAGTGCTCTGCAGAGGCCTCCCTTTGAGCCTTTGCGGTCGGCTGAGATTAAATTCTTGTCTATGAAGACGGCTCTGCTGACCGCATTGGCCTCGCTTAAGAGGGTCGGGGACCTGCAAGCATTTTCGGTTGACGAAGCGTGCCTTGAGTTCGGGCCGGCTAACTCTCACGTGATCCTGAGACCCCGGCCCGGATATGTGCCCAAGGTTCCCACCACTCCGTTCCGAGATCAGGTGGTGAACCTGCAAGCGCTGCCTTTGGAGGAGGCAGACCCAGCCTTGGCATTGCTCTGTCCAGTACGCGCTCTCCGCGCCTATGTAGACAGTACGCGATGTTTCAGGACCTCAGACCAGCTCTTTGTCTGTTATGGTGGAGAGCGGAAGGGAAGTGCTCTCTCAAAGCAGAGGTTGTCTCACTGGCTAGTGGACACCATTGTTTTGGCTTACCAGCAGCAAGGTCGACCATGTCCCCTTGGGGTTAGGGCACACTCCACCCGGAGTGTGGCCTCTTCTTGGGCTTTAGCGCATGGCGCCTCGCTAACAGACATCTGCAGAGCTGCAGGCTGGGCGACACCCAACACATTCGCCAGATTCTACAATCTCCGAGTGGAGCCAGTATCCGACTATGTACTCGCCCCTACGGGTGGCCGGTAATGGGCCAGGCTCAGGTGTCTTCGCTTGCTCGCCATACCACTCCAAGGACTGGATACGTGCAATATTTTCCCTCAGGTGAGCTCCCCGAGAGCCCTGAGCTCCTCCAGCACTGCTTACGCCGACATCAGTTCAGTCTGCCCTTTCGAGCCCAGACCCTCATGTCCGGCCAAGTGCTCCGTGTGCATGGTTCCCCTCCGGTGACCCCCACACGAGTATTCCCACCGTAAGCCTCCTCAGCGAGCAGGTGTCTTTCCCTTGGCAAGTCCCTGCCACCCCTAGGGTTAAAAATCCACCTTCGGCTGGTACCCTAGAGATCTTCCATATGCAGCCCTTAGCGGGTCATATGTGTATTCTTAAGTCCTCCCTACGGGTAGGCATCTTGGCATTCCCTCACTGGGATATGCTTCCCAGTGTACCTTGGTAATCCTGTGATAAGTGGGAGTCCTTCATCCGTACTAGTCTTACGACAGGGTACTCACACTTACGCAGGGCACTGGATGACAGCTGAGTGGCGTTGTTGTATTGGAACCCCCATTCGTTAGTCACTAACGTACGTCGTAGTGACTGAACGAAAGGGAACGTCTCGGTTACGTATGTAACCCTCGTTCCCTGAGGAGGCAACGGAGACGTACGTTCCTTTGCCACATCAGCTGTGTTGCTGGTATGCGGAGTTCAGTCTTGGCTCCTGCAGCAGTAACATAATGCGATGTTGCCAGCGTACTTCCTTATATACCCACAGGGTGGGGCGGAGTTACGCATGCAAATTCCGCATGCCCATGACATTGGCACTGCCATTGGGCGCTGTTGAATTCTCGAAGATAATTGGCTTCTAAGCGAAACCCCCATTCGTTAGTCACTAACGTACGTCTCCGTTCCCTCCTCAGGGAACGAGGGTTACATACGTAACCGAGACGTTATTGCTAAGATATTTTAAGGCCCCGATCAGACAGAACACGTTTTTTAGGTTTGAAAACGCGAGGCGCACCGCATTTTTAAGTTTCTAGGCAACCCCCGAATCAGCTGTGTTGTCAGTCTAATCAAGATAACCGTCACCACAGCGGAAGGTCCGCCTCTCCATTCATTCGGTTGGACAATGGGGAAAAAATGCGATGACGTCGGGCGCTTTTCTGCTCAGAGTTGATTTTTTTTTTCAACTTCATGTGCTCAGAGCGCTCCTTCAAAAACGCGAGGCGCAGACGACTGTTAAAATGCGAGGCGCCCGGGGCGCATAAGCAGTGCGCATAATGCTCTCAGCCAACAAAAATCTATTCAAAAAAGGCGCCTCTCACTGCAAAAACGCGTTCTGTCTGATCGGGGCCTAAGTATACTTTAAATGCTGAATGAAGAGATGATAAATTGTAAAATGTACAATGTAATATAGTGTTCTGGTTAGTTTCTAGGGTGTTATTAAGTTGTTCTGATCATGTTGCTATGCAGTGGCAGTGGGGTTTGGGGTGGTTACTAAGGTGTTATGTGGTTGCAAAGGTGTAAAGTTTTTTTCCCCATTGCTATGCAAGTGCCAGGATGTTCCAGTTGGTTTCCCGGGTGTGCTAAGTTGCTCTGAGTGTGGGTTTTATCATGTTGCTATGCATTTGTAAGGGTTTTTTTTTTTGGGTGGTTGCCAAGGTGTTATGTGGTGTAGGCATTTACATTTACATTTATGCATTTGGCAGACGCTTTTATCCAAAGCGACTTACATTGCATTCAAGGTACACATTTTACATTTTTGTCAGTTCTTGCTTTCTTTGGGAATTGAACCCATAACCATGGTGTTGCTAGCGCCACTCTCTACTGTGTGAGCTACAGGAAAGCTATGCCTATGGTAGGCCTATGCAAAGGTGTTCAAAGTGTTTTTTCCATTTCTATACAGGTGCCAGAATGTTCAAGTTGGTTTCCAGGGTGAAACTAAGTTGTTCTGAGTGTTTAAAAAAAAAAAAATTCATGTTTCTATGCAGTTGCAAGTGTGTTTTGTGTGGTTGCCAAGGTGTTCTAAGTGTCCCCCCCCACCCCTCCTCCCTCCCCCCTCCATTGCTATGCAGGTGCCAGAATGTTCCAGTTGGTTGCCAGGTTGTTGCTAAGTTGTTCTCAGTTTTTTTTAACCACAATGCTTTGCGTATTATAAGATGTTTTGGTTGGTTGCCAGGATGTCATTATGTGGTTACTGAGGTATTCTAAGTATTTTTTATATCAAATCAATGTATGTAAATATGTAATATAAAAGGCAATGGTTCATCACGTTGCTATTCAGTTGCTAGTGTTCTGCTTAGTTGCCAGGGGGTTGCTAAGTTGTTCTTAATGTTTTCTTAACACATTGCTATGCAGTTATGGGTGGTTGCCAAGGTGTTATGTGGTTGCTAAGGTGCTCTAGGTGTTTTTTGCCTACTGTTTGGTTGCCAGTGTATCGTTATGTGGTTTCTAAGGGGATCTACGGTATTTTTAGCACGTTACAATGCAGTTGTTAATGTGTTCTGCATACTTGCTAGGGAGTTGTTCTGAGTGTTTTTTTTATTTTATTTTTGTACGTTACTATGCATTTACAAGGGAGTGCTGGGTGGTTGCCATGCGGTTTCTTAGGTATTCTATTGTGATTTTTAACATGTTACTATGCAGTTGCTAAGGTGTTGCAGGTGGTTTAAGATGTCCCTTTTTTAAAGTCATTTGTATTATTTTCACCTGTTTAATCTGATAATTTGAAAAGTAATAGCACACCTCTTCAACAAACTGCACAAATTTAGGTTCATATCTTTACAACAAGTTAAGTTAACAGTAGCCACTTAGCGCTCAATAGTCACTAAGACATGAAAGGCTAAATTCATGAAAATATACAACTGTTGTTTTGTCTGCAATTCTTGTTGATGGTTTTGTTGTTTTTGATGTTGTTGTGCTTGTGGCTAAATTTGAGGTCAGACTCTCCTTGTAGCTTCTAACTGTGCTCAGTGCTAAAGTTAGGGTGTGCATGCAGTATTCATGAATGCCCGCTTTCCATCATGGTGATGGACTACAGCTCTTTATATAGCTGCAGAACGACTGATGAGGGTCGTCTGGTGCTCCAAGACCTCCTAACTGTGAGTGTGTCCATGTGATTCATCATGTAAATGGGTCCATTTGCCATGGAAAGACACAATTAGCCATGAGACTAATGACTTAATGATCTCTCCAGCTAGTGTTATCATGATGTCAGGCGCCAGGCTCTGTGCAAAAACTCTATATGTAAAATGCATTTCAATCACAGGGGTTTTGGGTGGTTGCCAGGGTGTTGCTATGTGGTTACTAGGGTATTCAATGTATTTTTACATTGAACCACATGTACATCTGTGGTTGCTAGAGAGTTATGGGGGGTTGCCAGGATGTTATATGTTTTTTAATATATTCTGAGTGTTTTTGCATGTTGCTAAGCAGTTGCTAAGGTGTTCTGGAGGATTGACAGGGTGTCATGCAACTGTTGTGTTTTAAGTGATTTTTAGCCCATTTCTATGCAGTTTCTATATTGTGATGAAGTGTTGCTATGTTTGCAGTTACAAAAATATTCTGACTGGTTTTGAAAACATTAATATGTGGTTTCTAGGTTGTTCTGGTGGTTACCAGAGTATTATGCAGTTGCCATGATATTCCAATCGGTTTGTAGCCCATTGCTGTACTGTAAAATTATGTCTTGAAGTGGTTTTTAGTTGCTAGGTTATGGTTGCTAAGTAAAGTGTTTTACTGTAAAGGGATTTTCACACTCTGCTTAAAGGAACACTCCACTATTTTTGAAAAAAAATAGGCTCATTTTCCAACTCCCCTAGAGAGTTGAGTTTTACCGTTTTCGAATCCATTCAGCCGATCTCCGGGTCTGGCGGTAGCACTTTTAGCATAGCTAAGCATAGATCATTGAATCAGATCAGCCTATTAGCATCTCTCTCAAAAAGAGTTTTGATATTATTCCTATTTAAAACTTGACTCTTCTGTAGTTACATTGTGTACCAAGACTGATGGAAAATTAAAAGTTGCGATTTTCTAGGCCAATATGTCTAGGAACTATACTCTCATTCCTGTGTAATAATCAAGGAACTTTTCTGCCGTACCATGGGTGCAGCAGGCGCAATGATATTACGCAGCGCCTGAAAATAGGCTAACTTCCATAAACATAGCCAACGTGACAACCTGCTTGCACAGGGAGTGTGCTGGGGACTATTTTCAGGCGCTGCATAATATCATTGCGGTCTTAGTACACAATGTAACTACAGAAGAGTCAAGTTTTAAATAGGAAAAATATAAAAACTCTTTGGTCATTTTAAATTGGTAAAGGAACGGTGCACTACTTTTTACCCGGGGTTATCAAACCCTGCTCCTTATGTTTTTTGCGGCATTAACCCCACATAGCAGTGCTAAGCGTGCACAGTGTGAAATTATGCGGTGTTAGAATGTTACGATTAGACGCTTAGCAACCAACAAGCAATCGCGTGCCTCATATTCACATGGTTTGGACAGTCACAGAAACACAGTGCATTGTATATGTAAAGGAATAATTGACAACAGGTCATTAAATTATAAGAAAATAATGCACACCCGAGGTGGTAATGCGGCCATGACTTGAAGCAGAGTGTGCATTATTTTCTAATAATTCAATGTACCAGAGTCAATTATTCTGCTTATGCAATGGTTACCACACCTCAAACATTGTTCAGATGATGCATTTAAAAACATTTGTCAGGTTTTTGTCCTTAAAACACTCTTGTGCGCAAGACTTATGCATCTCATCCCATGCCTCCGTTGCTATTTCCAAAACACAATTTTAGGGCTAGTAATGGAGGCTTGAGCCACTGATAGCAGACTAATGCAGTTATTAATTATTAATGCAGTTATTTTAGAGAAAGAGAGAGAGAGAGAAAGAGAGAGAGAGAGAGAGAGAGAGAGAGTCTGTGCATCTCTCTCTCTAGTGTTTGACAGCAGCGTCTCTACTACAGTTTTTTACAATCGCTATGACACATTTTTCAATACTTTTAACAAATTTCCTAAACTCTTAACACAGTTAGCACAACATCTGTCTGTGTAGGCTATACAATTAACACACATTTATTGTTGATTTGACACAAAATGCATATAGTTAACACCAATTTAAAATGCTTGAAATTCTTTTACACACAAGCTCAACCAAGACCAAAACAATGGATTTTTACTGCCAAAATTACCAATGCTTTAACGCTGTTTGTCAGAACAGATAACACCATGTTCTAAATCTAACCTTATAGGCTAAAGTCAAGGTAAACAGCTGTTCATATTTTAATTTGAAACACAAATATATCCCCTGCATTTTATTCCATTGTTAATGAGAAACAGCTGATCGAAGTAATGTAAATATATAAATCACAGCTGATTCCCATCTAGGAAACACACTCAGGTGTTGAGGTTCTTTCAATCACATCACTATATAGTATAAAAGAGGACCTATTTGGGCTAATCTTGTGTGGAAAGGGAACAATATAGTGCAACAAAAGAACAAAAGATGCCTGTACTAGGGAGAGGGAGACGAGTACCAGGACAAGGGAGAGGAGTGAGACTGGGACAAGGACGAGGACGAGCGGAAGGGAGAGGAGTGGACGAGGACAAGGGCAAGGGAGTGGAGTGGGGCAAGGGAGAGGTGTGGGACGAGGAGTGGGGAGAGGAGTTAGAATGCGTGGTGGTGCTCAAAGAAGGGCCAGAGCTAGTGTAACCAATGAAATAAGAGCTACTATAATAGATCATGTCATAAACCATGGGCTATCATACAGAGAGGCTGGCGAACGAGTTCAGCCAAATCTCAGCTGGGACACAGTAGCATCAATTGTTCGTATTTTTAGAGAAACCAGCAGGTAGGATATTGCTCTTCCTACTGCAAAGTTTACAGTAAATAATGTTACCATGTATTACAGTGACTGTATGCCTCGGCCTAATATGGAACTGTATTTTGTCCCTCTAAGGATTCAACGTCTACCTCCCTCAGGGGGCAGAGGAAAGCTCCTGAATGAAGAACAGGAACTTGCAATTGTTAATATGGTGATTGTTGACAATGAAATAAAATTGAAGGACATTCAGTCCAGAATTGTAGAGGACAACCTTGTCTTTGAAAACATTGCAGCAATCAGCATAACATCCATTTCTCGGACTCTAGCTAAACACAGAGTCCGAATGAAACAACTATACAAAGTTCCTTTTGAAAGGAATGGTGAGCGCATCAAAGAACTCCGCCACCAATACGTCCAGGTAAGGTTATGCAATACAGCCATTACTGTACTATACATAGTGTGTTTTGCCGTAAACTACTCTATAAACTTGGAGTACATTAGGACTGTGAAGAAGTGATCTTCACCGCTGCAAGCGGCAGCACTGACACACACACACACACACACACACACACACTCAACCACCACACGCTCTCCCTCACCTGTTGATGTCGCTATTGGTATAGCGGGTACACACGAGATCCCGCTAGCACTTAGACATTTTTCCACATTCTATACTTCCCTTCTGTTATTCCCTCCAGACATATCACACACACTCACTATTTGTTTGCTGCATGTTTTATTGTTAAATTGCGTGTTATATGTGGGTGTAACCGGGTTGCTGGGAGCTGGGCCGGCAAACTCGAACTACTGTAGGGCGAGCGGTTATCATACTGCGCCGCACAGACAGTGGACCGGAACCCGGCGAAACCATGTCTTGTCTTTATGTGGGGGGATACTAAAGTTTTAACATGGCAACGAAAAGGAATTGTGAGTTAGTGTTGTCAGGTTTATTATGTTATTAGGTTTATTGGACAACATTGGGTTTTGTTTCATTTGGTTTTTGGAGGAAAATTAATGTATTTAAAAGTAGAAGATATTACCTCATGACACTTACCTGTGGATGGTAGTGCCCCAAAAGGGGCGGAGTTTGGCCTTTAAAAGCAGTGGCCAGACTCCAGTATGGGACTTGTTTTCCAAGTCGAGCAAACGTGCTACTGCGGTGCCGTGAGCTAAAGAAACCCTCCGTATATAGTGGATACTTGTGAGTTTTTGTGTACATAAATGTATAGTTATCCATCTTTCATTTATTTTGTTGTTTTATTTTTGTTGATTTGGTACTTTGTTCTTGGGACTGTACACTTGTAAATATATTCACTGCTGGACTATTGGATTTTTTTGGTGCACTTGTTAATAAACACCACCATGCTCTGAAGAGTACTTGCGGGTTGAGCCATCATCTTTTATTTTATTTTATTTTATTTTTTCCCATTTCGAACCGTAATACGTCCACAGTAGTCTGGAGGAGACCCAGTTTGGGCCTGCCAACGCTCTACTGTTTCACATTTGGTGGCAGCGGTGGGATGGCTACCCGTAAGAAAGCACCGAAAGGGAAGAGGCCTGGTCTGCGCTCACAAGCAAAGCTGGAGGATGACATGGACGAGACATGGGACAGCATGACATCGGAGGGAGAGGAGGCAGCATCAGTAGAGCTTCCAGGAGTGTCGAGCAAACCCAGTGTTTCGCAGACCAGTAGGCCTTCCACATTGTCCAGCGGAGGCATGGCAAGCCTGATGAGGGACTTCCTCGATGCGCAGCAAGCGAGGGAGGAGAGATATCTGCAGGAGCTACGAGGGCTTCGGGAATCTATACAGCACTCTGGCAGATCGACTATAGCTACCCCGAGTGACCTCGGAAGCCTGCGGATGGAACTTCCGACTCCTGGCCCTTCTAGAGTATCCACAGCAGCAACCAGGTCACCGACACAGCCAAGGCCGCCGATACATCGAGCAGAGACACCGGTGCCGGTCCTACAGCCGGGGGACGACATCGAGAGCTATCTGCGAAGATTCGAGCGACTGGCCCGAACATGGCAATGGCCAAGAGGGGAGTGGAGCTGTCGGTTGGTGCCATTACTAACAGGACAAGCGTTGGAGGCATATCTTGCCATGGATGAGGACCTTGCAGATGATTATGACCACCTGAAGGATGCCTTGCTGCAAAAATTCAATATCTCTGCTGAGACCTACCGCCAGCGGTTCCGGGCAGCAACAGTACCAGAAGGTGAATCACCCACAGAGACATACGTCCTGATCTACATTCCAAGGAGGAGATCGGAGAGCTAGTCATCTTGGAGCAGCTGCTTCGAGTACTGCCTTACGACAGCCGTACCTGGGTGAAGGAGCATGAACCAGACTCAGGACTGGCAGCTGCAAAGTTAGCACCGCCTCCTCCCTCCCACAGTAGATATACTGCAAAGCAAACATACACTATGATTACTTTCAGAGAGTCATGGAGTTGGAGGCCAATCAAGTCCCACATGAAATGATCTACGTTGATGAGGCTGGCTTTAACTTGGCAAAAAGGCGTCGGCGTGGAAGAAACATAATTGGCAAAAGGGCCACAGTTACCGTGCCGGGCCAGAGAGGAGCCAACATCACCATGAGTGCCGCAATCTCCAACAATGGTGCACTCCTGCATAAATGTGAGATAGGCCCCTACAACACAGAACGCCTTCTTCTGTTTTTAGAAGAACTGCATGAAAGACTGGTGCCAGAGGTAGAAAGGGGACAGGTGGGAGACCACTTGCCAATATATGTGATCACATGGGACAATGTGGCATACCACCATTCCCGTGCAGTCACAGCATGGTTTGAGGCCCATCTTAGGATGATGTCCCTTTTCCTTCCTCCTTACTCCCCTTTCCTCAACCCCATTGAGGAGTTTTTCTCATGCTGGAGATGGAAGGTTTTTGACCATCATCCACAGGACCAAATGTCCCTCCTGGATGCAATGGATGCTGCTTTCTATTGTATAAGGGCAGACCTGATACATATAAAATAATGCATTTTCTGTATTTCCATCGGATGTTAGTGTTTTTATGACATTGTGCTATGAATGACTAAATGTTCCTGTTGGTATGAGAACATGTGTTAGTGTTTAGGAAAAAAATTGGATTTTGAGACATGTTTGAATTGTTTCGGTAGACATAGTGTGTTGTATTATTGTATTTTGAAAATTAGTGTTGTAGTTTAGTTTACAATGTGTGATTTTGAGCATGAAATTAACTGTTTTGCCAATTGTGTGATGTTGGTGCGTTAAGAGTTTAGGAAATTTGTTGAAAGTATTGAAAAATGTGTCATAGCGATTGTAAAAAAACTGTAATAGCAAAACTGTAAGTTTATCTGCTTCAAGAACAGCACAGTTACCTCGCTGGTGAGAAATGTCATGTAGCTTTTAAGTTGCTAATCTATTTTACTGATATAATCATCAGAGCAGTGCTGACAACACTTTTCTGTGCGGGTGTAGGTCTGTACTATATGTGTGTGCATTTGAGTGGGAGAGAGAGGGAGTAATGGCCCTATCATACACCCGGCGCAATGCAACGCCAGGCACAACACAAGAGTTTTTTGCTATTTTCATCCTGACGAAGTTATCATTTTCACATCCAGCACCCCATTATTTAAATAGCAAATGCACTCGTGCCCATCTGTTCGCTCATGGGTGTGCGTGGTCTGAAAACGAGGCGCGTCAGGCGCATTGTTGGCGGGTTGCTATTTTAAGCTACTGAAGTCGACTGTGCCACTGACAAACAAAAACCTGTTCTAAAGTCAATAGCACAGTATTTTTGTGTTATTTAAGCAGCACACAAACATTAAAAATAAAAGGATTCCTCTCTGGAGAAGCATTCAGTCTTTCCGCTCGCAAATTCCGCTATGTAAATAGCGAATCCGCCACTGTGCAAGTGCAACTGGCTTTGGAAATAATTTGTTGTTTTTATCCTATTGTTTACTATATTTATTTGCTTGGTCAGTGTCATTGTGGATTTTGGTTCTTTTGCTGTTGTAGGCTGTAAGGACCTTTGAAATTACTGAAATCATTTGGCGAAGTGATATGGACATAATGCAGTCAAGACCTGCCTGGAACTACTTTAGCCATGCGTTTTCCTGAAAAAAAATTGCACAAATTAGAACATTTGTCAACCAATCAGATTCAAGCATTCAACAGCCCCAGGGTTATTAAACCCAACTCCATTTTTTTCGGTGTTAACCCCACCAAACGTGTATAGTGTGAAACAATGCGTTGTTAGAATTACTAGACGCTTAACAACCAACTAATCGCATGCTTTTAACAGTCATATTAATACCCAGGATTAATTGTTAGCCTTGGTCATTTATGAGATTTATGAGATTCAATGTGAAACAAGATTCTGTTTAAAATTCTAGAATTGGTTTAGAATGATTTCAAGTGTGAAAAGCTCTTTAGTGTTTGTTAGCATGATGGAATGCAAGGAGTGTATTATTTTTATGACATGCTTCATGTTGCTAGGGTGTTCTGGCCACACAATTTGATGTATCCGTAGTACAAACGATACAGGACGAGCTGTGCTGAAGCTTTAATACTTAGCATTTGGGGTGTGTTCAAATCAGTAACACTAAGTATGGACGAATAGTATTAGTGATAAGGCAATCCCAGTACACTGATCCTTCTTAAAATGGTTATCAACATGTAAACAACCCAAAGGCGTCCTGATTCGAATGTCCTTTGCAAAACGTATAATGAATTACTGTAAGTCACAGAAAGAAAAGGTGAAATTGAGGAGAGAACAGATGCTTTACTGGAGGCTTTCTAAGAAAATAACATCACTCACAGTACTCAGAAGAGAGAGAGAGAGAGAGAGAGAGAGAGAGAGAGAGAGAGAGAGAGAGAGAGAGAGAGAGAGAGAGAGAGGCTTATGCAAGTCCACAGAGATTTGCTCTCCATTAAAATGAGCAGAAACGCGTGCGTGTGTTTGTGTGGCAAGACCGACTCAGGGTCAACTTCATTAAAAAGGTTTAAACATCATCCGTTCGTTATGCAGATGACCTGACTGCATAAGCAGAGAGATCTAAAGAGGGATTGTTATAATAAGGACTGTATTCTAATACGGTGTTAATGATATGTAAATTCAAGATTTTGATTTGAGTATCATTGGTTCACAACTTCACATATAAGCAAATTAGAGATGCTGATATTTAAACACACATATATATGATTTTGCAGGTTTGCCCACTAACAAAGCATATTGAAGTCTGTAATTTTTTATCATAGGTACTCTTCAACTGTGAGTGAGGGAATCTAAAGCAAAAATTCAGAAAATCACATTGTATGATTTCTAAGTAGTTAATTTGCATTTTATTGCATGACATAAGTATTTGATACATCAGAAAAGCGGAACTTAATATTTGGTACAGAAACATTTGTTTGCAATTACAGAGTTCATACGTTTCCTGTAGTTCTTGACCAGGATTGCACACACTGCAGCAGGGATTTTGGCCCACTCCTCCATACAGACCTTCTCCAGATCCTTCAGGTTTCGGGGCTGTCACTGGGCAATACGGACTTTCAGCTCCCTCCAAAGATTTTCTATTGGGTTCAGGTCTGGAGACTGGAAGGGAAGGAGGTTGTTGGCCAAGACCTCCCCTCAATACAGTACAGTTGTCCTGTCCCCTTTGCAGAAAAGCATCCCCAAAGAATGATGTTTCCACCTCTATGCTTCACGGTTGGGATGGTGTTCTTGGGGTTGTACTCATCCTTTTTCTTCCTCCAAACATGGCGAGTGGAGTTTAGACCAAAAAGCTCTATTTTTGTCTCATCAGACCACATGACCTTCTCCGATTCCTCCTCTGGATCATCCAGATGGTCATTGGCAAACTTCAGACGGGCCTGGACATGCGCTGGCTTGAGCAGGGGGACCTTGCGTGCGCTGCAGGATTTTAATCCATGATTAGTGTGTTACTAATGGTTTTCTTTGAGACTGTGGTCCCAGCTCTCTTCAGGTCATTGACCAGGTCCTGCCGTGTTGTTCTGGACTGATCCCTCACCTTCCTCATGATCATTGATGCCCCACGAGGTGAGATCTTGCATGGTGCCCCAGACCGAGGGAGATTGACCGTCGTCTTGAACTTCTTCCATTTTCTAATAATTGAGCCAACAGTTGTTGCCTTCTCACCAAGCTGCTTGCCTATTGTCTTGTAGCCCACCCCCAGCCTTGTGCAGGTCTACAATTTTATCCCTGATGTCCTTACACAGCTCTCTGGTCTTGGCCATTGTGGAGAGGTTGAAGTCAGTTTGATTGAGTGTGTGGACAGGTGTATTTTATGCAGGTAATGAGTTCAAACAGGTGCAGTTAATAAAAGTGCATAAAAGTGGAGAACAGGAGGGCTTTTTAAAGAAAGTTTAAGAAAAGGTCTGTGAGAGCCAGAATTCTTACTGGTTGGTAAGTGATCAAATACTTATGTCATGCAATAAAATGCAAATTAATTATTTAAAAATCATACAATGTGATTTTCTGGATTTTTTTGTTTTAGATTCCGTCTCTCACAGTTGAACTAAGATAAAAAATTACAGACCTCTACATGTAAGTAGGAAAACCTGCAAAATCGGCAGTGTATCAAATTCTTGTTCTCCCCACTATATATATATATATATATATATATATATATATATATATATATATATATATATATATATATATATATATATATATATACACACACACACACACACACATACATACATACACATACATACATACATACATACAGGTGCATCTCAATAAATTAGAATGTCGTGGAAAAGTTAATTTATTTCAGTAATTCAACTTAAAAGGTGAAACTAATATATTATATAGACTCATTGCATGCAAAGTGAGATATGTGAAGCCTTTATTTGTTATAATTTTGAAGGTTATGGCTTACAGCTTATGAAACCCCCAAAATCCAAATCTCAGAAAATTAGAATATTACATGAAATCAATAAAAAAAAGGATTTTAAATACAGAAATGTCGGCCCTGTGAAAAGTATAATCATGCATATGTACTCATTTGGGCCCCTTTTGCATGAATTACTGCCTCAATGTGGCGTGGCATGGATGCTATCAGCCTGTGGCACTGCTGAGGTGTTATGGAAGACCAGGATGCTTCAGTAGCGGCTTCAGCTCTTCTGCATTGTTCAGTCTAATGTCTCTCATCTTTCTCTTGGCAATGCCCCATAGATTCTCTATGGGGTTCAGGTCAGGCGAGTTTGGTGGCCAATCAAGCACAGTAATCCAATGGTCATTGAACCAGGCTTTAGTACTTTTTGGCAGTGTGGGCAGGTATCAAGTCCTGCTGGAAAATGAAGTCAGCATCTCATAAAGCTTTTCTGCTGAAGGAAGCATGAAGTGCTCTAAAATGCCCTGGTAGACGGGTGCGTTGACTCTGGACTTAATAAAGCAGATTGGACCAACACCAGCTGATGACATGGCTCCCCAAACCAACACAGACTGTGGAAACTTCACACTGGACTTCAAGCATCTTCATTCTTCCTCCAGACTCTGGGACCATGGTTCCCAAATGAGATGCAAAATTTGCTCACACCAGAAGAGAGGACTGGACCACTGAGCAATAGACCAGTTCTTTATTTCTTTAGCTGAGGAAAGACGCTTCTGACGACATTTGAAGCCCATGTTCAGGATCCGCCTGTGCGTGGTGGCTCTTGATGCAGTAACTCCAGCCTCAGTCCACTCCTTGTGAAGCTCCCCCACTCATTTGAATGGCCTTTTCCTGATAATCTTCTCCAGGCTGCGGTCATCCCTGCAGCTTGTGTACCTTTTTCTTCCACACTTTTCCACTTCCACTTAACTTTCTATTAATGTGCTTTGATACAGCACTTTGAGAACATCCAACTTCTTTTGCAATTACCTTTTGAGGCTTTTTCTCCTTGTGGAGGGTGTCAGTGGTGGTTTTCTGTCAGGTCAGCAGTCTTCCCCATGATTGTGAATTCTACTGAAAGAGACTGAGATACCATTTAAAGGCTCAGGAACCCTTTGCAGATGCTTTGGATTAATTAGCTGATTAGGCTGTGACACTTTGAGCCTACAATACTGAACCTTTTCACAATATTACAATTTTCTGAGATTTTGAATTTGGGGGTTTCATAAGCTGTAAGCCATAATCATCAAAATTATAACAAATGAAGGCTTGACATATCTCACTTTGCATGCAATGAGTCTATATAATATATTCGTTTCACCTTTTAAGTTGAATTACTGAAATACATAACCTTTCCCACAATATTCTAATTTACTGAGACGCATCTGTATGTATGGATCTGACTTGTTTGTTCAGCACATCCCACAGATGCTCGATTGGATTGAGATCTGGGGAATTCGGAGGCTAAGTCAACAACTCAAACTCGTTGTTGAGCTCCTCAAACCATTCCTGAACCATTTTTGCTTTGTGGCAGGGTGCATTATCCTGCTGAAAGAGGCCACAGCCACCAGGGAATACCTTTTCCATGAAAGGGTGTACATGGTCTGCAACAATGCTTAGGTAGTTGGTACGTGTCAAAGTAACAGCCACATGGATGGCAGGACCCAAGGTTTCCCAGCAGAACATTGCCCAAAACATAACACTGCCTTCGCCGGCTTGCCTTCTTCCCATAGTGCATCCTGGTGTTCTGTGTTCCCCAGGTAAGCGACGCACACGCACACGGCCATTCACGTGCTGTAAAATAAAACGTGATTCATCAGACCAGGCCACCTTCTTCCATTGCTCCGTGGTCCAGTTCTGATGATCACATGCCCACTGTTGGCACTTTCTGCGATGGACAGGGGTCAGCATGGGCACCCTGACTGGTCTGCGGCTATGCAGCCCCATATGCAACAAACTGTGCTGCACTGTGTATTGTGACACCTTTCTATCAGAACCAGCATTAACTTCTTGAGCAATTTGAGCTACAGTAGCTTGTCTGTTTGATCGGATCACACGGGCCAGCCTTCACTCCCCATGTGCATCAATGAGCCTTGGCCGCCCACTGTTGCCGGTTCACCACGGTTCCTTCCTTGGACAACTTTTGATAGACACTAAGCACTCCAGACCGAGAACACCCCACAAAAGCTGCAGTTTTGGAGATGCTCTGACCCAGTTGTCTAGCCATCACAATTTGGCCCTTGTCAAACTCGCTCAAATCCTTACGCTTGCCCATTTTTCCTGCTTCTAATACATCAACTTTGAGGACAAAATGTTCACTTGCTGCCTAATATATCCCACCCTAACAGGTGCCGTGGTGAAGAGATGACCTGTCATAATGTTATGCCTGATTAGTGTATATATGTTAGTAATTAATTGGAGATACATTTTGCATTTCAAAACGTTAAGGGACAAAAACTGTTCACGAACAGAAATTCTTTTCAGTATCTTAAAAAAATCCAGTGCTTATCTTAAAAATTCAGTGCTTGCCAAACCCAAGTTTTTTATTTTTTTAAAAAAAAATTATAGTTTTGTTTGTCAATGTGTTTGTACTGTGAATTCTGTTACATACTGTCAACATCGTTACGCTACCTTGTTAACAGAGTTTGCCAGTAACAGAATTGACAATTTAAAACTTTTAGCCAAAAACTCCACTTGTTAGCATAAATGCTAAGAGCACATGGCACTAATGAAATCATGATCAAAATAATTCTAAACAACCCACTGTGTGATCAGTGATACATTCTGTTTTCCTTTTGATATTGTGGTAACAATTTTGACGTTTTACAAAATAACTTGGTGTAAAAACGTTCTAGATAAAGTATTTTCTCAGAGAGAGCTCACATACCTTTCAGTGCTTCAGATCTTATCAGTGAGGGAAAGTGACATCATTTCCTGTATCTTACATAGTTATGGAAGATAATTCCACCAATTTAAAAGCAAAGTATGGTACGGTAACAGAATTGATGCAAGATTTATGGACACACATTTTCATAAGATAAAAGTTATTTTCAAACAATGTAATGTTGTAGAATTAGGAAAATGACTAGTTAGGGATTTCATAAATAAAATAAATGAAATAATACCAAAAGAAATGTTAAAAATAAAATCTTTTGATTACACGATACATGATGGGAACAAAAATACACTAATTCAGACAAGAAATCATGATTTTCATCTATATAAGATGCTTTTTTTTACAGAAAATATTATATTGTTATGGCATGTAACATATTGTGATCCGTGACAATGAGAACAAATTATTAAAATAGTTGAAAATATAACCATTTGAGAAAAGCAGGGGAAAAAATTATTACTTTGGACACCAAATGTACCTGCAATTATATAATTTATATTGGTAATGCTTTAGATTACGGCCCGGAAAGTACTGCGTAAGTAAAGAGAATTTACAGCATAATTTTCGGTAATTATAGTGTAACTATAAAGTAAGTACGTGTAGGTATAAGGG